>JAOXXN010000265.1:65634939-65647464 GCA_026770055.1 Myrmophylax atrothorax | reverse complement strand
GACTGGAGTTGGACCAAGGGTTGGACTTGATGATCTCGGAGGTCTTTTCCAACCCAATCCATTCTATGATTCTATGACCCCGAATCCTAAAAATGCACGTTCCTTTCACTGTAAAAATTGTGGGAGGGGGAAAAAAATCCCAATTCATTTTCAACCTGATCAGTCACACGAGAAAAGTGTGTAGGAACATGTAGCAGGGGGAAAAGAGGGGCTGAGGGTCTCTCTTTTGGTCCTGGCCCCTGTTAGCTCAGCCCCTCCAGGGCAAGGCGAAGGTCACTGGTTCCAGCTGAGCACTGGGCTGCAGGGCTGGTGGGGCATGTGCTCCTGCTGAACCTCTGCCAGCCTCAAAGGAACATTATTGTGCCAAAGCAGCTGCCAAGGTCAAGTGACTGCCTGTGTATTTATAGCAGCAGGGCTGTGCCACTGAAGCAGCACTGAGTGCCCAGGCTAACAAAGGAAAATGAGCAGGCCTAGGGATGCCTCCTCCTCCAGCTCAGGTTCCCTCTGCTGCTCCTGTGCTGGAAGGCTGGTTTGCAGCAAGGATGAGTTCTGTCATGATCTCGTTAGCAGGCATAAAAAATGAAATCAGCTTGAGTTACCATATGGATGAAACCCAGTGGAGCCCTGCAAAGCGAGCCCTGTGAACCCAGGCTTGGCCAGTCCTTACAGAACTGGGGGCACTCCAGGATGAAAAATCACCCTAGTGCTGTCAAAGAAATAGAAAAAAATAAAATCCAAGTGCCTCTGGCTGTTAAGGGCCTCAGAGGGACTGCTTCTGAGGATTTCATGCTATTAGACCAGTGTGCTTCTTCACTGGTACAATGTCTTATAAGGGTAGGATTTGGTGCTGCAAAAGGTTAGGGGGATTTCTGTCTCAAGCACGAAGGTAACAGGAACATCTCTTTAAAAAGCAGTTGTGAAGTACATGTGTCAGGAGCCACTGAGGTTGTTTAATTATGTAATTTACTCTGTTTCTGATGTTTACATTGTGCTGCCCTTGCCTATGGCAGGTATCTGGGTCAGGAAATAAAGGGTGGTTTCCTACTGAGTTTCATATAAGCCCTTCATTGCTGCCACTCCCACTCAGAGCATGCAGAGCCTCCTGAGCATTGGTACCCCTTTCCAACTGGTTTGAACATTGAAAGCCACAGTGGAGATGGCCCAGCTTGTACTTATCTGTTGTTTCCCTCAGGTGGAAGATGAAGATCAGAGTCATGCAGTTGGATGGCTTTCTTGGGATCCATCCTTGATAAGAACTCTCTGTTTTGTGCTCTGGAGGGATAGGTATGTTATCTAGCCAGGCACAAGCAGTATTACATCACCTATCTCCACCCTGCCAATCTTGGCTGCCCCATTTCCTGAGGAAACCTTTCCTAAGCATTGTCTGGTCCTTCGTTTTCCTCATGGCTTAAAGTATTTTTCTTATCCTCTCTAGATACTCTCTGAAAATGTGGGGGGTTTGGTCTCTAATGGTGTCTATCCACTAGGTGCAGAAGAACATAAACCCAGGGAAAAAAAGGTGTTTTAAAGACACTGTGGTCCAAAGCACAAACTTAGGGTTGGAACTTGAGATCTTTTACAGTGGTTAAACCTTGGGGAGATGTGGCCATGGTTGTTTCAGAACAAGCTGTGGTACAGAAAGCCAGACTTAAACCAGCCACAATTGGGGCCCTGCAGTTCTGGTGTCCCAGCCTGGAAAGTGTGTGGGACATTCAATCCAAGCTTTTTCCTCAGTAGGAAAAGTTTCAGCTCATGGCTATGTCTGTTTTGTAGTAATTTTATGTTACAGGTAAAGAAAGTTGTATAAAACAGCTTGTTTTACATTTTCCACTGACACCCTCAGGCAAAAGTCCTGCTGTGGTACCAAAACTGAAGGGACGTGCTCACCTCAGACATTTGGAACTGCTCACTCACACAGACAAGCAATGCCTGCCTAACCTAACCCTTCTGGAAGGCAAATCCATCTTCCTTGGCTCACATGACCCCTCATGAGGGCAAAGGTCCTGTTTTTGAAACCTTGTTGTAAACTTCTTTACCTTGGGAAGCATCTTATCCTTCTTTAGTCCCATTTACCCCAGTGGGGTTGCTTGCAAAGTTATCAGGGCTGATATGGGTGTCACAAACTGGCCAGAACCAGAGAGTCTTTTGGACCCCTGAGGAAACTGCCAGTGTGGAGAGAAAGGGTTAATGCTGGCAATGTTTATTATGGTTTTCCCGTAAAAAGAATACAAAGACATTACTCTAACAAACAAAAAACATTAGAGCATTGTGCTAATAACACCGAGGTCATGGGTTCAATCCTCTTATGGGCCATTCACTTAAGAGGTGGACTCGAAGGTCCTTGTGGGTCCCTTCCAACCCAGAATATTCTGTCATTCTGATTTTATATCTACTCACTCTTATATTTACTTCTCTAAAGCAATTACAGTATTGTTTAGGCAGGTATTTGCTTTTATTCACAGTTAAAATAACTTCTCCCCTAATGCATCAGATATTTGCATTTTGCCAGGGGCCATTAATTTAGATGTTCTGCCTGTATGTTCTGAGGAATTTAAACAAGGACATTCAAGGGAAAAAAAAAACACTGCAGAAAGCAGTGCTTTTCCTCCCCAGAGCCTGGATTCAAGTGAATCCAGTGAAAGGATTTCAAAGCAGCATCACAAAAAGAAATTGAAGTTATCAGCAGTGTTTAGAACACAGCATATTAAATAGATATTAAAATAGAGTATCCAAAAGTATTTGCAATCCAGAAATAAGTAACCCCAATTATTAATTGCCTGCAACTAACATTTCTTTCAAATGGCTTGTTCCACATACAAGGCCAGACAGGAACTGTATGCAGAGTCAGGCTTTTGTAACTACATCTTTTCTGAGCAGAATGAAGCCTAAAATATACATGAAAGACAGAAGCAGAGAAAAGAAAAGATAGAGAATGGAATGCCATCATATATTAATTTCTCCTGCTGGAATTAAATTTGTTTCTTTCCCTGTAGAAAGTGAAAATTGGCCAAAAAAATTCTATTAAATTTAATTCATGGCATTTTTTCAGATAGAAACTCATAGATTTTTCTATGAAAGCAAACAGCTGGAGAAAGCTTAGGTTAAAATTTTACCAGGAGCCTTATCTCAGCACACAAAATCTGAAGTGCCTTTGTGTTCCCCAAAGTCTGCAGGGAGTTTGCTTTGCTATTCCTCTCTGTTTTGTGAACAAAGGCCACCCAGAAACATCAGCATCATCAGATAACCCTTATCTCCAGCATTTTATAGGAGGGCTCTAATTGCCATATTTTCCTTGTGAACCAGTGCCAAAGCTATTTGGCCAAATCTCTCTCTCCTCCAGCAAACAGAGCAGGGTATCAACCTCCTCTCATCAGCCCTCTGGACTGGGGCTGGGGAGACCAAAAGCTTCATCCTCCTCTCCAAGGATGCTTGGTTCGTTTTCCACCCTGTCTCCTGAAAGGCAACACAGCTTCAAATGTGATCTTTCTTACAGGCTCTGCCTGTGTGTGGCTGTGCCTCTGTTACCTCTTGAGCACTGCTGAGCAGCTCCTGGGCAGTTTCAGTAGCACCTGAGAGAGGAATTGGGTTCTCAAAGCCATTTACTACACACTCGGTGAAAAATCACCAGAGGATTTTTCATGCTCCCTCTCAACATGGAAAATTGATGAGCTTGCTTTCTTCACAGCCATTAAAGAATCCACAGGCTAGAGACATTCTGGAAAACAGACTTCATTCCTCCTGCAGCCTGTAGCATTGCTTAGCATGGTAATCAGAGCAAGCTGGAGTGAAAGAACGGGCAAATCTTTTGTTTCTGCCTGTCAGACTCATTCCTATTTTTTTCCCCGTCTGGTGGATATGATGAATCCATTTGAGCACAGCCTGAGAAAGCTAAAAAAGCTTCTAAGGAAGGCAAAATGTTTGTCTGTGAAGCATCTACCCAGCGCTCTGCATTTGTGAGCTTTGTATGCAAGAGGTTCAGCCACCAAAAGCGGCACAGCACAGGCAGCTGAGGAGAGGAACGACTCCAGCCAGGAGGGAACATGGGCAGATGGTGGTTACTCCATGTGCCTGAGACATGCTGGTAGCAGTGTGGATGGATTCCTGTTTGCATCATTTCTGCTCTCACTGGTGGACTTTTTCTTCCCCCGTGTATTCAAACGCAGCAGTGACGACACAAGCAGAAAGTGTCGTGCAGTGGAAAACACGGGGGATGATTTAACTCGCAGTGTCTCAGGACCAACCACCTAGCACTGGGTTTGCTACCAGTTACTCTCCTGCTGCCTTAACAAAATTATCGCCCCGAGGGCGGTTTTTGTTTCTCCTGAGAGAGAAAAGTCCTTTTTGCATTTCAGTGAAAGGCATACAGTCCCTTTTCCCCACCCCCAGACCGTTTCCTGGGCAAACCCTCTGAATTTCGTTTTCTTTTTGAACCAGCTACATTTGCATCTCACTGAGCCCTCTGAAGCATCTTCTCTGTTACCACGTGAGGGCTGTGCCAGGGCAGGGGGATGTGCTGGGGTGCACATCTGGACCCTGGAGTTGTCTCAGGAGCAAGTTCTTTGCAGCACAACCCCAGTGAGAGCAGCAATGCCAGCTTTTCTGCCAGCCTGGGGCTCCCCGTGGCAGAGCAGCTGCTCTGTGCCATGCAGGCACGTGTGGATGGAGGCAGGGTGAGGATGCCAGAAGCCCTGGGTTGCCTGATGGCCTCCAGCAGGAACATACATTTAGCAAGGTGAACTCTGGCCAACAGCCTTGACTCAAGTTTTCACACTGATGTACCATCTGTCTGCACAAAGATTTACTATCCCTCATTCAGCTCTAAGATGGATTGGTTTCTAGGAGTAAATTGGAAAAAACCAGCTTTTGCCCTTGGGCATGGTGAGGTTCAGTGAGTGAAATCAGATCCATGGCTGCCTGTGGCTGTGAGAAATACCTAAGTGGCACAGGGGAGGAAGAATCAGAAGCTGCTGGAGCCTTTGATCTAATTTGTCTGGCTGGCACATGCTGGCATTGTGAAAAGCTTGTTGGTAATTTAAATTTGTCCCTTAATGGCTTCATCTTTACTCCTTTTGTTTTTGATGCTACTGTGCCAGTTCCAGGTAGGTGGTTAAGGCTGCCAAGTGTACAAAAATAATTTGGATGACCAACACAGTAGCAACCCTGTTTGCACCACAGCAGCAACAGCTGATACCTTCCAGGTAACCCATTAAACACCATTAGGAATAGTCCTTCCACTGAGGGAGGTGATGTCAAATACCTCCTGTGGCAGGAGGAATGAGTGAGAACCTGTTCCAGAGGCAGGTGTGGACTAAGGTGAAGGACAAAGCTCTAGTACAGGTGTGGGCAGTGCCCAGGGAGGTGGAGATCCAGGATGCCCCTGCAGGTGACCAGGGAGGCAAATTTGCCTTGGTCTGGGGACCGATGACACATGTGAAGTGTGGATGGTGTTCATGCCCTCCCTCGGTTCCCTCTTTGCAGCATCAGGACCTCGTTAGCTCTGCAGTTATAATTTGGGCTAAATCTGCCTATGCTGGGCAAGGCTGTGCACCTGACAGAGTGTGGGATTAAAGAGGATGAGCTTAGCAAAGCCCTTGCACCCACATGGCCCTGCAGACCTTCCCATAATTACTAAACCTGCCTGGGGGACAGCCAACACCTCTGATCTGCCCCGTATGCAGAGCAGCTTGTGAGTGAGGGCCAGAAAACCTCCTGGTATGACCCATCCTGCCATCATCCCCAGGAGGAGGATGGGCTGGGAGTCAGCTCTTGTCCAAAAGAAGAGACTGTAAACAAGATGATACAACACAAGCCACAGAGGTGCAATTATATGTGGTGATGAATGAGAAGTCAATTATATGTGGTGATGAATGAGAAATCCTGTAATCAGGAGGTGATTACTGATGACCTGAAGCGCACGTGTGTCTTACCTGTCCCAGCTGTTCACCTTCTCAGCCTCTCTGTTTCCCTGTGGCCTTTCACATGCTCATGCACAAGTGCAGGAATCCTTCTCTTCTGAGACTGCAGGATATGACCCTCTAAATCATGTTATCCCAGTCAGGCTGTTGTCCGGCATTCCCTAGTAAAAAAGTTTGATGTTATAGAGTAAAAAAACCAATAAATTCACAAAAGAAACCACTTAACATCCAGTATCATTGAGGGCAGCCGGTTTGGAAAGGAACATCTTTTGTTACTCCCTGGCAGGCAGTGGGTTGGTACTCAGCCTGAAGTCAGAGCGTGGGATTTGGATGCCAGATGGAGAAATGCTGGATGAATTGCCCAGACCTCATTTGCATTTGGCCACTAAGCTGACTTAGCTCTTTTCAAAACATTTCTTATACACTCTGCAAGTAACGTCCTTTGCTTTTGTGGCAGGCACGAAATATTTCATATTCCAGCCTTTTTGAGTCATTTTTCACTTAAAATGTATTCATGACAATTTTTGTTAAGTACAGGACAGGAAAGGGGGACAAAAAAGAGAATATGGAAAGTATGAGTTAGTAGGTAAAGTATTTTCTGTGCACACAGGTCAAGTAATCTTTGCTCATTTTAACTCAAACAAGCTTAATTTAAGGATTCCAGCTCCTCCAGCGTTACCAGAGGAGCTGGCTGGGCTGAGCAGAGTAAAAAACAGGGTGCAAAGTTCCTTACCCTTGGAGAGGGGGATTCTTTCCCTGGCTGTATTGCTTGATTGCAGATGCTAATAGCAGCTTCTCCTCTTACAGAGTTCCTCTCCCAGCAGGGATTTAGGATTTCCACAGCCTGCAAAACAAAGCCAGACTGCTTAATAGTCTCATTGTCCTACTCAGCCAAAGGGCAGCTCCGGCCAAGCAGAGCTGGGGTAGAATTCCCGCAGAAAGATTAACCTTTGGCAGCTCCCGCTCCAGCTTTGTTGCTGTGTCAGTCGGGGCTGTTTCAAATGACAAGAACTGACTCCAGGCTGAACCTCGGGGAAGGAACCTCGAATTTTAATTCTGCTCCGCAGTGGTGTGTGATGGCTTTTAAAAAGTATCCCACCCCAACTCCTGGAACAGCCGTGGCTGCTCGTTGTGCCACGAGTTTTTGTGCTCTGAGGCTGTGCAGAATCGAAGTAGGGCAGAATCTTTGGTAGGATGCCCGAGGATTTCTTTTCACACTTTTATCAAGCATCTGAGCTTAAAAAGAGTGGTGCTGTTACTTGGGAACAAAACAGGCTGTTTGAGAGGCAAAATCAGTGCTTGTGTTTTGCAAACTTCTACAAGACATAATATTTTCATACTAACAGACACACACAAGGCACATAAACTCCAATTTTTGTAGGAGAATTGTATCATCTTCACAACAGACAGGTATGGTGTTTAGAAATCTGCAACTTTGGGGGGAGAAGGTAGGAAAGCACCCATTTGAGTTTACTGTGCAATTATTATAAGCTTTTTCCTGTCAATAACCTGAATTGCCATTGCATGTGTAATGAACAGTGAAAGTCCTATTTTGCAGATAATTGGGGTGTATGTGCTAAATAGGAAAAGAGCTTTGTTTAGGATAACATGCTTCTTTTTTTCCTCTGTGGAGAATTAGTTTAGCACTCCAAACTCCTGCTCAGGCATTATAAATGTTGGAATCACAGATACACAAAAAGGAATTCTAGGAGATCATGAATGGTTCTTACTCTACTGAAACACTAAATTTACTTGGTTATTTCAGGAGAAAAAAATGCATGTTAGAGCAAATTGCTGATTTTTTTTCCATGTTTTTTAAATCTTTTTGGAGTCCTCTTTAACTTTCAGGTTCCAAAACCCAAGATCATATTTTGTCTCACCGGGGTTTTTTTTCTTTAGCTTTGATGAATTTTTGCTCATGAAACCACACAACATGAAAATCTTGACTTATTTTGGAAGGAGAAGCAGCAATAAAAAAGAAGATCAGTAAGAACTGTGTGGATAAAGAACCCCAGGAGTAATTTACTCACTGGCACAATGTTTTATGTTTTGTTTCTCGTTTAGGAAGGGGTTTTTTATATTATTTATAAACTCGAATTTAAATCATATTTTACACACGTGTGAAGCACTGTGGATTTCAAAGCAAATTGAGTTCTATCTCCTATAAACTGTCACACAAACAAAGCAGTTCAATAATCGGTCATTAATGCCTGTTACCCCCAGCTCTGCTGTAAAACATTCATGGTGAAGCTTTCCAAGTGCAAAGTGCTTTGTCCTTCAGAAATATATTTAAAACACCTCTATCCAGGGGCTGTTTAGTACCCTTGACCACCCAGGAGGTGGGTGTGGGAGGCATTTTATTAAGCAAGATACACAAATGCATCTTCCTCACAACCCAAAAGTGGCTTTGCAGGTAAGAGAGGCCTTGGAAAGACAGACACTTGCTAATGATTCCCTCATCAAATAAAACCCCCTACCAGTCGCATGGCTTTGTTTATTTGGTGGTTGAATATTACCTAAAGTACAGATAAGGGTGACTGTCCAGACCAGCAATCCTTCATCCCTCATCCCTTCCCCTTCCCTCACTCCCAGTAATCACTCAATTTGGTTTTAAATACGTGGAGGAGGCATGAAAGGAGAGGACTGAACACTCCAGATCACAGAGAAGATTGTCCCTCTTACTACCTATTTGTTGGCAATTATTAACCCTTTACATTTTAGGGCTTTCCAGTCCCGTGGGTGCTTTGCATTCGTTAAAAGTGGTTTCTGCTGCCATTAAATTTTCATTCTCCATGAGTGGCTGCCTTTCTGTTACTTCCTGCACTCATATGAACAGTCTTTGAAGCATCCTGGATAACCCCGAAAATCCACTGAAAAGTCCTTTTTTGGTTTCCTTATATGTCTTTCTTCTCGCTTAAATTGACAGCTCAGTTAGAAATAAAGGAGTCCGGAGGGCTCATTAATAACAAACAGCCTTCCCCATAACTTCAAAGAGATTTGCAGCAGCCTTTGCTCCTCCTCCTCCTCCTCCTCTTTGTTCTGTATCTTCACCACTTCGTATTCCAGCTGTTGTTGTCTTTTAATTGTCGTGATTTTTTTCCCCAGCAGTGTCCTAATGACACTCATAAAATGAAGTTATTCAGAGTAACTGTGGCGTTGGGATAAAAGGGAGTGTTGCTCCTCTTTCTGCCTTTGCTACTGGGGAGTGTGGTGACCTTGTCCTTGGAAACTCCTCTGTGCATTTCCTCCTCTCTGACCTGTTGGTCCTGGCGGTATAAATCCCAAGGAAGTAATTCCAGTGGCCTGGAGAAGCCAACCCAGCCTGGGCTTTCTGCCAGGGCGCTGTGGATTTCCTTATGTCATGGTTTTAACCCCAGCCAGCAGCTCAGTAGCTGCTCATTCATTCCTCTCCACCGGTGGGATGGGCAGGGGAATTGGGGAAAAAGAGAGGTAAAACCTGCGAGTTGAGATAAGAGCAGTTCAATAATCGGAATAAAGTGAAAAATAATAGTAAAATATAATAGCAATAACAACAATGGAAAGGGAGATAGCAAAAAGAGAGAGAGGAATAAAGCCCAAGGAAAGCAAGTGATGCACAGCACAGTTGCTCACCACCAACCTGTCCCCCAGCAGCAATCAGCATCTCCCAGCCCTTTTCCCTCCATTTATATACTGGGCATGATGCTGTACGGTGTGGAATATCCCTTTGGCCAGCTCAGCTCAGCTGTTCTGACTGCCCTCCCTCCCAGCTTTCTGTCCACCTGATTGCTGGCAGAGCGTGGGAAACAGAATTCTTGGCTTAGTGCGAGTGCTGCTCAGCAACAACTAAAACATCGACTAAAACATCGGTGTGTTAGCAACACCATTCTCACCCTAAATCCAAAACCCAGTAAGAACCATTTAGGATGTGACCAGCCTCAGGTCTGCAGGAGTTTTAACAATGCTTAGCAAAGTCTTTTCCCCTCCATAAACTGCTTTAGTTCCAGCCACGGGCTGTGAAATCGGCTTCAGAAGAGATTTGCACCAAGAGTCATTATCAAACCATCATCTCAGGTTTGCCCACGGGCAATGAAAGTAGAATGGAGCAAGCGGTAAGAATTACTAAGATTGAAAAGAGGAGCACTTATTTTAACCAGTCAGTTTAGGCTGATTTTGTCTCCTTGTATCATCATCTGACACGTCATTCATTGCTCTGGAATGATTTCCTTACAGAGACACATAATTCCATCGGAGCTCCTCAAAGTGGAGAGCAGATGTTGCTGCTCAGCTGAGTTTGGAAGATGCACAGGAGGCTGAAGCCTCTCACATGATCTGTCCCCAACTTTTTAAATCCCCTAAGGGACCAGGAGCCACTTTTAGCTCTTAATTAAGTACTTTTCTGGACAACTCTGTTTCATAGTCTTTTTAGCTGTTTTGTGACTCATGTGGGCTATTGCTCTTTAGTTTGTTATCAAAGGCTCTGTTCTGATGGCATTTGTCATGGAAAATGCACGCTCAGTCTTCCTGTTACGTTGCTCTCCCAGGATGATGAGATCTGACAGCTGGGACCCAGACATAACCTGAGCAGAGGTCTTCAGTCTTTCCCAGTATTTTCCCCGTGGCACAGACTGCATTTAGGCTTTTGGTGAAATGATTCTAAGAGCCAAGATCTCATTTGTGAACAGGCTCAGCTCCATTCAATGAAAATAAAGGACATGCTGAGTTCTGTGGAGCTGTGGTTGTCCAGTTCTGTGACCAACAAAGGAGGAATTGTGTTTGAAGTGAAATCAAAGATGAACTCCATGAAGCTTTGTCCTCACATGAAAAAGGGTCCAGGTACTCCAAATGCAAATGATGCCAACACGAGTCTCAGGATCTAAATAGGAATTGATATATATATATAATTTTTCTGAAAGTCCAAGGCATCTGGGATGACTGTGAAGGAAAATAAAGAGAAACATGAAGATGCCAAGCATTTATGGTGAACCTTTAAAATGTTGGCATGTGTTTTGGAGCAGGCACTCTAATCTTGCTTCCTCCTTCCTCTATCCAGCAAGTGTCCTAATCAGCAGTCCTGGGGTTTGACCTTTTCCCCTCTCTCCTCTCTTCCTCTAAAGTACTGGAGACACAGCATGACTCAAATCACATTCAAACTCTCACAACATAACACGGGTGCTCACTGCTTTAAAAATTTTGATAAATATGTAGCTGGCATTTGCCCCAAACTCAAAGCAGAGCTGCAGATAAAATAGACATTTCCCTGCTTAGGGCATGGAGGGCTTCAATTTAAATTGGAACATTTCTTTTCTTACACTCCGTCTGTGGCAGAGCAGTTCAGACTTTCCAAGCTGTAAAGTTTTTGTGGTAATTAGTCAATTTATGAAGCAGAATTATGTTTGTCTTTAATTGGAGTGTTCTAACCCATTACAAACTGGTTTGTTACAAAACCAACCTACTAAACAGTGAATGGCTTGGCATAACTACCCAAAAAGCCAATTTGGTGAAATGTTATTTCCCCATCCACCCACCCACATAGATAGTTGTGAGTATGTAAATTATTAAGTGTTTACACACATACAACAAATTTAAAGAGCCCAGAAAACAGTGTATGCACAGAAATGTGGCACATTGTATTTCAGTCCCAGAGAGAAACTCCTTTTGGTCCTACTCAGCTTTACCATCATTTTATCACACAAAGAAAGACTAATTCTAATCTTCTCTATGCCAGCTACTTAAAATAAAGATATTCTAAACTGTACTCACAGCAAGGCCAGGGGCAGTGAGTTTGCTTTCTTGAAAGAGCCTCCATGTGGACTTGGGTGGGCTTTGTGCCCACTCAGAGATCTCCTTTGGGGAGGAGAAAAATACAGAAGGAGGAGGCACAAAGTGCTGGGATAGACTGAACAGCTCTGTCAGATTAGTCCTTCTGGTGCCATCTGTGGTACTTTAAAAGAGATGCTGCTGTTCTCAAGGGACTGCTCAGCAGGACACAAATTCATGTTTTCACTCCAAATTTAAACAACCTTTAATTTGCACCTTCTTCCCAAAATGCCCAAGCTCAGACAAAGAGTGAGAAAGCAGAAAAATCATTTGTGGGGGGTTATTTTGTTGTGTAAATCCCATTCCTGCTGGCAGTCAGGGGTGATGCTTTCCTACCCACTCTGACTCAAGTGCCTTGGAGTGCTTTGCAAACAGACATTACTTGTGCCTCACAGCACCCCCTGAGCCACTTCATGCTCCCTGTTGCCACATAAGCAATGACACAAACAGGAAGAAAATAAAAAATAGCTGTCCAAAACAGAGCAGGAAAAGCCTGGTTTTCACTGCTTTGCTGAGTTGGGGTTGGGGCTTCTCACCACAGCTCTGGTGTCCCCCACAGCACCACAAATCAGCTGCTGTTTCTGTAAGAGCTGTGGGTGTCACCTTGTTTTACCTGAACTGCCCACTGAAACAGAGCCCCAAACCCTTCCTCAGCTGCCAGCCCTCCCCAGGCCTCTGGATTGTGCCTGGAGGGGAAGTTCTCCTAGCTCCATGTGATGTTCTCATGGAATCATAGGATGGATTGGGTTGGAAAAGACCTCCGAGATCATCAAGTCCAACCCTTGGTCCAACTCCAGTCCCTTTACCAGAT
>JAOXXN010000265.1:65619305-65634839 GCA_026770055.1 Myrmophylax atrothorax | reverse complement strand
ACCCTCCTCTCTCTCTGAAGCTCAGGGTGCCCAGGGATGGAGGGGGTAGGCGAAGAGCAGCGCCAGGAGCTCTCACCAGCTCAGCAAAACAGTGGCTTTCCCCAGCAGCTGTCCCAAACCCAAGTAAAGCAGCACCCAGGCAAAGCCTCTCCCCTCCCAGGTGCATTGAGACTGTTTTCTCACCTCCACCCCACCATTCCTTTGGAATCTGGAGCCATCAACTACTCCTTTGTTCTCAGTCCAGGCACTTCAACTCCCCAAACCTGTGTGTTGCTAGAGTGAGAAACAGTCCCTGAAGGAACCCTTTGACAAAATGAAATGAAATTAAAAAATAATATAGAGGATAAGGTAAGGAGCTTTCTCACTGTTGCTTGAGTATTTCTTCATCTATAACTGCTTCTAGGCGTTGGTTCAGTTCCAGTAAATCAAAATTTAAGCTAATGAATGTTCAAAACTGTCTTTACCAATCCCCCATTCTTGTATTCCCAATAGTTATGTTTTTCTAAACAGAAAACTCACAAAATCACAAAACCGAATCTGTGTCCATTAGACCAACGTCCAAACACTGTTCTGCACAAGGGTTTCTTAACCTTTGTAACCAAGTCTTTGCACAGGCAGCCCATGAGTAACCAAGGTTTACATACACAAAAAATCGTAATGGGATGTAAAATTAGAATTCCCTCTGTGTCTAAAAATTAGCAAATGTGTCTGCTGGTACAAGCACTTCAGCTGGTGGAGCTGCTTACACGTTCATTCCACTTAACAGTGGATTTGATGCTGTAGCTAAAAGTGTGTGAACGCAAAGGTATTGACACTGATATGTGATTAGTTGTAACCTGAGATGAAGATTTACTTGATTATTACACTCACTCTGATTAAAGACCCATTTCCATATTCTGTAATCTTTACTACTCCACTCCATAAACTTAGGAAGCCTTTTGAGACTCAGTTGGTTAAATGAGTGCATTTCTCCCACCGTGTCAAAGCTATTTTACATTAGAAATAAACCTCTGTTTTACGGTATCAGACAAAACATCTGACAAAGAAATAACCTTATAAAAGAAATACAGTTTTGAAAAGCAGGAGTCTTTTTTTCCCTGTTTGAGACACATTGTTCCATGCACTTCATATTTTTGGAATCACAGGATATGACAGGACTGGAGTTGGACCAAGGGTTGGACTCGTTGATCTCGGAGGTCTTTTCCAACCCAATCGATCCTATGACTCCATGCTACATTAGCATTCAGTTGGTTTATTATCATGAATCTGACATTGCTGTGTGTACAATCATCACTTGATGTTGTGATTTATCGGACCCAGGCCAGCCACCACAACCAATCACCAGAAGTTATATTGTCTTCTCAGAGGTGTTCCCTTCTCGCCTTTTTCCTCCACTTTTTCTCCAGCCTGGTTCCAGTGCAACCAAGCTTCTAAAAACTGAGCATAAATCACTGAGAGACCCCAAAAGTCTGAGCTACTGGACAGAGTGAGTTAAAGCAACAGTGAGTCAGACAAGCAGCCTCGTTCTTTAGAGCCATGACTGAGAACAGCTGTGCAAGTTGGTCCTTGCCTTGCTCCGAGGCTCCACGATATTCCCTTTAATCCTTCCCATTAGTAAAAAACTCCAGCCAGAAGAGGTCAAGAAGCTGTAAAAGACGCAAAGCCTCCCGTCTCTGATGCGTTCTTTGTGGTCTATTTTTTTTTGCAGCAATCTCTCTTGGTTCAAACTGTCCCGAGATGAATGGCTCGAGGAGGGTTAGTCATGGAAAAGTCATCACACCACTCAGTCAGCACAACAAATTGATAAGGTGCCGTGGAAAAGTGTTTGGGTTTTGTTGGTTTCTTTTTAATTCTGGCAGCCTGGGCCCCCAGCCTGAGCCCAGTGCGCTCCGAGGATGTCCCAGAGACTCGGCCGATGTAAATCTCGGCCACGAAAGGTCTCCCAATAACGTCAAAGCAAACTTTACTCAAGGGGAACGAGCCCTGCGTGCAAACAGCGCCCGGAGAGCCCTTTGTGCGCTGATGGGGCTGTTAAACATTGTTCTCCCGGGTCGTTTCCACCGCGGCTAAGAACAAACAAGGCAGAGTGCACTGAAGCTTTAGCATTTGTCATCCCAATTGGCAGGTACATTTGCTCAGCAGCTGCAGCTCCAAGAGCTCACCGAGGGTTTGCAGGTTCAGCAGCCGTGGAGAGCCATCCCCAGGCTGCAAGTCCACGGGAGACAAGAGACCTGGGGGTGAGTGGGCAGCGTGGGACCCCCCAGCAGCGTCTCTGCACTCCTTTGGTGGGCATGCAGATGGGTGGCACAGCCCGGCTGTGCCTGCTTGCTTGTGCTGATCCTGCTCTGTTGTGCCCATCCTGGAACTGATAAATTGAACAGAAAAGTCCCCCTCTCTCCTGCTCTGTTAGAAAAAAATCCTTTCTTTTTTAACTCACGACGCTGTTGGGAGGACCTGATGCAGAAAGCGATTTACACAGCTCAAACCATCGTGTGAACGCTTTGCCCTGACCCCAACTCCAACATGGGAAGTGGGAATCATGAGTTTAATTACCTTAGGTCTGTAGATTTTATTCAAAACCGTTCAGACCCAGGCTTTAACTCTTTGAGCACCTAATGATGTTGGGAGGCAAGTAATGAGGGTTTGAAAACCCCTTATTCTGTGTCAGTGCTTTACAAGAGAACCTGAACCTGAACTCAGGTTTTCAAAGGTAAAAAAGAGAGAGTTTGAATTTGCTGTTAATCTGCTTGCACAGCTGTCACTCAAACTGTTGATGGAAAAGGGTATTTAGTTATTACTTGCAAAATAGCCAGCAGATCTGGTTTAGAAAGATAAGTCATCCAAGCAACAGACTAGAGATGTGTTGCATTAAATCTGCTCCTGTTAAGGCAAAGTTCTGCATCATTTCAATAAGGAACATAAAGAGGAACAGATAATTTAACTGATGTTTTGATGACACACTGAACAAAGGCAAATTTTTGGCTTGTTCACTTCAACCAGTGGCTTTGGAGTACAGACTATCAATTCTTTTTTCATAGATGTGGTGCACAGCAAAACCCATCAAAAACTTGAAGCTTTAGTGGTGCAAGAGAAAGGGAGATGTGGCAAGAATCTGAGGTTATAGAGTTCAAGTCTAAATAGCCTTAAATATAGGGAGGCTCTATTGCTCTGGTAGTTCTGTACCTTGATTTAAAAGCCTCAGTCTGACCATGAGCTACCATGGATATGAAATCTAGGACTCAGTCCCAACCTTATAACTGGCTTGTTTATGGTCAGTGGCTCCAGCTTTAATTTATTGAAACAAGGACTGTTGGCTGAGGCCTTTATGTCTTTTTTCTTGCCCTTCCTCATCCCTTTCTCCTTCTGCTTCCCCTTCCCCTTTCCTTTTCCTTCTTCTTCTCCATCTCTTTCTCATTCTCTGTCTCCTTTGCTTTTTCCTTTTTCTTTTAGATGTAACCATTTCTTTTTAATCAGATCAACACTTCATAAAATCAGAATCACAGAATGTCTTGTGTTGGAAGAGACCTTGAAGATCATATTGTTCAAACCCCCTGCCATGGGCAGGGACACCTTCCACCAGCCCAGGTTGCTCAGAGCCCCATCCAGCCTGGCCTTGGACACTTCCAGGGATGGAAACCACAGCTCCTCTGGGCAGACACACATTGTGTTGTCACTGTGGGCTTTGTGAAATCTTTGCACACCCATTTATCTCATCACACTATGAGAAAAACAAGATTCAGCATCTGCCGGGTTATAATTCTTTCTCCCAGTCCTGTTTTCTTGTGAATGGGTTAGCCTGCTCCTATGTGTTTGAAAACTCTCAGGGATCCAGCTGTTGAACTGCATGTTAGCTTAATCAAAACCCAAATAAACAGCAAAGATGTGTGGGAAAGGAACCAACTGTACTCACTGTGAACACAGCAGTGTGCAGGATGGACATCTTTTCCCTCTAGTTCCTCTTGTGATTCAAAGGGGGGGGGGGGGTGTTTTGGTTTTTTTTTACCATGAACCAGAGAGTAACATTTGATCTCAGTGTGACTTCTGAAATAGGTCACTGTCTGGTTGGGGAGCAGAAGATACGCTGAGAAGATACGTCTGCTCAGAAATCAGTGCCTTGTGGCTAAGGGAGAGCAGATAGGAAAGCATAAATCAAAATAAATATCTTTGTCCCTGCTGTGGTTGAAATGGGCTCCTGTGGTATCCAGGGACAGCAGAGAATTTGGAAAGAAAGGTTGCATTGTGCTGGTGTTTTTCCCTTTGTGGGTTCCTCAGAAGCTCACATGGGAAGATGAGGAACGCTCCGAGCTCAGAGGGATTGGGATGAATCAGGGCTTCTCATTCCACACAGGAGAGCCCCTGGGAGAACTGCAGAGCTTTGCATCAAAACAGAGAGTGCTGCTCTGGAAATATTGCTGGTTGTTTCAAGGGGAGCAAGAGGAAATAACGCCCACAAACAGACCAGCTCTGGGCTCTCCATACAAAGAGCAACATTAAAATTATTAATCTCCTCTTTGTTCTGTTTTATAAACTAGAATACCTTAAGGGATGAAGGGGAGAGTGAAGGCTGCAGTGTGGAAGAAGTCCCTGACTTTTGCCTCTTGTTTCATGTGTGGACATCAAATTTGCAGACTGGGAGATGACAAGTTCAGCAGCAGAGATGACAAGTTCTTCTGTTTCTAGAAGAGAAATGAGTCAAAAAATGATTAAAACAAATAAATAGATGTCAAAACCAGCAAACACATTGGACATACATAAGTCCATAGATCCTGATGGGTTGCTCCCACAAGAGCAGGCCAATGTCATTATGAGGCCACTCTGAATACTGTCTACAAATCTGTTAATGTGTTGATAGTTTGATTTTTTCCTTATGTTTTTATTGGAAATAATAAATGATCACAATCCCAATTGCAGAAGTCCCCATGAAGATTCAAAGGACTGAAGACTAAACCGAATGTACCATCTCCAACAAAATCCATATTGCAGATATTATGACACTCCAGATGAAAATTTTCTCCTTGGCACTGAAAAATAGTGGGAATTTTTTGAATTTTCATGGGTTGGAGAGGGCCTACGAACCTCTGTGCACTTCGACTGTTTTGATACTTCATAACTACTCTAAAAAAAAATCCTAGCAAAGTAGAAACAAAACATTTAAAGAAAATGACTCTGTAAAATGACACTGTGGGATTATTTTCTCTCAGTATAAACCATACCAAGCTCACAGGAGAAGGAAACAAAATCTTCAGTAATTGCCCTTGCAGCAAACCCAGCCTGAACTGATATTTTATATCCATCCTACCATGGGAAACAATACTAAAATATGTCGAATTCCAGCATGATTTGCTTGGGGTTTTAGCAGTAATTTCAGGTCTTTAGTAGGTGCTCCTCTCAGGAAACCCACCCTGGGGCAAAACAAGGAGCTGTGCCACTGGGAAGGTGCACACTGGTGTGAGCTGAAAGGGGAGGATATCTGTGAGACCAGGGAAAAACACAAAGTGAGTCTAACTGAGGGGAGAGGTGAGCTCATGCCTGGCCTTCTGAAGTCAGGCACAGCTGGAAACTTCCTGCAGCACCACAAGGGTTTCAAAGAACTTAGACTTCAGTTGCCTGATGTTGGTCAGTCCATCACTCACATACCTGTGGAGCTCTGACAGCTGTAGTATTTTCATTGCAAAACTGATGTCTCATCACCCTGATGAGATGTCTCATCACCCTGAGTGTTCTGGCCTCACTCCCATTCCTGAGGATTAATGAGGTTTCTTTCAGTCCTAGCTAGAAAAAAATGGGGATTCTTTTTCTCATTTCTGCTGCATCAGTAAAGTGTCCTGGCACACATAAATATGAGAAAGCCATTTCAGTGGTTGGAAAAACAGTAGTCCTTGCTGGGTGTCTCTCAGAAGGCTCTGAGGGAAGGTGACTAGCCAGAAAGAACGCCAAAAAACTGGACAGAATAAAAGCCCCTTGCCATGCAGATCGGTAAGGAGATGCTGCTCTGATTGCTCTGTGCCTGCTGGAGAAGAAGCAGCTGAGATGCAGAGGGTGGCTGTGAGCCAGAGCAGGGACACAGCTAGCCTGCAGCTGTGCAAACAACACCTACCTGTGTGCTCTGCCTTTCAGGAGCACAGACACACAGACCCACAGGTTCTCTGCCCTGGGCCAGCTAAGGTCGTGGCACTGTTTGCATCTGGGGCAGACTCAGAGCTGGTGGAAGCTTAGACCCATTTGCACCATCTAAAGGACTAGGTACTGGTAAATAAAGCCTGCATCTGGTGCTATGGTGGTTTTGTGTAGCTTTTTCTGGCTTTCCACCTTAAAACAGACTATAAATTCTGTGCTCAGAAGCTCCACGATGTAGGTCATGCAGCTGAAGCTGAGTCCTCTGCCTGACAGGATGGAGATTTTGCCATACCTGCGTCATCACAAAGTGCAGTGTGCTTCAGAAGCACAGTCCTTGCCTGCCCCTCTCCTGGCACTGCTGGTGTGAATCCCACTGCCAAGGGGTTGTTTGCTTGTGGGAGAGCCCAGCCATCTGCCCAGCTCTGCACTGGTGCAAATCCAGAATAACTCTGGTGACTTCAGGAGAGACTCAGGGAGTTGAGGTCAGGATCTGTTCTGCTTAATTAAATAAATAATGGTTAAGTATCCTGGAAGATCCATTTTCCAGTGTCCTTAACCTTGTCTTTGCTGGTGACCTCCTTATTTATTTATTTACTTATTTTCCAACGGAGCTTTCCATGGCCATTGACATAGATTTTCCAGCTTATTAATAGGGAACATCTGTGGTCCCTATGCAGTGTCCTCTATAGGTCATGGGAAAGCTTTATCTTCCTAATGAGCTCCATTCCTCTATATATTCAAGCCCAATTGACGGGGCCAAGCGTGTTTATAAATAAATATTGCCTTGTAATGACCATTTCCATATGTCCCAGAGGAACAGAGATTTTGTCCTTTGGAGCTGGCCAGCTGCCTCCTTTGTAACAGTGAGAACAGTTTTCCCCTGTCTGCGTAACATTTGATTTATGTGGAAATGAAGTCCCCAAGGTGACAGGCTCAAGAATGCAATGCTCCCAACTACCCTTAACAGTCAGGGAAGTTTCTTCATCCACCCACCCACCATTTTTCTCTTCATCAAACAAAATGATGGTTGGGTTTATGGAATATGTCTATTTGTCCCTGACCAGCTCTGTCTGTCTCAGCCACAACAGAGACAAAACCATGAGGAAGACAAGCAAGTTTCACTGAAGTGCTGTGCCATATCTTTCACTGATGTAGGACATTGCTAAGTTATGGAACAACACATTTGCTGGGAAATTCAGGGCCTGGATTGCAAAATTATCTGGTGAAGGATTGGCTCTTCCTGAGGAGTGCAGCAAGAAATACGCTGCAATATACCTTGTCTTCTGCATGAAGGATGGGCCAGTAGTTGCTTATCCCTGAAGGATGACATGCTGTTCCAGTCGCTCATTTCTTAATACTGTTCTACCAGTATGTTGTAGTTCTCCCATGGGCCTTCATCTGCTCTGCATCCTCTTCCATCCAGGCAACGATGCAGAGGAGGTCAGAATCCATCTTTTCAAGGCTTTCAGAAGAAATCCATGGCAGATTTTAGAAGATCAACATACAGGACCAATGTAGCATATCGGTTAATCTTCCCTGCTTAAATTGTTCCTTGAGCTACATATGCACATGTGTTTATGTAGATATACACACACACTGAGTAAAGATTATTTATTCTAATTTTCCACTCTCCCAAAGCTTTTTACTGTGTGGAAAGGAGTGCATGTCTGTAGATTTCTATGCTTTGTAGGCTTCTAGTAAAGCCAGTCTGATAAACAGCCTCCAGGTTTGGTCAATAATGAGAATTGATTCCTGTGGCTGTATTTTCATTCTTTAGTCTGTCAGACTGTTTCATTTGGTGTGATAAACATGTTTCCAGCATGAGGTCCAGATTTGGTGTGATTCCAATGAAAGATGACATTAAGAGAAAGACTGAAGTAAAATACCTCTGCCTTAACTTCTGTGATTCCTTGATCTCAAAGAGAAACAAAAGCATGAAAAGTTTCCCAGTAGTGTCTCACCATGACATCAAAATCTGGCTTAAATCTTTGGATTAAAAAAATAAGGCTGCCATCTTCAGTCATATTTCAGAATTCAGGAGCTCCAGGCTGACACTGGGCTGCCCACATAAGGACAAGACATGGAGATGACAGTCCAAGGGAAAGACGAGGTGTGTATGTGTTTGTGGGGTAACCTGAACTTAGGACAAAATTGAGGAAAGAAAAGTAATTTTCTAGGACTTCGTTTTATTACACAGAAAAAAAAATCTGATAATTACTCTTCTCCTCAGCATGCTGAGTTTTAGCTCTCAATAAAGAAAGACTATATCAAAACAGGACATCTGTTTCGGGTGTCAAGGTGTTCCTCCATTTTAGTGCCAAATCCAGTTTTGGCTGATGCATGAAGGGCCAGACAGTCTCCCTTTCCTGTTCTCTGGGACGTGTTCCATGGGAGACTTCAGCAGCAAACCTGTTCCTGTGAATTCAGTTATTACAGCCTTATCATGTTTCCCAATTTCTCTCACACAGTGTAGCAATGTAGGTTAGAAGGGGATGGGTCACTGTGGCCTGGGTTTGACGCCAGTGAGACCTTGCCTTGCAATCCTGGCTCCTCTGTTTCAAATGGCAAAGAGAAATCCACACCACAGTGAAAATAATCTAAAATACTGTTTGTGGGTATTTAATTTCAGGATTAGGAACTAGAAAAGAACCCAAACCAAAATAACCACATGCCAAAAGAGCTGAATTGATCTATCACTGCTGGTATCTGTTCTTTGTTGTTGTTGTTGTTGTGTAAACTGCATGACAGCCTTGCTCCCTGACGGTGGGAAAATCTCCTGAGAAGAAACGTGTCCTGCACTTCCTCTGGGAATGCTCAGTACCCTGGAGATTCTTCTTGCTTGACATTTTGGTTCTCAAGTGACTGCTGGACCTTTGCTCAGAGGAGATAAGTCATTTTTCTTTCCCTGACTACAAGTAGTACATGCAATTATGTAATTGTGAGGCTCTTGTGCTTAAGGCTGAACTGGTTTATGACAGTGGAAACACAGGGCTTTGTCCTCCCAGGGCTTTTCTGAGCAAGACCGGGCTGGGCTGGGCTACTTTGGTTATGTTTTGGTGGCAGGGAGCATGGCAAACTCAGGAAATCCCAGTTCATTGCAGGGCCATTGTCCATCCCTGCTCTCCTATTTTGGCCCACAGGGAATTTGGGGACAGAGCCAACAGACTTAGGTGCAAAAGAGGGCAGCACCCATGGCACAAGTATCAGTGGTGATTTGTGCCTGATGAAATTATGGGGCACTTATTGTGTTGTTGAGCCAGCAAGAAACTCTGCTCTGTTTATGAAATGAAGACAGATATTTGTTCTATCCTCTGGACAAGCAGCAAAGTTAGTGGGAATGAAGGTTGTAAGATATGTTGGGGTTGCATCTGGAAAACTGCAGTCCTCCAGGGAACTCCAGATTCAGATTATGTTCAGTTTATGTCAGAGCAAATTGCAAATTTTAGCTAACATGAACCTCTTCTTGTTTTCAGATATAAACTGTTGGCATTCACAGCATTTGGAAGGCACTTGTGCAGGTTCACAGCAAAGACAAGTCTAATAAATACACATAGGTGACCCAAACAGCCTGCCTAAATTTATTTTCGTCGTACAGTTTTCACTTCTGGCATTTCAAACAGCCCCAGTCTACTCTGCAGTGTCTGGAGTTCAGTCTCTGTGCAAAAGGAGGCAATTCTTTCAAAACCATGAAGTATAAAACAGGGAAAACCAAATCTTGCCCTCTTACTAGATTACTGGTGTGTCTTTTCTCATTACTCATTGAGATCCTGCTGCTACACAGTCCTAGAAATAACTAACAAAAATAGAAACAACTATCAAAAACTTATGAAACAGAAGCAGCCTGCTGCCATGTGGAAAGAAAGGGCAGCTAGAACCTCACTGCCATTTCCTTTGCATTGAAATGTCTGAACAGAGATGCTGGTGCTTGCATGTATGTTCAGGGTAAAGGAGCTCCCTGGGGGTGGAAGGCACACACCCACACTGCTTGGGATTAAGGAAACTCCCCTGCTAGATAGATTTAGGCTCTGGAGGTCTTGCTGCTTTTCCCTTGGAGAGCTCCTCCTTCCTAGACTCTTAAGCATGTATTTAACTTCAGAGCTTCCTTGAGAATCCTCATAATTTGGAGGGGGATTAATGCAAGTGTTCAGGGATTGCTGAGCTGATTTTAGGGGTGCTAAGGTGTTTCATGGAGTCACAGAATAGTTTGGCTTGGAAGGGAACTCAAAGACCACCTTATTCCAACCCCCCTGCCAAGTGCAGGGACACCTTCCAGGTTGCTCAGAGCCACATCCAGCCTGGCCTTGAGCACTATCTCAGTGGGTAACAGTGTTCCCAGTGTTGTAATTATGTTATAGTTGTTCATGTTAGCAGACAGTACAATGTAGTTCACACTGGTTTAGGTACCTGTGTCTTAGCATGTCATTCTGAGCACAATAACTGGAAACAGCACAAGGGACTATTCCTGGTCAGAGTGTGTGCAAGACCCTCACATGCAATAATCAGTTGTTTAGCAAGAGAAGCACAAGCCATGGAAGGGAAGCAGGAATCTGCTTTGCCTTTGACAGTGCTTTGAACTGTGCTCTGGCAGCTCTGAGCAAGCCTTCCCTGGGGGGAAATCAGGCCCATGTGCTCTGCAGAGCAGGATCCAGGGCTGGTCCTTGCTGCTGCTGTGAAGTTCACACGGCCATGGCATCTGACCCAGCTGGCAGCGAGCCCTGGCTGATGTGACGGGGCAGCACGTAGCTGTGTGGGGGCTGCCCAGAGCCGGGGCTGCAACGTGTGTCCCTCCCAGCATCATCATCTGCCATCCTGGGGGCCCTCCTGCAGCTCCCTGGGGCCAGGAGTGGGCGCTGAGAGCCAGTGGCAGCCTTTAAAAACTCGGGTCTCTGAATGAAGCCATTTGGTAAGGCTGCCGTGGCTTTTCTAATGAGCATTTCACCCCTTGGAAGGTACATTTTTATGTGTTTACATTTTATGGCATCATGGTTGATGCTGTTGGGCAGATGGGTCTGTGTGTAAGTTCAAATGCCACAGCCTCTTGATGATTCCATGTCCCAAATTATTATAGGCAAGCTTTTCAAAGGGAGGTCTGAAATCTCTTTCTACTAAAAAACCCCCAACATTCCCTTTTCACAAAAAAAAAAAAAATTCAGGGGCAAAACATCAACAATTTTTCCATGTGTATTTGCCCACTCACACTTTTACATGCCCACATTTTTCCACTGCAGTTTATTTCCCTTGTGTCATACTCCAAATGTCATCCCTGAAGTATCCATATAAAATGCATGGAAATCCTAATGGAGGAAGAAAGAGAAGTTTCACTTTGTAACTATCCTGCCCTGTTTTCTGCCCAGATGGCACACTGGCACGTGCCAGCCTTTCTCCACCCCTACATACATACATGTAAGTCAAGCTGGAAACTCCAAAAAGGAAAATGCTCATGTGAAACTCACTGAGACACTTGACAGAAATCTTAAACCAACACATTGCAAAGAGCTCCAAGCAAAAATCAGTCTCAAAACCAGTGCTTCTCCTGTGACATCATGTCACATTAATAACTGCTAGGTTGACCTAATAAGGATGAAAATTCCCACTTCACAGCCCGTTCTCCCAAACAAAAAGGCATCTTCTGCTGTGTCAGACCTTTCTTGCTGTCTGCCAGAACAGATGGAGATGGTAGCGGGTTGCTTGAGGCCCTGGCTGGGAGAGAAGTCCATCACAGTGATGATCTTTTGCTGTCTAAAGCACATGAAGGGATCTCTGGGACATGAGGATTCATGATATATATATGAAATTTATATGTTTGTGTGTGTGTGGCCAGAGACTAAGCTATCAGAGGAATCTTTTGGCTGGAAAACCAAAGTAAAAATAACCTAGAGAATCCCTGCTGTCGAATCTGGCAGTGCAAACACTTGACTCTTCATATAATATGTGTGTGTGTTTGTATTTATATTTATGTGAATATCAAGTTAAAAAAACTTTTCTCCTTTGGTTTGATAATTTACACAAGAAGAATTTAAGGGGGTTGCTGATGAATTAATAGTCCTGTGCTTGAAGGGGAATGGAGAAGCATGTGCTCATATACACAGATACATGATGTTGGAAAGGAATAAGGACTTACCATCATTTGCTAGCTGAGGGATTTGCAGTGAGTTGAGAACGCTGTGGAAGGTGTGGCTGCCTAAAATGGTACCTTAAAATGGTATTTTGAGCTGTAGCTACTTTAAAATGATACTTCTGTTTTGTGGACACCAAGAGCAGCCTCTCTGTGAGTGAGTGTTCAGATCTTGACATCTGAAATGAGAAAGGTACAGTTGATTTAGTTTCCATGTTTCCATGTTAAATTATTGTGCTTGCACATCTCTGTGTATGGTTTCACTTCAAACATATCCATCAGTAAAGCCCCTGGCACGTCTGCTTTGAAGGCTGTGCCACTCACCATTCAGCACATGGTCAAGAATTTTTTATTTTAGTCATCTCAACCTCCAGTTTCTCTGGTTTTGTGCCTTTTCTCTAGTAATTGATATGACTGAAGTACATTAGCCCTGGACATTCTCCAGCTCCCCCTGACAGCAAATGCACAGCATTGCCCCTTGCATTTTAAACATAGGATTTTCCATTACTTATAAACAGAAGAGGTTTGAAACTATTGTGAGGAAATATTTCAGGGGCTGGTGTATGGTTTGGGTTGCACTGTTTCCAAGTTTAACTAAACAGAGGTGAACCATTTATTAGGACTGAAGCAGGGGACAAACCCCAAAACACAGATGGCCCATTTTGCCTGGACCTTCAGTGACAGGAGGGGCACCAGTGGCTCCACTGGATTTTTGGGTTTATGTTCCTGAAAAAGGACACACTGGAAAACTTGGCCTCATAGTGTACTACAAACCTTCACACAAATGTGATGGAATATCACAGGCAATTTTGTTGTAGCCAAGCAGTTGATCAAACTATAAACTTACTTTCTGCTTATTGCCTGTTGTTTTTTATCTTTATCCAGAGTATCTGAATTAATATTTGAACAGATTATTGTCCCTGAAGGAAAACACACATGACTGATAACAGCACACACTTAATATCAATATAAACTCATGTTAACTCCTGTCTTTAAAACTGGGTTAAATTTAATATTTCAGGTAGAGCATTCAGACTTGTTTTATTTTTCACGTGGATGCACAGACAGTACAAAGTGACTGACTGCAAGGAGAGCTTCAATTCAGAAACTTTATTGCTCTTTTAATTTAACACAAAATATTTAAAGAATGTGGTTGGATTTTGTATATGGGAAAAAATAGCACATTGCAAACAATCTGATCAGCCAGGAATAGTATCTGTTTATAATATGATTTAAACCACCAGCTAAGGCTGAGCAGACAACATTTATTAGTATTTGATATGTTTTTGAAAAGCTGTGGGATGAAAAACTGACCACCGAAGGGGCTCACAATTGTCACTTGCCCTCGCTCAGCCTCAGCAGAGCTCCTTTCACAGACTGTCTGCCTTGACAGACCAACCCACATCACCCAGAACCAAAGACCTGACACCAAAACCCATACCCTGAAGGGTAACCAGGCTGGGCCATGGAAGGATGCAATTCATTTTCATGGCTATTGTGGTTACAGAAAAAAAAAAGGCACTTGAGGAAAGCAGTGATGTTCCCTGGATGAGGAAAACACTGAGCCCCAAACACACCAGCCCTTTGCAGTCACTCCAGTGCCATTCCTCACTTGAATGGCCTTTGCACAAGACCTCAGACCATAAAACCAAGGAATATCATTTCTTTTTGGCCCCTTGCTGCAAAGACAAAATTTGACAACAATAGGAAGCCAAGTAAACTCCTGTATTTATAAGATACCTTGATTTTTACAGATTATCCCCAGGGACATTTGTTAATAATGTTTGAAAAATCCCTAATTAGCACCAAAATCCATTTTCCAAAATAAATCAACAATTTGGGGATGCCTAACCCTGCTAGGGGATTTTCCCCCCCCATGTTTGTTTGTTTTCTCAGTGGGACATTAATTTAAGACTCAGAAGCAGCTTTCTCTTGATCAAAACTCATCAGCTCTCCCTGTCCATAAATTTGAAGTGCAGCAGGGACCATTTGCTCATCCCACAACATCATGCACAGCTACTCCTGCCCAGGGCCCAGAAAAGTGTGTTGGGATCAACACAAATCCTCCAGAAAATTCCAGCATGTCTGTGTATAACAGTAATGTCTTCAGATGGATCAGCTCTTCTCTGGAGCAGAAAAAAAAAGGTGTTAAAAGGGTGACAGTAACTAAAGTAAGGACAGTATTTTCCTTGAATGCATGTTTTGTGTCTCACATTGTAGTTTGTCTTGATGCTCCCAGCATTTTCCCTCCACTTTTGGCCAGTAACTCATCAGTGTTCTGAAAGGACAGTCCTCAGCCAGAAACACACTGACTAGTTAGCATTTTAAAGTATTTCTTTTAATCCAAGCCCCTTGGTGATGTGTCCTGGCTGTGAGAGCCTCAGTCTCTGGGGCTGTTTCTGTTAGACAGCACTGATCTTGTCTCTGAAGGCTAAATCTCTCTTCACTGTCCAGTAAGGGAATGTGGGAGGATATTTTATCTTTACTGTCCAGTTATCACATGAGAAATCTTCTTTTTTTAAGTTCAAAGAATTCTTGAGGGAAAAGTAGGGAACATAATTCAGGGAGATAGGGCTGAGAAGCATTATTAATATCCTAGGGGTATTAGAAATCCTTGCCTATCAGCTTAGGTTAGTCTGGATGTGACATAAACACAAATACAGGGGGAAAATATTTTAGTATAAGGATTTGGGGGAGAAAAAGTTAACTCTCACCTGGCTACATAAGCAACCCAAACCAGGAAATTTGGGCTAGGGAGGTGTCTTGGGTTGAGCTGGCAAAAAAAAGGATAACACAGCAGGGATGGCGGCGAGGCCTCACCTGGGCAGGGCAGGCCTTTTTGATGATGTCAGATGATATGAAATATCTCTTTGGTTGCTTAAGTCAGGGTATGTTTGTCCCCTCTAATCTATGCCACATTCTCTGGGCCTGCTGAACTGAGGCCTGGCTGAGGCCTGGCTGGAACTGAGGCCTGGCCGGAACTGAGGCCTGGCTGGAACTGAGGCCTGGCTGGCACTGAGGCCTGGCCGGGACTGAGGCCTGGCTGGAACTGAGGCCTGGCCGGAACTGAGGCCCAACTGAGGCCTGGCTGGAACTGAGGCCTGGCCAGAACTGAGGCCTGGCTGGAACTGAGGCCTGGCCGGCACTGAGGCCTGCCTGGAACTGAGGCCCAACTGAGGCCTGGCTGGAACTGAGGCCTGACCGGAACTGAGGCCCAACTGAGGCCTGGCTGGCACTGAGGCCTGGCTGGAACTGAGGCCTGACCGGAACTGAGGCCCAACTGAGGCCTGGCTGGCACCGAG
>JAOXXN010000265.1:65582798-65594879 GCA_026770055.1 Myrmophylax atrothorax | reverse complement strand
GGTAAAGGGACTGGAGTTGGACCAAGGGTTGGACTTGATGATCTCAGAGGTCTTTTCCAACCCAATCGATTCTATGACATACCCACAAGGGTGAGCCCTTCCCAACCTTTGCATGCGAAGCCGAGCCATACATACAGACACACATTTTCATGGACATGATTAAAAGATTGGCTAATATCTCGTTTATAAATTCAGATTAATTTTAATACAAAGTCTTGAGATACTGTACAAAATTCCTCTATAAGCCTATCAAATCATGCATAGTTATAGGATGATTTGAATCTCTGGTTGAGGCAAGCCGGCAGAATTAACATGGATTTAGGAACTGACTGTAGGAATAAGCCATCATCGCACTGAGAATAGTCCTGTCACAACTAAAGAGTGCTAACTGAAGGGAAGCACAGGAAGAATTTCCTTGTTCCTGACGGAATTCCTTTCCCTCACGCACTGCTCCTACACTACAGCTTGGAGAGCAAAGTTGATGCCTTTGGAATGCAGCAGATTGCCCCAGGCGTTATGGGGTCCAATTTTTTCCCGAGTTTATTCCCCTCTGGGACAGGATCCTTCTGGGGAACCTCTTGTTTCCTTGACAAACTGCACGATTCAGTTGTCAGTTCCAGCATAACATATAAGATCAGTGCATTCTTCTGCTCTCTATAAAAGACAATAAAAAAGCCTGAGGAAAACGCCAAATTCCCACGCAGTAAAAACTTCTCCCTCCATGTGTGCATGTGTGAGTGTGAGAAGTTTAATGGCTTTGAATTAAGTGACATTTTTACTGCTTCAAGGCATACATGTATTGCAATAGGTTTTATTATTTTGGAAGATGGAGGTGTGAAGAAATAAACTAAAAAAAAATAGAAAAAAGTGATGTTACATTGAATAGAAAATACTCGAGTTTCATTTGTTTAAAAATAAGCGATGAAATTGCATCCTGTGATTCTTCACATGTCAGCCCGGACAAAGGAAGCAAAGATTCCATCTTCTTGGGAAAGCAGGTTCTCAGGTGTGTCATACTCCAGAATGTTCCCTCTCTTCATGACGATCACCAGGTCTGCAGTGAGGATGGTGTGAACCCGATGCTGCCCCAAAGACAAGCAAACACAAGTTTTCATTTAGATAATTCCCACTGCAGGTCATTAACAGGCCTAATGCCAGGCAAAGCAAGCTGGGGAAAGGCTATCCTTGTTTATCCTTGGAGTAGGTCCTTGTACTTAATCTTTAATCTGATGTCCAGATTACTTTACAGCCTGTGCCACAAAGCCTGATGCACTTCACTTGGGAGTGTTAATTGCCATTATAGACAGCACAGCTGTTGGAATAACTCCTATGGCATCACTGAAATACAACTTCCAGTAAGGAAACATGGATGAGAAGCATCCTGGATATGCCTGCACTGTCAGGTGGCTCAGCATCCTGCTCTGCTCCTTGGTCTCTGTACCCCAACATTCCACTCTCCCTCTGGGCTGTCTCTTTCTATAAATGAATTATCTCCCTCTGAGACCTAATCTGAGTGTGCTCCAGGCAGTAGTTGAACCCCACAGGCGACAGGAATGAAACCAGTTTGAGTTTAATTCCATATGAACACACCCAGTCAGGTATAGATGGGGTGAATTCTTAAAAGTGGGATATTTCTCTTCACAGGCTAAAAAGTCAGAGATCACATTGTGGGTTGGGGTCCTCTGATGTGCCAGTTTCAATGTTAGCTGCTTGTCTAAGCTTTGTTACATGTCTAGCCTAAATAATCCTGAAATTAAACAAACCCAGGGCCCACACAATAAACACCTTCTTGCACAGTCACATCAGGAGCTGTGCAGTAGAAAGGCAGCAGAGTGAAAGGAAACTAAAGAGGTAAAAATAACTACCAAAGAGCCAGAAGTCTGGTGAACAGTGTGGACTGAGAGAGTCTACTTGTGAGTCTTCACCAGAGTGGTGAACAGGCCGTCCTCTTTGAGGAGTAAGTTTGAGGCAGTGTCACACTCAACTAGAAAGCCCTCAGAAAGGACTAGGACAAGATTGGCATCCAAGATGTGAGAGACACGATGCTGGAAAAAAGAAGAGAAAAACAGGTGGGTGAAGGAAGGATCAGAATGGAGAGAGGAAGGAAATGAAGCCAGTTCTGTGAGGAAAGCTAAATGTTACTGTGTGCTACAGTGCTTGGGACTCCAGCTTTGGAAGGCCAAAGCAAAAGGAAAGTCAGAGCACCTGAAGGGAGCCCACAAGACAGATTGAGAGAGACTGTTTTCAAGAGGGTGTAGTGACAGACAAGGGGGAATGGCTTCAAATTGAGAGAGAGTATGTTTAGATTGGACACTAGGAGGGAATTCTTCCCTGTGAGGGTGCTGAGGGACTGGGTTGTTCTCCAGGTTTCCCAGAGAAGCTGTGGCTGCCCCATCCCTGGCAGTGCTCCAGGCCAGGTTGGATGGAGCTCTAACCAAACCTGGGCTACTGAAAGTTGCCCCTGCCCATGGCAGGAGGGTTGGAATTAAATGACCTTTAAGGTTCCTTCCAACCCAGGCCATTCTCTTATCCTGTGATTCCAGGCAGAAGGACAATGCTGCAAACTGGAATGGTATATAAATGAAGGAGAGTGTGCACACCACTGGCACGTTCAGCACTTACACATCCAAGAACCTTAGAGCACATTGCAAATGAGCTGGGTTAAGAGGTTTGCCTGACACAAAGGAGTCACTGACAGACCTGAAACCAGAGTCCAGGAGCCCTGACTCTAATCTCTAACCACAGCACTGGGTTCCAGACACAGCAAATGAAACAGCTGTTGAAACATGTATTTATCCTGTGGAGAAAACATCTGTTTCGTGACTAAGGCTGCTGTCACGAGGTGGAAATATTCTTAGTGGTATCCACCATGTGCCTGCATGTGCCTGCACATACATGTGCATACCTGCATGGATTTGTGGAATTTTTGGGCACTAGAAATGGCAGAAAAACAGGAAACAATACTCCAAACCCTTAGCTGAGGAGATCTTAATTTTTGGGCAATTCCTATTGATGCCAGTTTTCAAAACCTTTATCATAAACCCAGCTTTTTATCCTGAAATAGAGAAAAAAATAACCCAACTCGAGAAGATTTTGCAATCTGAACTCATAAATCTGGGCAATAATTGTAGGCACTACACATACAGAGACTTCAGAGGCCAAATGCCAACCTAGGTTTTGATGCACCTTTCAATAGCAGTTTAACCCTGCATCTGGTTTCAATTTTTTAGTCTTCAAATTTTCTTGGAGACAGTGAAGATGCTGAAGTTCCATGTGAAGTGTTTCTTGAGATCAGAGTGTTTTAGTTTGGCCCCCAAATGGAAGACAGCATTTACTGAAAGATTTCAGGTTGATCCAGTCTTGGCTTGTTCTGGTATCTGGAAATATCCTGATCTTATGGTTTTGGTCTATGCTGTGATGTTTTTAGTTCTCTACAGTGATGTTTAAGGGGTGAAAGGCAAGGTAAGTGCCTGGGGAGTGAGGAAGGAGAGCATGTGCTGGCTCAGCACTCACCGCTATCGTGACGACTGTGCGGTCTGAGAACGCAGTCATCACAACCTTCTGCAGGATGTTCTCCTGGCAAAGGAAAAGCTCATTTCAGTTACTTCACTCTTTTACATTTTACTCCATGTGTCTTCAAGCACAGAAGAGAGAGCATCATATCCCAACCTATCTCTGACCTGCACACCAGATCCCCAGCAGTGAAACGCCACACCTGTAAAATCAGGGATTTTCTGAAATATTTATCATTTTTTTGCCTTCAATCCCCAAACCTCATCAACAGCAATGGCTGAAAGCAAGCAATGGCTGAGAGACAAGCAAACCCAGCCAGCATTTAGGCTGAGGAGATCCCATGGCTGGCACTCCGGTGCCCCTTCTCCTGGCAGATCCGTGCACCCCTGGTGCCCATTGCCATACTCACCGTGGCCATGTCAATGGATGCTGTGGCTTCGTCCATGATGAGGATGCTGCTCTTGCGCACGAAGGCTCGGGCCAGGCAGAAGAGCTGCCTCTGCCCCACACTGAAGTTCTCCCCTCCTTCTGTGACCATGGCATCTGTAATCAAACCAGTCACTCTGAATGTCACAACCACTAAACTGCTGTCTGTGGGAGCTCTGCCTGTGTGCTGTTCCAGGGCCAGGCAAATCCCTGGAAAAGCTAATAACCAAAATCTTGATGGAAGAGGGGAATGGAGTGATACCAAGAAAAGGGAGCACAGTTTCTTGGAAAGGAGCAACAGATCATGAAACAAACAGTTGGCACAAATTTGTTAGAAAATTTGGTAGGCTGCAGGGTAATATTTTAGTAATATGAAATACGCTTAATATGGAAATAAATAGATGAGTTTCCTTCATTAATTTTATCTGAAATGGCAAGAAAAGTGCTCTGTCAGTGTTCTAGACAAGAGCTACAGCTCTGCTGGCAGAAGTGGAGGTAAAACTGCTCTTGTTTCTCCTTACTGACTAATTATCCCACTGTGATCATAGAATCATAGAATATCCTGAGTTAGAAGGGGCCACAAAGATCATCAAAGTCCATCTCCTGGTTCTGCACAGGACAGCCCCAAGAATCACCATCATGCTGAGGTGCTGCAGGATTTTTTCCACAGTGCATGGAAACCCAGGTTACTCTTCAGCTTTTTGGTAAGAATATTGTCTCCAGCATGGGGAGAGAATCTTCATTATGTGCCTGTCAATTCCTACATGATGGTTGAGAGTGTCAGATCATATGTGTCTGTTTATATGTTCATGCATGATTTTATGATTAGCCTATGGTCCCAGAAACTTGGCTTAGACATACCAAGGCCTCCTGGCAACGACTTGACCATGTTCTTCAGCTGAGCAATCTCCAAAGCTTCCCAGAGTCTATCATCAGTGCACTTGCATTCTGGATCCAAATTAAAGCTGCAAAGAAAACCATAATAGGAGTCTCACTATGGCAATTACACTCAGCTCTTCTGCAAATTAACAACGTGCGTGTCACTTGACTTCCCTTGGGCAGATAGGCTGGACTGAAGCAGGAAGGGTTCTTCCCTATTCCACACCTTCCTGTTCCATCAGGCCATGCCTGTCACTCCCTGAGGACATGCACCTACCGGATGGAGCCGCTGAACAGGATTGGATCCTGGAGAATGATGGACAGTCGGGAGCGGAGGGTGTGGAGAGGCAATTTGCTGATGTCTATCCCATCAATCACTATCCTCCCTGTGTGAAACAACATGCAGAAGACACGAGAGAATGGCACAGAGCACATGGTCCACAGGCAGAGAGGTGACATAGCTCCTTTGAGCTCTGCCTCTGGGACCTCTCAGCACTGTCCTACATGTGGGAAATGGGACTTTGTGGAACAACACAAGGCAGAGGTAGCCCAGCTTGTTAGTGACACTGTCACCTTGCTCTCTGCCTTTCTATTTTGTCCTCAGCCTCCTTAAGGGACAGGCATGGCTTTCCTGCTACGTGATTAATGATAGCACCAGCAGGATGATTTGAAATGGGCTTTAGAGCCAAACAGAGCAAGAACAAGAGCAATTTATGTAGTCAGCCACGTCCTGGGCCTTTCTTTGTTCCCTTTGCACAAAATATTTACTCTGAGATCGTGCACAGTGGCTTTTGCATAATATATGCATGTAAATGCAATCCGTACATCAGGAGACAAAACTATCCTTCAAACTTCAGCAGGAATGGGGTGGCATTAACATTTTATCACGAGGCAGATCAGAAAACCAAAACGGATGCCCTACTCCAAGGCATTTTAATCCCACTTGTGCTGGTTCCTACGGCTCAGTTTCATTTGAGTATATGGTGCAAATTAGCCACATACTGCTCTGCTGTCATAAGATTACTGGAAGCTGTCACATAAATCACTCCTTCAAAAGAAAGAAGCAAGAGGAGGCAAATAAAATGGAACACATACAGATTTAAAGAGACAACAAAGACCAAAGCCACAACATGAATGAAATCTTGGCTCTAGGAAAGTTACTCAAAATCCTGTTATGTAACTTTCATTAGAGTCAGGACCCCACCCAGGAGTGGACCAGCACAGAGGCCAAATATGGGTCTAGCTGAGAGAGGGATGTGCACAGAAGATAAACAGAGCTTGATTAGAAAAGTCTTGAATGTTCCTATTGGGAAAAATCAGGGATACTGAAGGAGCAGACAAAGAAAATACACAGAAAGAAGATTTAAGTAGAAGGAAATGTCAAGTTGGCCATAAGCACAGCTATTATTTGTTTGTGGTCATGAATCAGGAGCCCATTACCATAGATACATATGGGCACAGGAGCACAACAAAAGCAAGTGTTATCTGCATCAGATTCACTTTCCCTTCCACATCCTACTGGGGTTTCCTAGAAAACATTCCACACACAGTGGCTAAATTAGAAACATGGAAATCTCTGAAACCAAAAGACAACATTTTCACTTTCCACTTGGGTTTCTGTATTCCTGCAACAGCACACAAGTATCTGTGTTATAAATGCCAGGGTGGCTATTGCCAGTTCATGCATGCCAGTTCATACTAATTAGCTGGGAGAGCAAAAACAGCCACATTTTTCCAACTTTCAGCCAGTTTCTGCTGCAGTTGTGGGAAACCACAATAAAATAAAAATAAATATCAAGGGAATGGACTCGTTGAGTTCTAGTTTCTATTCTGCTGATATTTTGACAGCTATAATAAGTTAATTCAGTTATTCTTTAGGGAGAAACAGACACTCCAGAGGGTTACATATTTTTACATCCTATCTCAAAAATGGCATATTGTTTTGTCAGAGCATACACACAAAAATAAATTTAATATCTTAAAAGTATAATCTCTGTGCAACATTTCCTGGAAGAACAAAGTGTTATTCACAATAGGACACTTTGTACTTTGAAGGATCAGGCATAACAAACCCCATTCTAATCAAGTATCTTCTAAGCCAGAGAGCCCCAGGATATAAACTATCAAAAAGACTCCTCTCTTATTCTGAAGAAATAAAGGGGGAGCAGGTTGGGAGTGCCAACATCCTCCAGTGAAAACTCACCATCAAATATGTCCACCATTCTGAAGAATGCCAAGGACAGGGAGGACTTGCCACTGCCAGTACGACCACAGATCCCAACCTGCAAAAGACAGCAAGATGTCACTTCCTTACAGAGGGAAGCTGCAAATCAGATCTGCAGTTCTTTTGGGAAAGCTGGACTGGGTTGTGCTGTGGGTGAGCAGAAAAGGTCCTTCCCAAGGGCCAGTGGCAGACACCAGGGGAAAACCAAACCAGCACAGCAAGACACCCTCCCCTTTCCTGCCTCTCTACATCATAAGGACTTCTCCCAGGAACATTTCTGAAACTTCTGGGTTTTGACCTGAACTTCCAGAACACTGAAATATGAGATATTCTTGCATTTTTCCTCATATCCAGTGTGGTATTCCAGATCTAATCCCACCTGCCACCCAGACTCCCTATGTGAGGCGAATGGGCTTGGAAAGAAACGTGACTCTCATAAGGAAAGCTGATCCCATCCAAGTGTAGTTTCTGACCCATCATGCCCAGGCACCTCACAGAGGACTGTCAGTGTATGTATCTGCCACCTCAGAAAAGAAAATACAGCAGGGAAGGGCCTGCTCTGCAATGAGGAAGATGGGCAGTTGCTTGGTACCTTTTGTCCTGGTTTGATATATGCCTTCACATGCTTAAGAACAGGCTTCAGGTTGTTCTCATACCGAACACACAAATTTTCTATCTTGATTTCCCCCTCCTGAGGCCAGTCTTTGGGGACTTGAGAGGGATCTGAAAGAGTTACAGAAAAACAAAGTGAAAGGAGTGCTGCCAGGGTGTCACCCTTTACTACAGTCCCCTCTCCCCCTCTCTGCTGCCTGGGCACCCTCCTTAAGCCACGGGAGAAATGGAGCCCCAGGTCCCTGCCAAGGGGCAGCTGAGCTGGGAACTGCCAGGCAGGCACATTGGCAATTGGCCTCCAGACCTCAGCACAGAAGGAGAGAGGGTAGGCAGGTCCTGGAGTGCCTCTTGGCAGTGACCCAGGGAGAAGCCAAAGGAGCAGGGAACGCCGTGTCCAGCGCAGCCTTGGCGTGTTCCTCGGTCAGTAACCGGCACAGGAAGGGCAGTGGGAGCGAGGATGTTGTTACTGCTGCACAACACGAGCTGTTGACATTATCACAGCTCATATTTCAGCCTGATTTGCAAACAGGAGGCAGGTTTTGTCTCCAGGCTGAGGAGCTTGGCTTTGCAGGGAAGCTGGTTGGCCTGCCAGCCTTCTGGTCTTGCCTTTCAGTCACTTCTGAAATACCAACCAAAACCAAGTTGAAGTATGTGCTGCACAAAGTCCGAGGTGCAGCTCAGGCCTCAGGTGACCAAGTCTGATAATGTGGCCCTGTCCTGTAGTCCCCATTTTGAAGTATGTGACTGAAGGCACAATTCTAATTTTTATCCATATTTTTGTTTCCTAAATAGCCACGTGGGTGTTTTGTTCATCCCATCTATAACTGGTATTTTCTGATTGTACTACAGGGCCATTCTCTGTCTCCCTGGCACTAGACAGGGAGGTTTTTTTTTCATGTTGATAGCACAGGCAACAGATCCCATAGCTGCTTTGGGCTATCCTTGTCACTCACATCAGTGGCAGCTCCTCCACATCAATGAGAATAGATTTTGGCCAAAGTGGGGTGTACATTTTGCATGACCAAGTCTACCATTCTTTACCACAAAAAACCCCAAAAGGTTAGAGTGCAATACCCAGGCAGCCTTCGTAGTTCTCTGACTCCATGTTCAGGAAGCTGTGGACTTTTTTGACTGCACCCATCTGCACCTCCAGGTCAGCCAGATTCCTCACCACCCAGTTCAGATAGTTGGTGATCTGTGTCACAAAATGAGAACAAGGACAGGGTTCAGCCTTCTCTCTGTTCATCAACCTGTTTGCAAATAAAGGTTGGATATATTTGGGAAAGTCCTTGGCCTGACTCAGCACAGGGAGTCTCCAAGTGACATTCCAGCAGCATCAAATCCACAATAAGCCAGTCATACTCCATCACAAACAGCCCTGACATAGTAACTCAGTGCTTGGTATTCTCATCTTTGTTGTTTGAAGGAGAAATATAGAAAAAATCAAAGTTGGAAGCACTGTTTGGAAATATCACATTTTCTAATTTTTCAAAGACTGCAACTAAGGATTAAGAAAGTTTATTATTTGTAAATACATGGAAAAGATTTGATGATAATTTAATTTCTGTTTCTGCCTATGTCTATTTAGACAATCCATTTATCTCTGTAAAAATAGGAGAAATTTTTAGCATAGAAATATATGAGAAAAAAATGTGTAATCAGTTCAGCAGCACTTCCTTCCTGGGTTTTATTCTCATTTGTAATGAAAAGGATTTGATTGATAGTAAAGGTGTTACTTTTAGTAGATAATAGTTGACAATTAGCTCTTAACAATACCCAGGAGCTTAGGCAAACTCATTTCTAGTCAGGGCTGACTCTAAGGCTGAAAATTTTAAAGCTATTTCCTAAACATTCCTAAGCCTGTATTTAGATGCTTATATAAAAAAAGAAACATTGATCTTATTAGGAACAGTTGATTGTCAAGAACCTTTAAAAATTGAGATATTGATATACCTGATAAAGGTTTAGAAACTCAACACAGTGAAAACATCCTATGCACGAACATATTCAGAGAAGGGCTTTGTCATTTTTTTTTGGTGGGAGATGGTTGAATCTGACAAATAAGGGCTTTATTATGAATAAATCACCCAGCCCCACTTCTTTCCTACTTTCCCCTGTGCCAGGGGACACAGGTAATGATCAAACTGCCTTCAAAATTTCATCAGTGTTATTGTGGGGCAGGAGAGGGACAGGTGACCCCTTGGTGACTACAGCCCTCCTTCCTCTGCTCCTCCAGACTTCAGCACGTGCCTGTTCTACACTAATGATGTGTTTGCAAACACAGGCTAAACCCAAGGCAGCCAAGGATGATGCAGACATCCTGGCACTTCCAGATCTCTGCTAATGAAGCAGGATCACCAGGAATGTTTTCAGAGAGAAGTTGAAGCCCCAGGACTGAGTCTCAGTTGCTGGCAGAGTCTCACTCTGCTGCAACGATGGCACCAAGGCGATTTAAGGCCACCCTAAGGCAGCTGCTGAGAGCTTTGTGTTCTAACCATGGGCTCAACAGTATTTAGGTGCAAAACCAGATCTCAGTGTTGGTCCCTCCCTCACACCAGTGTTTTAAAGCAGCCAGATTTTTGCCATGCAGCTCTAGTTTCAAAAGTTGTTCCTGCCACTATCACCATCCTGCATTTGTCCTCACCCTCATGGTTAACTCAGTAATATTTCTACTCTCTATGGTGATTGTAATTCACTCTGTGCTCCTGGTGCTCTCTCATAGCCAGGGACACCAAAACACTGTTCCTTCCCCACAGCTCAGCCAAAATAACTCACTGCTAATGACAGTGGCAAAACGAATCAGCTGCTGAACCACCAAAGTCTTGTCATTCCTATCTCCACATCCTCTGCCTTCCTTCTGCTACCTGCATGATGAGCCATGCCCACAAAGGTGCCAACCCCCAAATCCCTTCAGAATTGCATGGCCAATATCAGGCATCTGAGTAGTTTCCCTCCAAAGGCAAAACTGCTATTTCTGTTTCTTCAGCAATTGTTTTCTTTGGTCTCTGGTTAAAGATTACCCAGATCATGGCAATCTGTGGAATAGTGTTTCCTGGCAGGTTTTTGCCATGTAGAGGAGGAACCAACACTGTGTTACACAAACCAGAGTGCACAGCAGGTCCTCTTACGCATTTTTAATTTCCCTGCCTTGCCTGGGAGCATGCAGGGCCTGGGAATGGCTGTGTTTTTTTAATTGGCTCATAAAACCTGAAGCAAGTCCAAGCTGCCCTGAACTCTCTCAGCTTTGGCTCGAATCCATGATTTGCAGGATTGGGTTTTTTTTTTCAAGATTAAAAAAGCTGGAAGATAACCATGTATATATTAAAAATAATATAAAATTAATACTTGTTGGTCTGAAAGTTCTTAAGCTTTGCCTTGGTACCTACTGTCAGAGCATAGAGCAGACCCAGCCCCACAAATCCTGAGTTTGGCCCTTCGGTGATGGAAGTGACAGCTGCAGTCAGAACGATACAGGCACCAAGGTAATCCTGGAATGAGAGAGACAGGGAGAGAAAGATTCCAGGCAACATTAAAATGCAGCAACAAGAACATTTATTTAGTTGCAGAGCAGTGTCACTTTACTGAGAATTATTTATATAATAACACCTAGTAATGAATTTTTGTTTGTTTTTCCTGCAGAAGGTCAGGGTTGTGGTGCCCAACCTGAAACACTTTAAAGCAACAAGTGAAACAGGTCAGGAAGTTCAGCAAATCCATTTGGTGTCTCACTGTGGCAACTGTGTGACATTAACAGGCATTGCCACAGCTTATTCTGAGATTGGTATCCAGCAGGTATCAAAAAATCTAATAAGCACATAAAAACTCCATAGGAATGATATAACAATGACACCCCTAATTCCTACCATTAAACCAAATCAATTCCACTCTCTTTCAGGTCTTCTCAAATGTGGGTTTGCCTCCCCAGCAAAGGGAAGTATCACTGACTTCACAACATCCAGGAAGGCTTTTGGTTGAATTTATACAGGTCATGCCCGTGTTTTATTGGCAGAAGCTTTGCAGGAGCTGTAACGTGTTTTCTTGATGTGGACTTCAGTTTGGAAGTGAGTGCCACATGTGATCTCATGGAATCAAGGTGCCTGATTAATGACACCCTTGGTATTCCCACTTTCCCACTGCCTGCACTGTATTTACTTTGGATTACATTTTCCATCCATTTTTCTCCTCCTGTCTGATAATATCCTGCCTGGAATCTTTCCTTCTGAGGTTTGAAATGAGGGCTGCCTGGTTCATCTGTCTGTAAATTGTGTTGAGGAGCAGATGACAGACTCAAACTTAAGTGGGGGAGGGATTTAAACTGACAGAGAGGAGATTCAGATTGGATATTAGGATGAAATCCTTCCCTGTGAGGGTGGGCAGGCCCTGGCACAGGTTGCCCAGAGAAGCTGTGGCTGCCCCATCCCTGGAAG
>JAOXXN010000265.1:65521388-65532200 GCA_026770055.1 Myrmophylax atrothorax | reverse complement strand
ATGGCGGGTGGGCAGCTGAGGGACAGAGGCTGCTTCACCTGGTGGCCTCGTGGAGCGGCGGGGAACGCAAAAGATTCTAAGCAGATGTCGATGAAAGCGCTGGGGTTTGGCTCCGCGACATCCCCGGGGCAGCTGGCTGGGGTGGGGGATTCCAGCAGCCTGGCCAGCCTATCCCAAAGGAATTAAAATGGCGGAGGAATAGCAGGAGTGGGAAAAGGACTCACCTGGGAGCCGTTGAAGTCCGGATTAACCGGCCCCAGGTCCTGGCTGAGCGCTCTCCACCTGCATTTTCCTGGCTTATTTAACTCACTGACCAGGGAAGGAAAGGTGTTCTGTGGTCACCCAACAGGCTGCTCTGGTTTCAGCTGGAACAGCTTTCTCTGCCATTTTTCCATGCTGTGGATCAATCCACAGGTCTCCCTCCAGGTGCTTTTGTGGCACTCCAGGACCCGCAGGGAGGGCACCGGACCATGAAGAGTTCCCATTCCCAGCCAGACTCAGGTTTGCAGCCTGCAGGTTCCATCTTTGCCATTCCTTAGGGAAGAGCTGAAGTATCCATCATTTCACCCCTGTGTGCAGGTCATTTGGTTTGAAATCTGGACACTAAAGCACCTGATTTGGAGAAAATCTCATGGATGTCATGCTGAGAAAGTGGGGACAAATTCCCTGGCGTATTTATACCAGGGCTTTATGTTAACACAGCAATATAAATAAATATCCAGAGTAAATTATGTAAGTTGTGGGCTATCAAGTCTTTATGTTACTTCTAAATTTATCACAGTGACAGAATCCCCACAGTGCTGTGTCAGAACTTGTGCCATCATATAAAAAGATCAGACTGACACAGCTTCAAGATTAATTTTACTTACACTTACTACCCTACCTAAAAAAGGAGGGTTTGCTATATTTAGTTACACATTTCTAATTTTGTCTAAAAAAATAATATTGGCTTCACCAAGAAAAAGTTAATCAAGTAGCAAAGATTAATTTTTTATTTTCATTTTTTATTGTAATGGAAAATGCAACCTGGTCTCTGAATAACTTCTCTGTCCCTTTTAAATATTTATTGTGATTAAGCTTGGAGAGGGGGGAAGCTGTAGAAGCTTAGTATTATTTGAAATATTTTCCACAGCTTTTTTAAAAGTTATTGCTCCTGGTTTCTATGGGGAAAAGTGTTGTGGAAAATATATACAGCAAAATTTCAACACAGCAATCTAAGCAGCTCTGAGAACTCTATATGGAGTGCTACAAGAAAATCCCAGACCTCAGAGTTCATCACTATAAAAGGTGAAGAAACCCATAGGATTTGAACAGGGATTTACAAACCTTCTGATCTTTGAGGGGCAACTGCACATCAGAGGCACCATGATTTGCCTTGGTAGCTCTTAATCTTGGCCCAACCTATGTGCAAAGTTAGAGCCTGCACATCATATAACTTTACAGGCCTCCAGTTTTATTTCTTTTGTTTGACAGAAGTTGTTTTATTAAAAAATATAAAAAAATCAGTCACATTTGCAATCAAATATATATAGTTTGGATTATACTCTTTCTTTTTTCTTGAAAAACCCCACAAAACCTGAGAGCTGTTCTTTTAATATTGCAGGGCTTTTCAAGGCTGTCAAGAATAATTCAAGATCTCCACATCCTCTAAGTGTAGAGGAGTTACATCCTAAATATCATCAGGTAACTGAGGACTGTAATTTAAATTCTACCAAACCCATAGATCCACTTGTTCTACAGATTATAATGATCAGGCAATTCAGACTATTACTGTTTGTCACCCAGAAAACCATCATTATTTCTAAGCCAGCAAACCCACCAGTCAGATTTTAAATCCCCTGCGACCAAGGCAGAACTAAACTAGGAATAGGTTCATTTTCCCCCATAGAACTCAACCAGGCACCTACATTGTTTAATCCCATTTACAAATTTTGGCTTTTAGATACATGGTAGCCAGAAATAAAAAGTTTAGGTGTCTAATTTCAGTGTGAATGCCTGGAAGGGGAGTTAGATACTAAACACAGAACTCACCTCCCCCAGGATTAAATGGCAGATATTTGATTTCTTAGGTCTCTGCCTGTTGGCCAGACTCCCTCTGTGGCCTTTGGAGAGAAAAATACATTTTCAGATGATTATTCTTTTCATCCTAAACTGTGTTTATAAAATAATGGGAAGTAATTCCCACCTGGGTGTGACTGTCCCACTCCATGGAGAGTGAGAGTGTCTATCTGGTTGTTACAGGCTTAAGTAATTCCCAAACATAGGATTAGGGAAGTGGACTCTTGCTGCTCCACATGCTATGCTGCATTTGGAAATGAACCTAAATCACTGGAGCTTTTTATCTGGAGCTTTTTATTTTCTTGGAGGAGGAATTAAGTCTAAACCATTCCTTGAAGCACAGGGCTTTGTTGCCTGGGTCTATTAAACAGCCCCAGAAGGACTCCTTGATCTCCAAGGGGCACAGGAGAATCAGAGGTAAAATGAAGGGAGAAACACACTGATCCCAGGCACAGTCACACGTGGGATAAGCACATGTGTGATAGTCACATGTGGGATAATCACCCCATGGACACAATATGCAAATTGTGGAGGTTGGGCTTCTGTAAATTATGGCAGTACCTTGATTTTGGCAAGGCAATAACTTGTCCCACCTCCACCCCAGCCCACCTCTGAACCAGTGCTGGCTGTGCAGATGATAATCTGCTGCTGGGAGGGAAGAGACAGCAAAAGTTTCCTCTCCTGGCACCCTTTGTGTGGGAGCAATCCCCAGATGTATTAATATCTTGCAGGCTGCATCCAAATTTTGGAGGTGGGCTCCTGAATGAGAGTAGCACTGCCTTTCCTTGGGAAGAAAAGCACCCAGACCAGACCAGTCTTGGTGGTGCAGATGATAAAACACCGGGGAAGGTGATTCAGTCCAAGGAGTGTGAGTTCCAGGTGGAGCTTTCTCAGTTGGCACTTACTGTGACTGAGAATTTTGCTGGATATTTTTAATTTAGTACAGGATCTCTGTGAGTGTGGAAGAATGTGCTGGTACATATAGCTGGAAAGGAAAGCTCTTAGTGCATAGTACAGGTGATTTTCTTTGCTGTGAAACCCACTGAGTGTTTTCTCTCCCATCACGAAAAGCTTTTGTTGCCCTTTTACCTTCCAGCAGCTCCACCAGGTGGCGTGGTGTGCTTCCAAAAAGGAAATTAAATGCACCTCCAAAAGTCCATCACCACCTTCAAAATGAGAGACCTCCAGGGATTTCTCCCGCACAGGAGTTTCCAGGAGACAGAGCTGTTGCTGGCCTTTACCTCCACCAGGCATCACAAACACCAGGAATGGATTCTTTACTTCCAGAGAAAGGTACTGTCATCTTCTTTCTGGAGCCAACAGCCAAGATTTGAAAAGCACCTCCAAAACTGAGTGTGTCAGATGATTACTCCCATCCAAAATGTGCCAGGACAGAAAGCTTTTGGTGTCCTTTGCCACCCCAGAGCAGCCTATAATCTGCACCACCAACACTTCATCTAGGACCTCCTCTTTCAGGAGATGACCTCCCAAATTTGGGTATCTCAGACCAGGTATTTTCCCTTGCAGCAGCATCTTTGTCCAGTTTTTGACATGATGAAGCTTGAAATGAGCACCATGGAGGGGAGATTATTCCCTGCTTGCTCTGACTGCCACTGCCTGGTTTCCCAAGAACTGCAGCCACAGTCCTACTGTCCTGACTGGCTCTGGAGTGAATCTCTCTTTGGTAAGGCTGGCTTTGAAGGGAAAGGAAAAGCTTTGTGTCACAGCAAACAAATTGTGCTCATTACCTCCTCTCTGCAACAATTACACTGTGATCCAGAGCTGCAGTTCCTGTTTTTAGAGGGAAAAACACAGCCTGGAAACACACAGAAGAGAAAAATATACGATGGAAAGAGATGATAAAAAGTTACTTTCTAGGTGGTCACATCTGTGAAGACACAGATTTACCTGAGGAGACAGACCTGAGTAGCAACAGAAGATACACCTCATTTTCCTCCCTGACACATTGGAAGATAAGCTCTCACCAAAAGTTGTTGATTTACTATTATTTTAAGGGCTTTTCCCCCTTCCAAGCACAGTTGATTTCCTATTTCTTGCAGCATAATTGAGAAATTTGTGTGCAGCTCATTCTTTGTTATATTGAAGTCTCTTAAGTTGTGCCCTGTTGTCCTTCACATAGAAAGAAAAAGTTGTGTCCTGTTGTCCTTTACATAGAAAGAAAAAGAAGGAAGGGGTGGAGGGAAGAGGAAATGACATTAATTTTGAATTAAGTCTAAACAATTCCTTGAAGTTTTTCAGCAACACAGGGCTTTGTTTCCTGGGTCTATTAAACAGTGATTAATAGGCAGTAAATTCAGCCTTGATCTCCCAAGGGGCACAGGAGAATTGCGGGTAGAATGAAGTGAGAAACACACTGATCCCAGGCACAGTCACATGTGATAATCACTGCCTTTTAGCAAGAACTGGAAGCACAGTATTAATAGCAATGCCATAGAAATTAAAAAAGTCTAATCAATCAGTTTCAGTAAAGGTGGATTATGATACGCTTTTGGAGGGGTCACTGTTTCATGTCACTGTTGCTTTTTCTTTAGTAAAAAATTTCATCACTTTACCTGCTGTTTCTCCAGTTGGATCCTTCTAGAATTTAAAATTATCACATGATTGAATTTCAGTTAAAATCCAGTGATAATCTATTGAACTCTCACACTGATAATAAAAAGCCCATTGGTAATTTGCACATCTTTTCCACCTTGAATCCCACCAGCTTCGAAAGCCACACGTGCAAGATTATTTTACAGTCCTGCTGGGTCTTTTCTTCTAAGACTTCTGTAACACACAAAAGAATTTGGGAGAAAGAGACAAACTGAATATTCGAAGCCAGTAGGTCATGTTTCTTTCTGTCTTCCTTGTCCATCAGGACTCAGAAACCTTCTTCCAGCAGACCAGGATGGATGGATGGATGGATAGACAGACAACCAATGCACATTTATACTGCACCACTAACTTTTATAATTAGAGAATGGGAAATAGTTTTTGGCCTGCCTTGGGAGAATACATTATGTTCATGAATCCATTGGTTCTGCTCTGCAACTCTGAAATGCCTCACCAAGGCTAATGATTCACCAGTTTAATGCCAGTGGACCGTGGTTGCAACATGGGGCAACAAGTTTCACTAGTTGCTACCCTGCCTTTAACCAACATTTATGCACCAGTCCCAGGTGGTTTCCCAGCACAAATAGTAACACATTCAAGCAGAGCATTTTTTCTGTCTCAGCTATTCAAAAGAGAAAGATTAGGTGAACACAACTATGTGCATGTAATAACACACTGAATAGCCACGAGCACTAACAGAGATTTCAAGCAGTTCTACAAGACAGAGAAAATTAATGGGTCATTGAATGGAACTTATTAATATAATCAGCTGCAGGACAAATAGTATCCAGAATAGCAGGATCAACATGTATTCCCTGTGATGGAAGGTATTTCAGGGGACTTGGATGGCCATGAAGGAATTTTGGGTGTGGGACCCATGAGTGAACACCCTTAGCTGCAGGACTGACATAGCAGGAGACTACTGGGTAAGGGGATGGTGGTAAAGCCTTAAAATGGGAGGTGGAAATCATGTTGCATATGAGTATCTCTCTGTCTCTCTCTATGCATTTATATGTTGCATATATATATATATATCTCTCCACATATGCACATAACTCCATATATATATATAGTGCTGTATATATTATATTGCAAATCCTTTCACTTCAAAGTCAGTAGATTTGGATCCACACAGGTAGGACAATGTGAGTGCCAGGACAGAAAAGGTACTGGAGGAAGGAGAGGAATCTGAACTCCATTAAAAAAGGTCAATAACTTGACCTTCAACCCACTCCCCTCAGGGCAGGGGCGGGGAGAGAAGTAATTGGGAATGAACAAACTCAGAGACCCTTTCTGCTCACAGAAGAGAAGGGTCAGGTCTGCAGAGATCTCATGATGCCCTTCACTGAACTAGTTCAACATCTAAAGGAAGGGCTTGTAGCTACTGCTCTTCTCCTGATCTGACTGGAAGGCTTTAGAAATCCCTTCCAAAGAGGGAGAGAAACAGGCCAGCAAAAAGAGGCAAGAGGCAGAAACAAGCAGGAATTAACAGTGACAAAGAGGGAAAAAGAGAAAGCAAAAACCTGGAGGGCAGAGGACAGAAAGAGGCAGAGAAGGAAGAAGAGCCTGGATTTAACAAAGAACACAGAACCTGCTCCTTCTCCTGATCACTGGAGTGGTGAGAATGAACTGAAACCAGAAAGGACAAGACGACTTTGAGCAGCCTGAGACACCCAGAGGGCACAGAATCACCTTAAGGGATGTGTAGCTCAGACATGATCTGCTTTGTTTTAGGGTGTTCCTTATGGGTAAGTCACAGCTCACATTCCTCTTTATGGGTCCCTGCTCTGGAGTAACTTTGGAAAGATGGAGGGGCATCAGCAATTGACTGTCTCAAAAATTTCCCTGATATTAGAAAAAACTGGCCATGTAACAGGCACACACATGGAAGATCATATTTGCTGCTATTCCAGGGAGGGTATCACAGAGTTAAGGGGCCTTAAGATAATGAGAAGGGTGAGAATGCTGGAGTGACACAGCAGAATTCCTGTCAGTGTGGGCATAACATGAAGCAGAGTATTTAAAGATTCTTCATGGTTGAGTGTGGAGAAGGATCTACACCTGGAGCATGACATGGCTTGTGCTGGAGAAAGGGAACATTGTGGTGAGCATGAAGATAAGTAAGGCAATAGGATTAAATAGGATTTTAATGACTACAGGAAGTTAAGATATGAAACAATGCCGTTGGTATCACAGAAATTCAAATGTACAGCAGAATAGATGGAGACAGGGGAAGGTAGATAACAGGAAGTCCTTCCCCCATAGGAGATTCAGACTGGCAATGGTCCAGGTAACAGAGATAAAAATTGTATATGACAAAGATTCAATTCACTCTAACTGGGTGTTTTTTGGTTTTCTCCTTCTAGTTCCCCCAGGTGAGAGGTGAGGAAGGCTGCCTCAACTCTGAATTGTAAGTATTGGTCAAAGTTGCTCTCTTTTTTTGAGAAAACAATGAAGGACAAGGGCAGTAGTGGACATGAGTGTTATGACTTGATGGTTGACATTTTCCAGAAGAGCTTATTTAATTGTGAGTATTAAAAACTCATGTAAAACTGCCATTGCTTTGAATGGGAAGTGTATTAATTACTGTGTTTATTGATCAACATACAGATCATGTTCCTGCTGCCTATTTGCATAACTGCAATAGGTAATTTCAATTGACTGAGATTATGAATTTGGAATTGAACTTTCCCTGAAAAAATGGTTTGAAATACACTGCTTTGGTGAATATTATTATCAGTGATGTCATTTGTAAGAGTAACAGAAATTATTTACCGACAAAAAAAGACAAAACAAATGTGGGTGCAGCTCTAAGGTTTGCAAATGGAATTGGGCAGGTGTAAATATCAGGAGAACAATAAAGAGATAAAGCCAAACAGAAGCGAAACTCACCTAAACAGGGAGATTGATGAGGTTGGACAGCTGTATCCTCCCCCAAACCAATTGAATTTCTCATCATTGTGCCACTTAGGAGCTGGACAGTAAATGAGGAGCATGAGGGGAGATGGGAGAAGGTACCACAGGGATATTCCCATTTATTTGATATTCTGTGAATAACTATTTGTTGTACTCTCTTCTCTTCAGCTGCTCAGGTACAGAGTGGGACCGTTTGTGGTATATCTGGTAAGAGAGGATATTTTTACTCTAAATATCTGCATCTCTACACAGCTCTAGTAGCAAAGAGTGGGATTAAATGTGACCTGCTCAAGTGTGATGCCACCACCCACTTTCCCTTGGGATTCTCTAATGCTCTACAGTAGCAAGGCAACCCCTTTCCTACCTCATCATCTTTAACAAATGTTGACTTGCCAGCCTCCTTTTTTCATTCCATTTATTAATCTAGGTGTATGGACAATATTAGTAAAGCATTCATGGCACACTATGCCTTTTAAAAGACCTATTTTTAGGTAATTTCAGTCTAATTCCTTAGTAATTCTCATCAGGATGAGATTAAAAAGGACAATAGTTTTTGAACATCCAGAAGGCTGCATTAAAATAGTTATAAATTATATAAATATATATATCTATATATAATTTTTATTTAAATATATATAATGTATATAGAAAGAGCACAGCCAAAAGATTGTGAGATCTGATTTTTCCTCTCTGCTTGTCACTCATGACAAGTTTTGGTCCCCTAGTACAAAAGAGATGCTGACAAACTGAAACAAGTCCTTTGGAGAGCCAGTAAAAAGGACCAGGTTTCTTCAGCTTGGAGGAGGCTGAAGGGGCACCCTAATTTCAGTTTTCCACTAACTAATTGGGATCTTGACAGAAGACAGAAACTTCTCAGAGGTGCTCAGCAGAAGTGACTGGCCAAGCTGCATACAGAAAATTCTGATCAGACAGAAGGAAACATGCTTCCCCTGAGGATGGGGCAGCACTTGAACATGTGCTTGGAGGGGACAAGGGATTGCATCCCTGGGGAATGTCCAAACTCTGCTGGACAAGAGTTTTAGTGTTTTGTGTTTAGTGTTGAGATCAGCCAGAGATGTTAAGGGGTGTCCTGCAAACTAAATCTCTGTGTCCTAATCCTGTGTGCCCTCCATTTGCAGGGTGGTGGTGGTGGTTGGGGGGCTCCTGCTCCTCTGTGGGCTGGTGTCTGTCTGCATAAGGTGCTGCTTCCACTGCCAGCACACCGGGGACGAGTCGGGGCCGCAGCCCTACGAGGTCACCGTCATCGCCTTCGACCACGACAGCACCCTCCAGAGCACCATCACCTGTGAGTTGGCTTTCACCCATGCTGGGGACTTCAACATGCCACCAAGGGAGGGGCTGCACTGGCCAAGTGACACCCCAAGGCTGGCAGGGAGATGTTCACAGCACAGTGGGATGGAGGGAAAGCGGCTTCTGTACATCCCATTCTGTACATCCCACAAATTCAGGTGCTGCAAATGCAGCCAGATGGTGGATCCAGTTTGGGTGGAATTAGGGCAGCTACAGGTCTCAGTGACACTTCAGGAGAGAGTAATTATGGGATGTCCTTGACTGGGTTTCATACACACTCCTTTTCAGGAAGGCTGAAGGGGCAGGAAAAGGCAAACCTGGGGCTGTGGGGACAGAATAGCCTGTGCCCTGCAGATGGTCTCTAATCACATGATGCTTTCAGGATGAGGCAAACAGCTTTTGTGTCCTCCCTTGCAGCTCTGCACTCTGTGTTTGGGCCTGCTGCCAGGAGGATACTGGCAGTGGCACACTCCCACAATGCTGCCCAGGCAACACCACCCCTCTCGGCAGCCGACACTCCCCCGGTGTATGAAGAAGCTCTGCACATGAGCAGGTTCACGGTGGCCAAGGCGGGGCAGAAGGTGCCAGACCTGGATCCTGTGCCAGAGGAAAAACTGCAGGCACCTGCTGAGGGCAAGGATGCCCAGCCAGCCCTCCCAGGACATTAGTGGCTGGTTCTGCTTAATGGCAAGTAACACAGAATAGTTACATGCAGAGACTAATTCATCTGGGCAAGGTTAGGAATTTCAGATTAAGTTCCTTAGTCTAAGGAGAAAGGGGGGGGATATTAACTAAAATTCAAAATATTTTCGGATTTAGCATAATTTGATGACTCTTTCTGACACTTCCTTGAGATGATTGGCCATTGGCATTCTCCAAGTCAATTTATTGCATACACACAACTCCAGTATCACAACTTGCACAAATAAGCAGGCAGCAGGATCAAGGTGCTGAGCCACTTTGCAGGCTAGTGACCTGCAGAGTGGTTGCAAATGCAGTCCCATTCCTCTTGCCTTCAGCCTAAGTTTCCTCAGGATGGCAGAGAGGTTTTCAAAACAAAAGAAAAAAAAAGCCATGTGAGAAGGTCTATTAAGACTCAGTAATAACACCAAACTTCTGGAAAGTGCCAAACATTTTTTGTAAATTAAAAAAAAAAAGTAACAATCTGCATATAAACAAAAGACCTCATATATAGAGACAGTATAATATGCAGTATGTGCCCTAAATGCCCCACAGGATACACAGAGTGAAGCCAGTCTGGTTCTAAATAGGATATATAGCAATTCTGAAATAGTAGTCACAAACTCTTATATTTGAATTAAAAACCACCATATACATGCCAATAGATCAAACAGGGGGAGAAGCAAGAGCACTACCCCTGAAATAAAGCTCCATCATATTTTAGTTGCATTTATATTGTATCATTTATTAATTCCTAATGTTACTGTCAAAACCAGACCAATTTCAGTAAGACCATTTAAAACATTTAAGCCATTCCTCAGACAGAATAATTTGTGAGTCTGTCCTGATCGATAAAAAAGATGTTGAACTATCCAGAAATATTAATCAAATGGATGAACACGGGTATGGACCAACTGTAAAAGGTTTTCTTGGCTTAGGCAGTCAGGATAAGGTGAGTGTTAAATTATACCAGTATTGTCTCTACCCAGGTTCAGCTCCCAAAAACAGTAAAGCAGAAGGACATCAAATACAAATGATAAGTAGCCATGAATGAATTGATGTATATGGTGATGTTGATATGAATGCACAGGTCACAGATATCACATCTTTCTGAGACACCTGCAAGGCCCTTCTTACTGAAGTCCCCAAATTCTCAGTGCCCCCAAAATGCTGATCTTCTTTCCTGTGAAATACAAAAAAATATGGTTATTTTGTAGATAGGGAGAACAAGGA
>JAOXXN010000265.1:65484365-65512444 GCA_026770055.1 Myrmophylax atrothorax | reverse complement strand
TCAATTTCCCCTGGCAGAGCTTGAGCCCGTGCCCCCTTGTCCTATTGCTGAGTGCCTGGGAGAAGAGACCAACCCCCTCAAGACGGGGGCATCAGCAGATCTTTATAAAGAAAACCAAGACCAAAATAACAAGGTCTGCTGGAGTTCAGGATAAATGGAAATGCTGCATGGCAAGGCCCAGTGGGAATTATTAGGGATAGCCCATAGTCAGAGCTGCACAGGAAGCAATTAATGCAGCAGCCTGTTCTTCACTCCTGTCTCTGCCCTTCCTGACAGCAGGAGCCTTGAGGATGTCACCCTTTGGCTGCCCACACTGCAGTGCCCTGCATTCTGCTGAGATTTTACTGCTGGCACAGTCCTGCATTGCCACAGCCACCACTCAGCAGCAGCAGAGGTTCAGATGATCTGTATCTGCCCTCTGGATTATCTCTGTGTGTGTCAAGGGTTTAGTGTTGCAGAAGAGGTAACCTGGCACACTGACTAGTTGCTGGTCAGATTAGCAGGGCACCTCCATTCCTTCCCTGCCTCTTTGCAGGAGGGGGATCTCTGTTAAGCTCAGTGGTGATCTAATTTAAATCTTTGCTAAATCTTCCCTGGGGGCTTAGAAGCCCCAACAACACTCTCACCTCTTTCTCACAGGCATGACGTGTTTTCCTTTGTCATTTAACGACCAAGCTACAGACCAGCCTGGGTCAGGGGAATCACAGCCAGCAGTTCTGCCTGTCAGTAGTTTTTTTAATTAGAGGCAAGAACTCAATGTTTCTCTCCACTGCAGTTTTATTGTGTTAGATACTGCCTTGCTGGATGTGCTGGTAAAAAATGTACAAAGTGCTGTTGCTGTTTAGTGAGATTGTAGAGCTGTCATTCCTTCAAAGCATTTAGCAACTGCATCTTGCACAGAAATGCATGTCCTGTCCCACAAACTTGTACTAATTTAGGTGCTTGAAATTCCTGAAGTAGCAGAGACAACTGTGTTTCTATTTTAAAATCAAACTTGGAAATTTCAGGGGGTTTGGCTGTGTTGGTCACATTCAAATGGAGCACAGGGAAGAGATGTCCAAGCTGGCAGCTGTGGGAGCATGGAACCCTTGGAAATGAATCTCACAGATGGAGTATTTACAACTACAGGGTCTAACAGAATTAAAAAGTTGGGGAAGTTGATAAAATCCAGCTTTAGATTGAGTTTGGATGGTCGAAATGGCTTCTGCAGAACAGCAAGCCACATAGTTTGAATCATGTAATATATTTATTACCAGTTCAAAAAGACATATCACAGAGGGGGAAAATAATAGCCTGCAGTTTTTTCTGCACAAGCCCAGTATTTCCAAAGGTTCCAGTGGAAGGAGATCAGGTCACTTTGGAACACTTTCTGCTTCTGAGGTAAACATTTGCCTAACTCTGCTAACAAAAATTACCTTGTAGCAGAAGGTCTCTTGGTCTGTTTGACCTTAAAGCTGCTGAGCTTCATAGTTTTCTATGTTATAATGGCATTAAAATGTAATGAAGATTAGTATTTTGTGTCAAAGATCTCTGTGGGTCCAGTTGCCCAGATACTAGGCTGGTTTTAATTACTGGATATTTATATAAATAAGGAAATGTCCATAGCTGTATGAAGTATGGATAATATCCTTATAGGTATGAATATCAGAGTAGAAGGTGACTAACAAGGAACTGAAGATTTGTTTTTTAAATTCCCCAATGAGCTGTAGTTTGCCTTTAATTCTTTACTTCATTCTAGAGCACTTGATACTGGTGAAAGTAGAAATTAGGGTGTGGGACTGCTGGGAATAGGGCTGATTTTGCGCAAGGCAGTTTGGAACTGTAACCTGGAAAGTTTAACTTACTTGTGTTACTTCTTGTGTTCATGTCTTGGCCTCCTGCCAGCTGCTTCATACAAAATTAACCTGAATTGGGAGCATCAAGGTGTCCTGATTTTTTTTTTCCTCAGCCATTATGGTTTATTTTTATGTCTGTACTGGACTCCTTTTTTCACTCACCATACTTAGTGCTGCAGTCCTGGGCTCCCAGGACAGCTATTGTTAGTGATTTTAAGTCATCTTCTCACCTATCTCTTCTTTGATGTTGTGTATTTGTTATAGATTAAATTAGTAGCTATAGGCCTGGTAGCACCATCAAAGGGTAATATCCACTGCTGCTTTTTGGGCCATTTTGGTTTATGATATTCATGTTTGTTTTTTGGTTTCTCTCTCTCTCCAGGTAATTGTGGAAAAAGCACCAAAAGCCAGAGTACCTGACCTAGACAAAAGGAAGTATCTTGTGCCTTCTGACCTCACAGGTAACAATGTCTACCTCCTTTCTTCCTGATTTTCAGAAGTGCTTTTTACTCTATGATGAGCACAAAGAAAACATCCAGTCAGGCTCAGCATCTTACCTATACCCCAGTTTACCTGCTGTCCTTGTTATATTTATGTACCTTACAGCCTGGATTACAACATGCAGAATTCCCTGAGCTCCTCTGAGGTGTCCCACTGGCTTGGGTGACGTGCCTGTGTCACAGCTGAGCTCTGGCCATGATGCAAATGTCTGACTTGTGTCTCATGGGCAGCAGCACAACCATCAGGCAGTGATGACCTACTGCAGAGTTGCCAGAGGCTTTGCTCCTTTTGCAGGAAGAGACAAGTTGTTGAAACAGTCCCATCCTTTTCCACCCCTGTGGTTGGAGCCATAGCTGCAAAGATCCTTTTCTGAATGTTCAGGGTGATTTTGTGTGTGATTACACTTGTTTTCATTGAAGAACATGAATGAGTTAAAGGAACAGCATTTCTTTTTCTTGCGGCATATAATGGACTGTGAAACACTTTCTTGTGCAACATAGTTCAAGGATTTATTTTTCAGGAATGGTATGACCAGTTGAACCAAGGCTAAATTCTCTGAGGTGTCTCTGATCTATGGGATTTAAAGGTTAAACTGGTTAAAGGACTCCCCACCAATCCCCTCAGCGGAGCATTTCTCACCTTAGTGTGGAGTGTGGATTTAGAGGGTATGAGATGTGTACCTGAGAACCTCTCAGTGGGTTGGCTGTTCATGTGGTTGCAATCATGAAATTACTGCTTTCTTTCACTGCCTTTTTTTCCCCTGCATTGTTCATTTACCCCTACATTTTATATACAGCACGTGCCTTCCACCACTGAAAGAAAACAGCCATGGTTAGGGTTAAAAACCAAAAAGAAATAGCAACAAAACAAAACCCCAAACCAACCAAACCAAACCAACACCCAACATTCCTTCTGCACCTAAGGCATTCCCTGTTTCTCTTCAGTTGGTCAATTCTACTTCTTAATCCGAAAGAGGATTCACCTGAGGCCAGAGGATGCCCTGTTCTTCTTTGTCAACAACACCATCCCTCCCACCAGTGCTACCATGGGGCAGCTCTATGAGGTGAGTCTGGCCCCCTTCTCTTGCCTTTGGTTGGAGTTTGCAGAGGAATGCCCTGCTCAGCTGGCAGTGGGTCCAGCTTGGTCACAGATGCCTGAACGTGGACTCTCTTGCCTTGAGCTGCATCCCATCCCCTGTTCAGGGAAGTTCCATCCCACAGTTAGGAGCCTGGGGAGCCTTATCAACTCAGCTAATTGTTTGCTACTTGAAAGGGTTGTGGGGGATTGTTGCCCCAGCAACGTGTTGGTCCTGCTATTTTAACAAAGCATTGAAATAAACCACTATATTTCACAGGAAGGATTGTGTCTGGGGCAGGGAGGGGGCAGAACACAGGCACTGGCTTTCCTGTTTATACCAGAGAGATTTCCTTTGAGCCAGCAGAAGAACACAGTATCACTGAGCAACCAATGTCTATAAATAGGTTCTTAAGAACACTTATTCTTTGCTTAGAATTGCTTTGCCACTGCTTGTGCTGTGGAAGTGAGGACTGTGTAGGATGCTGTGAACATTGCTGCCCACTGTTTCTGCTGAGCAGTGGTGTTTGATCGACCTTACAGGCATATTCAATGCCCAGCAGATGAATATTCCTCATTTCTACAGCCATTATGTCATGGGTGGTTTGCAGCCTGCATTGATTTCTCCTTCTGCTCTGTTAAAATGGGTTTTAATAAAAGAGCTCCAGCATGGTGCTGTGAGCCTTGTCTGACCTGTCACTCTTTGACAATAACTGGACACTTCATCAGTATGTGGAAGGATGGAGATAATAAAAGATAACACAGGCAGGGAGTTTTCCAAATCTGAACACGTAGGAGGGAACTGTCTGACTGTCCAGAACTGAGGTCAGAACTCACACTGCAGACTTTTTGTGTCAGTCAGTGTAATCACTGAACATCTCAGCTCTACTGCCCACACGTAAAACAAGTCTTAGAAATACAGCCACTTGTCAAAGTGTTCTGAAAAATTAAAAATACCACCCAGAGGTGATTTTTGACTTGTTTAAGGCCATCCAAGTCTCTCCTCTCGATGTTAAGCCTGTACCACTGCTGAGCTGTGCTGCACAGCTGTTTCTGTTGCCTGCTTGCAGCACAGTCTGGCTGGAGCTCTTCAAGTAAACTCACTGTGCCCAAAAATGTGTCCTGCCTGTTTTTAGAAGTAGAGCTGTGGCCACTGAGAGGGAGTTGGGAAGCGAAGCCTTCAATGTAAACAGGGAGAAACAAAGAGAGAGAGGGTATGCCCCCTGGTTACAGTGATCTCTGGGCTGGGCTTTTTCACATGTGGGGAGCTCCAGGGCTTTGCTTTGCTGCTTTATCCCCTTCTCCCTTGCAGGATAACCACGAGGAGGACTATTTTCTGTACGTGGCCTACAGCGACGAGAGCGTCTATGGCAAGTGAGCGGCAGCCCCTCAGGCCTGCAGGGTGGATGGACTGATGGATGGGATTAGCAGGGGAGGGGTTGTTGGAGAGGCAGGAGGAGGAGGATGCATGAGAAGAGGGAAAGAGGACTGGAAGTGAACCACCATGCACACTGTCATCAACTTCCATGCATTAGTTATAACCATTGGGTTTTTTTTCAATTGAGGGGAGGGAGGGTAGGGGGGCCAGGGTGAACTGGAAGACTAACAAGGGGTTCCACACTGAGGGATGGGGAGACTCCACTGCTCACAGTTCTTCTCTTGCCACAGCTGGAAGTAGTTAGCTAGGACTGGAGGCTCCAGGAGAGAGACTGGGCAGGATGGCCATTTCCATGCAACCCTTTCAGTGGATGAAGAAGGCATGCCATGTATTGTACACTGACCCTGTCACGTGCACTCCTGTGAGCATTCAGTGACCTGTGAAATACTTCACTCTGCTCTCACAAGGCTGTCCTGCCCTGACAGTCCTCGCTCCAGCTGCCACCTGTGAATTGTTCCAAGGATATTGTGTTTCCCATCACTTCCATCAGTATTAGAAGGGCTGACTCTGTCCACCTGTATTAGAAGGGCTACCTCTGAGGGCTGGGAACTCCCCAGCTGTGAGACATGAAGGCTGGGGAAAGGAAGGAAACATTTTGAATTTTTTTTCCTTTCTTGCTTTAATTGCAACTGCTGGACAGAAAAATCAGAGATGACCTTTTTGTTCTTTTCAGTGAAGTCAACTGATAAACTCGTAAGCACAGGGCTAGGAAGGACCTCAAGAGAAGGACTAGCCCCTGCCAGCTCTGAGGCAGGACTGGGTGTCCCAAACATGTCCACCATGGCTGCTCAGCACACTTGTTCTTACTGAACTTCACTGAGGAAGAGCCTGGAGGCTGCTGAGATTGTCTGTTCAGTTCCTAGCTAGCCTACAAGTGGGATTGCTTTTCCTGATACCTTTCTTTACTCTCCCTTGCTGTGCATTAAGACAACTAACTCCTAGTGGTCTTGTTATTGGTGAACACAGAAAATTATCTATCAGTGTTACCCTTGCACCAGTCTGCTGCAGATTTGAAGGTGGCAGAAGTCCTGTGGGTTCAGCCTTCCCTTCCATGTCTCATCCCTGTACAGCCCCTTGCACCACATGCACAAGTGGAAGAAATCAGTCACTGCCACAATGTGTTTTGCTGGCTTTTTATGATTGGATAACAGTGCCACTCTTTGCCACAAGAGAGGTTCTTTTAGGCTTGAAGGAGAATAGATTATCTGTAGATTTTTTTTTTGTTTTAATTATTTTTTTTAAACCAGTGTTGTTTTTAGAAAGGTGCCAGATAGGTGATGTCCTGTGCAAGCCTTATGCTGTCATGCCAAAGCAGTTTCTTCCCAGTGGCACAAACAGCAGATTTTCCCATAACTGCCATAACTGTGATGAAGGAATGGGTTTTGGAGAGTGAGAAATTTCAGGAAAATTCTGGGCTCTCATCTGAAAATCAGAGAACTAGACCTGAATTCCTGTAAAACATTCCTGCATTTCAGAGAGGGACCAAGAGGGAGGAAGAGGCAAGAAGCATGAAGAATACAGGCAGATTCCAAAATAAGTTGAAGGTGTTTGCTCTATTAGTTCGATCCCAGTGCCCTGTGTTCCTCAGGAATGAGAAATCAAGATGAGTGCTCCTCTGATTGTGGGAAAGAGGTAATCAGGTTTCAGCCTTCTCTGACTGTTGTTATGCAGAGGTACATGAGGCAGAAGAGTTCCTGGGAGTGTCAGAACTGTGTGAAGGTTGGGGAGGGCAGTGTGGAGGGGCAGGAGGGGCGTTATTCCATGTGTGGAGTGGAGAGTGGCAGAAGAGTGGGAGACAAGGAAGGAACCACAAAGGGTGTAGACAGACTGGTCATAACGAGGGAGCAGAGGCTGAAATGGTTGGTGTGGTATCCCCAGTGTTACATCCTGAACTTCAGGTTGGCTGTTCCATCATGTGTTCATCGGAATAAATGTGTTTGGATGAGTTGTACCTACTGCCAGCTTAGGTCACTTCAGTTTTCTGCTTGCACTGCTCAGTCCTCTCTTTGAGACCCAACTACCAGGCTCTCTTCACAGCCTTTGGGTGCAAATCCATATCAGTCTCATGTTTTGGGAAGCTCTGAGTGTTGTGAAGCAGAGAACAGACCCAGGAGGCTTTCTGGGGTGAAGGACACAAGACAGGCAGAGGGTGTGCATCCCTCTGCTGCTGTCCCACCAAGCACACGTGGTTAAGTGTGCTCAGGGGAGAGAGAGTTGGCGTCTGGGGTGCTTGGTTGTGTGTTCAGACCTCCCCTCCCGCTGCTGGGTTTATAAATGACATGTGGGACTAATCACAGCTGTTTGTTACATGTAGAGTTTACAGTTGAGTTCTTTTAACAGTTCTTTTAACTGGATTGTGGCATTTACTTCTGTTTTTGTGCTAGTCCGGTATTGTACGAGGCAATGATGGTAATTTTTTTGTGTTGGTTAGCTGCAGGTTGTTGTAAAATAAAGTTCAGACTAGAGCTTAATCAACCTATCAATAAAGATGCATTTGAAAATCACAGATTGGTCCAAAATGGGTGACTGGCATTTCTTCCCAGTGTGAGCTTATAAATAAAGGAACAGCTTTGCCAGAACTTTTGCTACATCTTTTTCCTGACAACCTCAGATCTGCTCAGTCCTGTCTACCAGGACAAGTCACTTAAGTCCTTTTTTTGGTGACACTGTCACACACACCAAGCTCTGTCCTGCCATGCCACCAGTGGGAGCTTCTGTTAGACCAGAATGATGTGAGAAGGTTCTAAGATGCAAAATGGATGCAGCACTGAGGTGTTTTCTGACATTTTAAGGCCCTGAGCAGTCCTGGCCAGCTGATGGGGCCTCAAGGACATCACCAGCCACTGTCTGTGGCAGTGCCATGGCTGAGAGGCACAGACACAAAATGTGCAGGTACATTTACTCCCATTTACTGTGTGATTTGCCTGGGCCAAGTGTGAAACAGGAGCCTGTGCTCAAATGCTGGTTTAGTAGATCTGTAACCTGTGCTGGGTGGGTTGTAGGAATGGTATTGAAGCAATGCCTGGCCGAAAGGATGGGCTCAGCTGCTTTAAGGAGGCTAAGGAATTACAGCTCTGCCTTGGTCACCAGCACTGCACCCAACATCCTTCCTCTGCTTTGCAAGAAAATATTCTCCTGGAGCAGAGACTACCTAAGAAAAGAGATGTCCTGAGGTATTAGGGCCTGACAGCATCACTGTGAAGGATATGTATGGGCTGACATGAAAGGTCCCAAATTATGCTAAACTCTGATGTTTTCACTCTCAGGAAACAGTCATGTCCAGAGTGGAAGAAACACTGATTAAAACAGAAAAAAAACACCACCAGAGAGATGAAGTCCAGCTCACTGTTGTCACTCAGTGTCAGAGAAATTCTCCCCCAGGGATGAGCCACAGAGAGGGCTTAGGATTGACCCAAGCAGGACTGGCCCAAGCAGCACTGACCCAAGCAGAGCACAGCCGACCACAAACAGCAGCTGCCCCAGCTCCTGCAGCCAGTCTTTAGGAGGATGTTGCAGGTGCCAAGGTTTGTGTTCTGGAAGCTTGCAGGCATCCCAAAGCATGGCTCAGGCCTGGATATACAAGTGTTGCAGGAAATAGTTAATACTCTCCTGTAAAAGCTGGACCTTTCTGTAAGGTAAGGGTCTGATTCTCCCTGATTTTACACTCTGGCCAATGTCATTTGCATGTTGTATTGTTCTTTGGGAATAAAAAGGTTGTTAATAAATGCTATAAATAGAAGGATAAATGCTATACATGGAAGCAGGAGGAGAATATAAAGATCCTAATTTTCGAGTGATGACATTGCTAGAACTTCATTAAGGTTGAATGGACTGGATTATGAGCTGAAGGGAAAACTGATCTGGTTCATCTGTCTAGTCTCTATTTCCCTCCACAGCTTAGAGGAGTCTTTGGCAGAGCTCAGCACCCTGTTTTGGCTTTTTGTCAGAATCCTGTCATCCCCTGAGCCATCTCCTGCTGTGTCCACTCACCATCCAGGAACCTACAGAGCTCTCAGGAGGCAGCAGACCCTGACCTTCACCATCCTTGAGCCAATGGATAGAATCTTTTCAGGTTTGGTTTTGCTGCCTTGTGCCTTGACCCCTTTGGAATAGTTTTCCATGTAGCAGCAGGTGTCTGGGAATGTAAATCCCTACATATATGAATCCCTACATTTTTAAATCCCTACAATTTGCAGAGGATGTAACTTTTTGTTGTATATTTAGGCAAAAACATCCCTATCCATGTGTGTTTCCAGCACAGGAATAAAGGGGGAATAAAGACTGGACAGGAGATGAACCAGATCAGTATTTCCTTCACCTGATAATCCATTCCATTCAATCTTAATGCAGTTCTAGCAATGTCATCACTTGAAAACTAGGATCTTTATGTTCTCCTCCTGCTTCCATGTATAGCATTTATTCCTCTATTTATAGCATTTATTAGGAATCCTTTAATTCCCAAAGATACTTGGCAGCCAAACAGTGAGCAGGGCTGAAAAGTGCCTCACATCCCATGTCATTCCCACAACAAATACACACCTGTCAACACATCACCTTTGTGGCAGGGCAAGGGAGTGAACAGTTAACACAGGGATGGGGTTTATTTCTCGTACTCTGAGCCCAACAGCAAAATAAGCATATAATTGAAGGAGTGGTATAACCCTGCAGATATGAAGGGCAATAGAATAAAGCTTTTAGGAGAGAAAAAGTAGAGAACAACAGGCAAACAAGCCTTTTAGAATGAGAGCCAAGAAAGGCAGGAATCAGGCTGCAATGCACTATGCAGGAGTGTATGGAGAAGATGGTAATACAGATTGGAATAATCTGAAATAAGTATTGCTCCATTTTCCAGTGGGTGTTCACAGGTAACACTGGAATACTTCAGATCTCACTCTGTTTCTTCCTAGGGGCATGTAACAGAAAATGAGCAAGGATAGGGCTGATACCACACAGTTTGCATTTTATTCCTTCACTCTCATGTAGTAAGTTATAGATTCCATTTTTAGCTCTTTGAAATACACTGCTCTGTTCAGACTCCCAGTGGCCCAGTGGGGTTGTCTCCAGCCTGCCCCTGGGGAAATGGAGGTGCAGAGATGTGCACAACTTGTCTTCCTGATTTCTACACTTGTAATAACAAGCTTATACTCTTTACACAGTAAAATCTGCAGTGGGCATTCTGTATATTCCTATCATTTTTCCTTGATAAAAGAAACCCCTCATCATCTCTGGGAACACAGCATTGTAACATTTGGATATTGTGGCCTTGGAACAGCTCTGATTGCTTTGCCAGAACCAGCATCAAGGAGGTGGTTCCTGCTCCTGACATAGTTCCAAGGAAACACTGCTGGATTGTCTCTGAGCAGCAGCTCTTCAAAGCTCATTGTTACATTTATCAGTGCCTTCTTTCTCTGGAACAAAAAAAGGAGTCATGGTGCAAGCCTGGAAAAAGAAAAAAGTGCTTTTTCTTCTTGCCATTTCATTTTGTTGGATTTTCTGGCAACTTTAAAGTATTTAGCATCTGCTCTTCTGTTTTATTATGAACATGTGTCCTAAAATTTGCAAACTTTTGACTGTTCCAGAAGGCAGAATCAAGTGGATATTTGGACCAATTTCTGAGCTCTTGAAAAATCCCCGACCTGCTAAGGCAGGTTTGCATTTTGGCATATTCTTTTATTGTAATATTCTGATATTTTCCCAGAAATCAGACAACACACACTCGTGTGACATCCCATGTGGAATGGGATGCAGTTTGATGGAATGCACTGACACTTCTCTGTGGCTTGGACATCTTCTCTGCTTCCTGCACGTGGTGTTGGGTTGTCCAAGCTACAAAACTACAAAAATCTCCTCTCTGCAAAGGGTTTCTTTGTCAAGATCTGCTCCCCAGGGAGGATCTGATGCCACCCAGTCTAGCAACATATTCTTGAGCAAGATAATAAAGAAACAATTATCAAAGGCAAGTGGGCTGTTGCTCAAACAGGTTAAAGGAAGACCAACACCCCCAAAAGGGAGGAGGGATGTGAGGAGACACATGGAAAAAGTCATTGCTGGGGACATTGAATAAAATTGAGCTGGGGGAAAGAGATAAAAAAGCTCTTTACAATAAATATTTAGAAATATTTATTTAATTGTTCACTTTTTCCCCACCTCAATGTTCGAGTCAGTAACCAAAAGTCTGCACTATTTGGCAGTAAGTTAATTTAAATAAAATTCCCACTGCTTTGGCCATGACAAGGAGGTTATTCCACTTGGGAAAAGCATCCAAGACCTGCCTGGTGGCACAGCTTGTAAAAAAGCAGCAGTTCCAACTCAGCTTTAGCCTTCTGTGTGATGGGGCTCCTCCCCTCAGCAACAATTGGTTTCTTGACTTACTGTTAATTAATGGTTCAATTAATGGCTACAATTTGGGGATGGTATTTTTTCTGTGGAGTTTTGTGCTGCCTCTTAAAAAGTACAGAAAAAGAGGTGGGGTGACTTAGTGTGAGACAGAAACCCCCCACCTATTCTGGTTTTCCACTTTCAGGTAATTGTTATCATAAACATTTTCTATTAAAAACTCATATTGCAGTCAAAGAACTCAAATAACCACTGCTTATGTAAGAGATTTATTTGTCTGCCTGATGGGGGTGTGGGAGTTGTGAATCTGCAAAGTGTGGAATGGGGACTATAAAGTCACATTTATACATATTCAATAATAATAATAATAATAATAATAATAATAATAATAATAATAATAATAATAATAATAATAATAATAGTAATAATAGTAATAATAATAATAATAATAACTGCACTTTACAATTATTAAATAAAATTATATATTATATAATTATTAAAATAAAAAAGTATTGGTTCACACCATTATAGTAATAAATATACTCATTTATTACTGCTATATTATATTTAGTATCATACATAATAATAACAATAAAAATAATAGTAAAATAAATATAAAGAACCCAAGTCCACAACTTTAAGTAGGATTCACTGCCATGAAGTTGAGAGGCTTCAATCATCAAAATATTCGTGAATCTCTTCTGCCAAACTTGTGCTTTATTAGTAAATATTGTTTGATTTGCTTTCCACACAAGAATATATTAATAGATTTCATAATGATCTCATTTCATTGTAATTTAAAAAAAACAAAAAAACAAACAAAAAACCCCCAAAACAAAACCCAAACCAAACAAACAAACCAAACCACAAGAACAACAAAATTAATTAGCAGTTCTGACTCAAATATTTGATGACAAGACTCTGGTCAAGAAGTAATGAAAAAAAAATTAAAAGGGAATTTTAATTAATTAAAAATTAAAAATACACATCTGCAGAAATATATTTAATTGGGAGTTTATTTCAAACATGTTACTTCTTGCTAGTTAATTGCTGTTGCAAAGCATATTTTAAAGATTCAGAGTGCTCAGAAGTGCAGCTCTGCCAGAGCAGTGCTCACTCCCACCTGCTCCTGTGGGAGGCTGATAATCCACAGTTATTTTACACACAGGATAGTTCCTTCTGCTTTCCAGACCAGTGGCTAAAATCACCCCCATTCCCATGAACAGGGTAACTCCATATGTAGAATTCCTTCTATGCCACTGTAAAACTTAATCTGATTTACTTTCAGTCACTTCTAAACCTGGGAGGGAAAAAATCAAATGAGAATAAGAGTGCTTACATAGAGAATGAGGCCAGTTAATTGAGGGGACTTAAATGAGACCTTATCTAGAGCAGGAAAATGCCAAATTCACAAGCAGGCTCTTGGCACAGATTTGCTTTCAGGGGACAGACACCAAAACAGCTCTTTTGTCTGAGGCTGTGGGATGCTCAGCAGGCAGAATTCCCATGGATTCCCCTGATCAGAGCTTTGACAGCAGGCACAAAACCTGAGCATTGTGTGCTCTCTGTGCTCTGAGAACAGGGCTGTGCTTGTTCCCTGGGACAAGGCTCCCTGTGCCTTATTCACCAGCCCTGCAGCAGCTCTGAGATTGTATTACCTGTCTCAAACACACCTGGCACAGGTAAGACCTCTGAGAATATCCCATTCCTGAGCAGCAGGCTGGAAAAATCAAACACTGGCTTTAATGAATAGTTTATTCACCAAAATGCCTGGTAACTGTGAATGTGACCTAAATAATTTACCAGGTAGCTTGGAACCTTTTTCAAGTGAGGGAGCAAGAAGAGGATGTTATTATTTGAGCACTTGGAAAAGCAAAGGTTTCAATTCTTCATGTCAGATTGACACCAAGAGTGGTTTATGGACATCAAGGTGGCAATTAGCCAATACCATGAGAAAAGGCAGAGAGGGAATGAGCCCTCTTTAGTGGGCTTTGCAATGTACAGTGGTGATACACATGCTGTATGAACCCACATGACATTTATTTCTGCATGGAAACATAGTTTCTAACAAAGCCTAAGTGATATAGAAAAACAATTTCATTCATATTCTTCTACATTCAAAATAGAAAACTCCTTAACTTTGTCTTTGGAAGAAGATCACTAAATTCTGATGGAAACCAGGATCTGTTTCTTTTTGCAGTTGTATATGTTTAATGCCTAAAGTGGTGGTTGAAGATTTCCTTTTGAAGAGCCACCATTTAGTTTTTCCACACCCCTTTCCAGCTTTACATCCCCCATTTTGGTCCTCATTTTGGTCCCATAGGATGCTGCAGGCCTGAAATTGGTTCTGAAATCATCAGGGATTCCACTACATGAAAACACTGAAACCTAATGAATATCACCAACTGCAAGTGGCTTTTTATGGGTCTCTGTGCCCTTCAAACTCATACAAGAGCCATTGGAGGGATACTGAGTGAACATTGAATCTACTTCTCACACAGAATGGTAAAATTATTCCTTTTAATGTGCATTTCACAAGTACCTTTAATGCTCAAAGTGCCAAAATAATGAGAGAAAAAAACCTTAAGGCACTGTCAATTTAGAAACCACCAACAGCAGAAGGAAGAAGAGAAAATTTGTTTCACAGACTGATTCTGCTTCTCTTGAAATGAAGGCATAATGTTCACAACTCCAAGTCCCTCTAATTTTTCACAAAGTCATAAAAATTAATGATCAAATATTTTCAGCTAAGCTCTGTACAGCTTCTGCTATGCCATACAAATATTGAACAAGTAAATACATGGCTTTTTAATTTTGCATTGGTTTTGCTCTTGTTGGGGGATGTTTGGGGTTTTTTTGTTTGGGTTTTTTGTGGAGTATGAAGCACCAGAGAAATCCCAGACATTTACTGAACACTTCCCCAGCACATCTACTTTTTTGAACACCCAACTGATGCATTTCCTGGGACAGAAAGGACAGGGAAACACTTTCAGAAATCTCATGATGGGCTGACTGGCTGATGCCAGGTGCCCATCCAGCCACTCTCTGACTCCCTCTTCTCAGATAGGCAGGGGAGGGAAAATAGAACAAAAGGCTCACAGGTCAAGGTGAGGACAGGGAGAAATGGCTCACCAATTACCATTATGGGCAAAATAGACTTGACCTGGGGGAAATTAATTCATTGCTAATCAAATTAGGGTAGGGTAATGAGAAATAAAACCAAATCTTAAGATGCCTTCCCTCACCTCTCCCTCCTTCCCAGGCTTGGCTTCACTCCTGATTGCTCTGCCTCCTCCTGTCCAGCAGAGGGGTTGTGGTCAGTCCATCACACTTTGTCCCTGCTGCTCCTTCCTCCTTAACGGGGAGGACTCTTCACGCTCTTTCCCTGCTCCAGTGTGGGATCTTCTTGGAACTTCTCCAGTCTGAGTCCTTCCCTGAGGGAGCAGCTCTCCACAAACTGCTCCAGTATGTGCAGTCCTTCTCCAGCGTGGGCCCCTCTCTCCACAGGTCCCTGCCAGGACTCTGCTCCAGCACAGGCTGCCCATGGGCTTACAGCCTCTTTTGGGCACCCACTGCTCCATGTGGGCTCCTCCAGGGGCTGCAGGTGGGTCTGTGCTCCCCTGTGGACCCCCATGGGCTGCAGGGGAACCTCGGCTCCAGCACCTGAAGCAGCTCCAGCACCTGGAGCAGCTCCTGCCCCTCCTTTCCACTGCCCCTGGTGACTGCAGGGCTGTTTCTCTCACGTGCTCTCACTCCTCTCTTCTGGCTGCTGTTGTGCAGTATTTTTTACCCTTTCTTAAACATGCAGTCTCAGAGGTGCTGCCAGTGTTGCTGCTGGGCCCAGCCTTGGCCAGCAGCAGGACCTGTTTCCACCAGACACAGGGGAAGCTTTGGCATCTTCTCACAGAAGTCGCCCCTGGAGTCCACCCCATAACCAAAACCTTGCCACACAAACCTAATACACTCCTTCAACTCAAGTTCTAATCACATTTTCTACAGCTCCCCAAGCACACTTTGCTCCCAAATGACCACTGGCAGAATGAACTCAACACATTGGTTTAATAATTGATAATAATAGTTTTGTCTGGCCTGGAGGAGAGATGTGACATATAAATATGTTTGAAAACCAGAGGGATCCCTTCCAACGCACACACCTCATTCTGAGCTTGCAAAATATTTAGGAAGGGAAAACTCACAGAGATTTCTCCTTTACCAACACGTGCCCTTCAGAGGATGGTGTATTCCCTCACCAGACTGTGCACACCAACACCAGCAACATCAGCATAGAGTTCAGGCACCACTGGCTCAGGCACCTGCAGAACTGTGTGGCCATTGCTGGTCTTCACTGCTGCTTTGAGGGACCAGATGAGCTGTGCTGGAGAAGGCCTGTGAGCTGCATCCCACTGCCAGCAGGACCTCATGATGCTGTACCTGTAGGATGGAGAAGCAGGAAAACACTGGGAATGAGAAAACACCAACAGCAAGTTTTACTACAGTCAAGTCATCTCGTATTTCAAATGTTTGGAGAACTCCCCTTTCCTTCATGTCAAGTTCTTTCAATGACCCTTTGAAATCTGCAGCCACATAATAATAATAATGTATGGGCACGCAGTGGGTTGCCAGGATGTCAGCTGGGAGGGTGGAAAAGGAAAAAGATTGTCTGATATCCCCTTTTGAAACAGAATTATGGAAGAAAAAAATTAAAAGAATATTAGATAAAATTATGTCTTCACACAAGGAAACCTGCCTTAAATCTTCCCTCTTTTCATTTCAGTGAATAACCCAAAACTTAGAGGAGAAAGATGACTCCAGAGTAATCCTGCACCTTGCAGGGAGTGACAAAATGCAAGGGTACATAAGGAGATAGAAACAAGTGTAATTTGCAAAAGAAGGAAACGGTTTTGGCTCTCAAGGTTTCATGCAGCAGATGTGACACACATCAGAACAAGTTACTCAGCTTAGTCTACACTTAGAGATCTTGTGTAAGGTCTGGTTTTCTATGCCTGCCTTCATTTAGCTCTGCAGGTCCCATGTTCAATTGTCCATAAAGCAAGTGGCTTACATGGCTTGCTGGCAGCTGGAGGGCTGCTTCATAGCGTTCTGCCTCTGCAGGTATGATAAGATGGCACAAGGTGGCACCTCAGGGTATGGTGGAGCACCTGCAAGGGCAAAAGGAGCAACAGTAGGAAAAAACTGTAAGGCAATGGTTGCAAATAGCAGCTTCTATGCAAGACTGCCTCCATTCCCTACCAAAATCCATTTTCTTTCCTACCACAATGCACACTGACAGAAAGCCTAAAAGGAATTGCCAAGACTTTGCAAGCTGGGAAAAAACGGTTCTTATTTAAATGGCCCAACTTTACATTCTGAAATTTGAGAATTTGTGTCTTCTTAATTTGCTGCTTCCCTACATTTATTTATTTTTTTTTAAATTTTCACTACATCTTCTTACCTAATGTAATCATTTCATACAGCAGAATTCCAAAAGACCATCTGCAAGAAAAGAAAACAAAGCCACATGGAGCGTTTTGCTGGAATGGATATGCCTTCAGGACATGAAATGATACATTAAGCAGTGAAAGAGGTAGGTCTGACAGACTCAAAAATTGAACCCTACATATCTGCCTTGATGCTGGGGGGTTTCTTCAGGAGCCTCTCTGGTGCCTGCCACTTGACTGGCACACCCCTGGTGACTGAGGTGGCCCCACAAGTGTGAGTTTCATAGGCCAGACCCAAACCACAGAGCTTGGCCGTGAGGTTGGGCTGAAGGAGGACATTCCTGGCAGCAACATCACCATGGGACAGCTGCTTTTCTTCAAGGTAAGCCTGAAAAGTTGGACAAGAAAGAAAATATGATCATTTTAAAAGGGTCTGTAATTGATACAGAAGTTTTCACTTAGTTTGTGCTTGTCTTCCACACTGTGGAATAGAGGCACCAACATCTTTCAAGCACACTGGGCTCTGTTTTAACAAAGCCCAACATCTCCGTGCTTGGGCCAAGAAGACTTAGACCACCATGCAGACTTGTGTTGCAACAAAGCAAGGAGGGAAAAAAAGCAGCAAATGTGAGCAGACTTACCAGAGCTGCTGCAACCTGCTGTCCAACTTCATACACCTGCCTCTCAGTGAGGTCACAGGGGGTCCCATTCACTGCCATCTTGTCCTGGAGACAGATTGGTTTGGGTACAACAGATGCCAGAGCAGCAGGATGGTGGAGGGGAATGGTTCCTTCTAATCTCATGAGTACCATCTAATCTCATGGTCCCCCGTGCAATTTCACAGCTGGTCATAAATTCAGTGAACAGAATCCCAGAACATGCTGAGTCGGAAGGGACCCATCAGGATCATCAGTTCCAATCCTGGCCCTGCTCAGGACATCTCAAGAATGTGCCTGAGAACATTGTCCAAACATTTCCTGAGCTCTGTGAGGTTTGGCACTGTGCCCACTGTCCTGGGGAGCCTGTCCAGTGCCCAACCACCCTCTGGGGGAAAAACTGTCCTGAGATCCGATCTAAACCTCACCTCATATTTAGGGTTCTTTTTAGCTTGAGTTAACATTTTCCATGGACTGCATATTTCCAGACCTCATACCCTCAGATTGTATTCCTCATCAGCAATGGGCAGATATGAAGCCATCATTTACATATGTAAAACTAAGATTGCTTTTCTACCTGTGCATCATTTCATTTTTAGATTTGCTGAATTTCATCTGTTCTTTTCATTGGCCAGTCTCTCAATCTTGGCAGATCCTGCAATTCCTCTGGGTCAGCCCTTGCCTTTACTGGTTGGAATTATCAGCAACCATCATCACCTCACTGTCATCCCATTTTCTAGGTTATTAATGCATGCCACAATCAGCAGCAGGTCCTAGAGAGTTGACCTCCCTCCAATGCAAGCACCAACCTTTCATTCTTATACTCTATTTCTTATCTTTTAAGCAATTAGCTGTCATTTAATGACCTTCTCCCTGATGTTGTAACTGCTCTGCTTTCTTCAAAGCATTTGGAGGGAGACATTATTTCAAACTGTAGAAATTCAGGAAGCTGTATCAATTCTCACTCTAATTCCAGTGCCTGCCATACCCTTCAAGGAGCTACAATGGTCTGCAAAGTTGGGTTTAACTTTACAGAACTAGGTCAGCTTCTCCAAACTGTGTAATATCAATTAAGGTATCCACTAATTCTATTCTAGTTTAGACCTGTGGGGAACTTCTCTGGGGGATGGAAATAGTTTAAACTGATGTAGAGGGATGCATGGAGAGATGAAAAGAATCATCTATGACTTATGGACTATGATTTATGGATAGAAATGTACCTAAGGAATTTCAGGAGCTGTTCTGCCATCACTTCTTTTGACTCACCTTCCGACATGTCCACAGGAAGGTCAGCAGGTCACCAAGAGACACATCCTCCATGACCATATAAAGTGGGAGCTGGTCTACACAACATCCAACCAATTCAACCAGGTTCTCATGATGGCCAAGGTTTTGATGGAATTTAATCCTTCCCAGGAAATACTTTACTTCCTGGGGGCTAGCCAGGCCTGAAAGAAAAGAAAAAAACAAAACAAATGAAAAATACAACAAACAAATAAAACCTGTGCAAAAAACCCAAACAGAAGCAGCAAAGAACAGGGTGAGTAGCTTAAAATCGAGATGGTCAGCAAGTCTTTAATCCTACCAAGACATTCCCACAAAAACATCATTCTGAGCAGCTGACATGATACAGGACACAGCTTGGTCTTGCCCAGTAGTGATTGGCCAAGCTGTGCCCAGCATTGTGCCCGTGACACACAGATCTGTGCCAAAGCAGATCCTGAGCAGGTGCCTCACCTTGCAATGCTTTCAGCACCACAGTCCTGGTCTTCCCAGAGCTCCCAGTTTGCAGGTGTGCTCTGTAGATGCTCCCATGGCCACCATGTCTTAGCAGCTGCCAGGTCCCTGGCAGGAGTTTCTCCCGTGGTATCTGGAGCTCCTTCAGGGTCAGGGATGCAGATTGTAGCAGGCTCTCCACAGATGCCTCTCTCAGCTGGATGTAGCTGTTCTCTGCTGAGCAAGGCTCCTGCTGGTTCCTTTTCTTCACTGACAAAAGCAAATACACCTCATGCATAAAGACAGGCAGATGAGCTCTTGTGAAAGGTGGCAGTGCTCATCCTTCTATCCTCTTTAATCTGTGCTCCACAGTGTTATGGAAATCAGGACAAAGTAAGGAACTGTTATTGTACCCTACTTATCCTGGCCCTTAAAAAGGAGAAAGAATTTATCACCCACTCTATGAGAATGAGGCTGGAGATTTCAGGAAATTTCTCCTATATTTAACTACATAAACTTTCTAGATCAGACACATTTTTATTTCCTTCCATTTCAAGCAATGACCATTTTCTTTTATTTTCAGCTCTTAGCTGCTGTGAAAGGGACATGCATAGAGTATTCACACAAAGGCCTTATCTTTATTCTCAATTATTTCCCTTAATGGGTTTAAGAGGCCTTTCCATACCCCAGATAAGCTCAGAACTATATTTTCATTTCCACACAGCAACACATGTCCCAAAAAACCTTTCCTTACCCCCTCACCATGTTCATGTTGGCTCCATAGGAGGTGGGAGACAGAAGCTTGAAATTAAATTTCTTAAGTAGCAGTATAGAAAATGGATTAACTAGGTGTGATCTACACCAAAATTACTGTGATTCATAATCACCTCAGTAAAACCCTCCTTGCAGTGGCCTCTGGAAGGCTGTTACATAAATACACTTGGTAGCTCTCATGGGCATGTTAAACAGCCTATATGGTATTTTGCTTTAGATTTTCTCAGATCCATGTGTGTTACACATTCCTCCACTGCTGCTGCAAAGTGGAGCAAATCAGAGTTCCCAGTTTTTCTAATAGTCACTGGATTGCCACTACCAGCTGGATTGCCTACCAGCTCAAGCAATGGGGAAATGGGATTGACTCCGGGCCACTGAAAACAACACTCTTTCCCCTGGATGAAAGCTCTTTTCCTTTTTACCTTGGGATGGTGGGGGTTGCTCCTGCTTTGCCCTCATGCCTCGACAGTGGAGCCACAGGATGACAGTGAGCACGATGACAAAAAACCCCACGAGGAGAACAGGGACAACGATCACTTCAGTCTGATGCTCTCGCACCACTGGCATTGGGGAAAGAAAAGGGAAAAACAGGGAATAAGTATCCACAATCCATTTCAGCAACTTTCAGCCCCCACAATTGTGTGTTCCATCCCCTGCTCCTTGGAAGAGCAACTGAACACTGTGAGTGCTGCCACCCTGTTTTTCAAAACTTTTATTTAGATGACTTAATGGGATTGTAGGCTTTTGTTAGGACCATCCGGCACTGAAACAGAACCAGCACTGGCAGAGGGACAGCAGGGAGTAGGAAGGGCTTGGCATTGCTGTGCCATCACAAGTACATGTGCAACCACAGCTTCATCCCCTTCCATTAAAATGGTGCAGAGAATTTTAAAGAAAACAGGCTGTGGTCACCTGCTTTGGAATTTGACTGGGAGACATCACAGTTAACAAGGCTTGTGAAGGTAAGCACCTTTCTTTTGAGTTGGTGCTATTTTTGCATAGGGCAAGATAATATTTCAGTTCCCAAAGATGCCAGAAAGTCATGAAATCAAAATCTCACTAAACTGACCCTCTGGGAAGCTGCAGGAAATCTTTAATGATGACTGGATGTCTCACTCAAAGTAGAAATTCTCTAAAATGGCTCAAATTATGTGAGATGATTCCTGGCCCAAAGGCAGCATCCCTGTAAAAGTGTCTCCCCTGAGGCACAAGGAAGGCTCAATCCCATTTTTCTGTGTGGGCTGGGATGCAGCTGGAGGAGGGGGAAAGGGCTTGGTCTGGGTTTTAATAAAGCTGGACTTCCTGCTCGGTATGTGAAAGCTAATAGGCTTTATTATTATAAAGGTTAATGAGCTTTATTATGAAAATATTAATAAGCTTTAGTATTGTAAAGGGATCTGGGAATCTCACCACACAGCTTGTCATTGCTGCTGCATTCCAGCAGCATCCGTGTGAACCTTCTCACATCCCCTGCCATGTTCAGTTCCAGGCAAGGAGCTCTCCAACCTCTGCCTTCTGCACAGACATGAGGAAAAATAACAGCATTTGTTAGGAGAGAAGCTGGTTATGAAGCAACAAGTGAACTGAGCACGGAGCTTTCTACCCCTACACTAAGTATACTATCTGAATTTTAAGACAGGAATAGTTTCTGTGGTGCTGCCCTGACCATCAGAGAGCCTGAACTGCTATTTCTAAACTGCAAAAATCAATGTAGTGAGTAGTGATGAGTGAAAGGAAGGCAAGGCATTCAGTCACTGCTTCTTATAAACACTGCCAAAAGTTTAAGACTTAACAGCTTCACACACAGCATCATCTAGAACATTTCACAGACTTTCATCCTGTAAGTAATGACTTTATTTTTGGCAATGAGTGGGAAATGTTAATAATAATATGTGGCATTGGTTTTATGGGCTTGGGTGATGGAACATTAAACAGAGTTTGTTATCATGAGTAAAATTAATGAGTGAAATTGTGCTGGGTCAGTCACACAACAGAGGCAGTAGGAAGAGGAAAATGGAATATATCTGTGTTTTAAGGCATCACAAAAAGTCTGTTTCCTTTTTTTTATTTAATTTGATTGGATTGATATGCTGGCAAGTTCACCTGCTTTCAAGGTTTCAACCTCCAACACACACACACACCAGCCAGGAGCATTCCTGGCTTCTTTGACTCTCAGATACTCACAGATAAGAAAGGCACACATGAAGAGACCCAGAGAAATAGACTTTAGGACCATGAGCCAGCAATTAAGTTGTATAATCTGTCATGAACAGTCCAAGCTCCAGGTTTGATTAGAGAAACCCATGTGCACTCTCTGTGTCCATCCTCTTGCAACACTCAGGAAGCAGGAAAAGAAGTTGTGCTCAGTGTGATAATTATGATGTGCCTTTCAGTTCTACTTTTCAGGCAGAGACCAAATGAATTCTCACACTTGGGCTCTTTCTGCAGATTATTTGTCTAACAGTGGCATTATTGAAGTCCTTACATTCCTGTCCTCACAGGAATGGGAACTCAGAAAGCCACAGAACTCCCATTATACATTGAATATGTTTTGCAGTGTTCCAGTAGGGCACACATGACAGTCATGGGGAACTAAGACATAGCAGGTAACATACTGCCAGTGCTCAGTTACTTATTTTATTATCTGAAGACAGTTTTCCAGTACCAAGCCAGGATAAAGGGGACAGAAATACCTTAAAAGGTCCAAATTCAGAATTTGCATTAGAGAACTGCTGCAATTGCAGGTAAATGTCAGTGGGTTCCACTGGGGTTTTTTAAGTACTCTTTTACATACACTGAATTCCACTCACTGGAATTCACAGAATCACTAAGGTTGGAATAAGGAGAATAAGCTGGATATATTCACAATAAACAGACAGTTTTGCCACTGAATGTGTCTGATTAACAGCAGTTCCCACCATCAGTGCAAATGAGTCAATCCTTGTGCAGTGATTAGCTATTCTGCCTAAAGAAACAGCTGCTTAATTTAATAAGACAAAAACAAAGGCTAAGATTCATTTGGATCTTCATTTAAAATGTGCTACGAGCTGATATGGAATTAATGCAATTATTTATCCAGACTTCCTATCTCACATTAACTGCACACCACTTTATTATAAAATTATTCTTCCACTTGTTTTCCATGCACTAATTGTGAGGAGCAACTGGAATGCAACTAAAGACCAGCTGAGCAATGCCCACTCCAGCCCAGCATCTTGCCTGACTGATAAAGAACAGAATAAATCCTTTCACCATGATGCCTTCTACTTAATTTCCTGCAATGGCACGACCTTACTCCCAAGCTTTTCCAGTCACCATTTCTCTGCTACCTTTATTCTTTTCCTCCTCTCTTCCATGACCTTTGAACGTGGTCACCAGTCAAGGCTGAGGGAGCTGCTCTGCACCAGCCTCATGTCCTGGGTGTGCACTGAAAGGGAAAGGAGCCACCAGGAATTCCAGGAACCACAGGACAGGACAGCTCAGCAGCTGTGGGCACTGAATGGGAGGGAAAAGGGAGAAAAGAAACACCATGGAAAAGCAAACAGAGCCATTTCCCCCTTTGACTAAAAGCAGCATCTAAAACAAATACAAAACAAGTCTGACAGGTTCCAAGATTAACAGCCTGATGCCATAAGAACATATTTCTGCAAAAATCTATGCATTTGTCAGACTACATATTGTGTCTCTTCTGCCTTCAGAAGACCTCAGTGACTGTTTCCTATGTCCTGTCAGGTCATGACATCTTTGCAAGGTTTCCCTGGCCCATGGAATCATCTCATCTCTCACCTGTGGATTACCAAGCAGCACCTTCAACTGCACTTGAATGGGAATGGGGGGAAAAATGAGAAATTCTGACCAGCCAGCCGAGATTTTAACACAGCAGAGTCACCTCTGTCCCTGTTCACAAGGATTATAAAAAATGTGGCTTGCTATACTGGTTGTACCACTCAGCCATAAAGATTTAGAAGTACAACTCACTTTGGAACCAGCTGGTAGCTGTAACACCCTGTAAGAAAACAAAGCCTTTCAAAAATCACGGACAGGGACACAAGATTTCCTCTTGGTCCACAACTAGAAGCAGCACTTGAACACCAGACCCAGGCCAGCTGCTACTGAAGCACGTCAAGGGAGAGAAAGAAAATTAGGCTGACCATTTCTGGAGAGCTGGACCACGGAGAAAACAGCAAATAATGAGGTCCATGCTGCTATTTGAGCTGGTGGGTTACTCAGGGCAAACTTGGCTCCTTTTCAATACAGCAGAAAGACTCAGATAATCTCACATGCATTTATTAGTGTCACATAAGGAAGTCAAAGTGTGAAAAGGTACAGAACCTGAATGGTGATTAAGACAAAACTATTTTTTTTCTAATGCAGACACAGCCTATTATGGTTTTTGAAGAATTAACATGTATCTTAATCACAGTGCCCCTGACTTAAGACCAAAAAATTAATTCCTCAAAGGTAATCTACAAAATATGTTAAAATAATTTAAAAAAGAAAAGTGAGGAATATATTAACCTAGAGCCCTTAGTGAGCAGTTTGATTGGGATATGAAAATCAGTCTAGAGGCCAAATTCTCAACAGTTTTACCTATGATTTCCTTTTGTGAAGTCAAAATCAGACACTGTTTTGAAAATGTCTCCTTACAGAACAAAAGCTGTCACAGAACATAAGAAGAATGAAGAATTCATTTCCAAAGGGCCATGCATGCATGTAACTCTTGTTAAAAAAACCCTCCTGGGTGATAAAACTATTGCATAACATCACATTGCTGCTTAATGGCTTAAGAAATGGAAGATCAATCTGCTTGCAGGAATTCACAGCCACCTGACTCTGTGTGTGTGCACAACTTCAGCGTCGCAGTTTCCCAAGTTTTGGGTGTTTCTGGGTGGATTTAACACAGATTTTGCTGATAATTTAGTCAGTAGCTCATGCACACACAGGGAAATCTATAGGTACCTGCACCACTTTGGATTAGAGTTCACTGCCCCACAATCAAGCGGCAGTGATGGAAGTAAAACGTTAATTAGTTCTGAATTCAGCCCTAGGCAGGTATTACTTAACCAAACACTGAACATATTTATCCACACAAGCATCACCCTGCACTGTTTCAGTGAACTGAGACTGATTTTATATGAAACTTAATTACTTTGTTAATTACTTGCTCCTTAAAAAGTGCCTATAAACTATTTTGTTTAAACCAACCTATGTGTAGAGGACACATCCCCCTTATTTCTTTTCTCTAACCCCAATACCATCATGATTACAGAAATTTAGAAGTAACTCCAATACAAGAAGTAAGAACATGTACATACATGTACATATACGTGTATATATGAATATACATATACATGCATATACATGTACATGCACAGATTTATGGTACAGCTACATTCTAACTCAGGTCACATTTCTGTTCATAAAGGTCTTTTTAAAAACTAAACACTCATTAACTGCTCTTCCAGCAGTGCTCTCTCCCACTTACCTGGATTGCACCACTTCTTCTGCCCTGCAGTCGTCTTTTCCCGCAGCTGCTTCCCAGTTCCTTTGAGGCCACTCCTAACAAAGCTGCTGATTACCTTGGTGTGGTTGTAACTCTCATGACTAAGTTCCTCCCTCACTGATTTTTGTGCCCCAGACCCGCCCAGCTGCCGTTCTTGCCTTGCCCAGGTCTCCTCAGTGAGTGCCCAGGGATGCCCAACACACAGCTGGCAGCCAGGCTCTCCCTTGCCAGGCTCTCCCTGCCTGGCTGCTGCTGCCCTGGAGACAGGGACAGCAAAGCAGAGCCCTCAGAGAGCAGCTGGAAAGGCAGATAAATACAGATCAAGAGGGAAAAGCTGCTGGAAGAAACAGGAATCAGGTGCTGCCAGTCACAGGCTCACCTTTAGGAAAAATGGGTTCTCAGAACAGAAAATCTGCACAAAACCCCCTAAGGCTCCAGGTGCTGAAAAAGCATCCTCTGAGGGACACAACCTGCAGGTGGAGAAAGAGAGGAAAGGTTAATAGTCTCCAAACATGCCCCAAGAGCCATCAGAACGCTGCCTTTTCTCATAGTCAGCCTTGCCCCTTGGTACCCCTCCCGCTCAGGCTGTGCAGGCATTTTCCATCAGCTCTGCCCTCCCCTTTCCTCACACCATCCTGAGCTCCCCAACCACACCAGATGACATCCTTGACCTTGCCCTGTGACCTTTTCCTGCCCTTGGTGCCCTCAGGGCTGGGCAGCCGTGGGGTGGGAGCTCCACTGCACCTCAGCATTCCAGTCCTGGGGATCTTCTCGCCACCCAACCCGTGTCTGCAGTGCCAGCTGCTGCCCTGCCCTGCCCTGTCACTGGTGAATCTGATTCCTGAGTCCTGCTGAGGAGTCTACACAAGATTATTTGCTTACCTACTTCAGGCAGTTGTATGACAAGAGTTAAACAGCTGTTGAGAGACAAACTTCATTTCCCAGCCAACAGCACAGTGAGGGCAGCTTTGGGAAGATGTGGAAGATGATATGATGTCTGCCAACTGTTCCAGCAAAACTCACCTACTCCTGTTAACACTCTGGTGCTGCAAATAACTATGGCTGTGGGAAAACTGGAGTTGTGGCAGAGTCAATAGCTTGAGATACCAAAAGAAAATAGGCAATTTATGCACCAAAGAGACTGCATATAAATATATTTGCACACCAGTGCATCCCAAACTTCTCTCTGGCCTTATTCTTCCAGCTGGCATTTATGACCCATGTGGTAATTATTTCACCATGCAAAATGGAGTGGTTTCTTCATTGCTTGATCTCTACAGCAAGTGGCAGAAGTTGGCAAAACAGTATTAGTGAAACAGTCCTGGGATATGGAATTTCATCCCCTGAGAAGGCAGGAGGGACACCTTCTAGGCTGAAAAGCTTCTTCAGTTCAAAAGATCAGGACAGCTGCACAGTGTAGGCTGAGACTCTGGTTTCAGCTTTCCTCTCGCTCTGCTACACTTGCATTGACTCTCTGCATTATTTTCTCCAGGAAGCAGCAGGGGTTCTGCCTTATACCTCATTCTCCATTAAAAAGAGGCTAAAATGCAAAAGGAGATTTCCTCATTTTCTTCACTGCAATGAGTTATGCTCCACAGACTCCTTTCCCAAGGGCACCTGGGAAAACTGATTCAGATTCCTGTTTAAAAACATAATTGAAAATATTCCTCCTCCTTTCAGCTTCTCCCCCTCCCTGCTGTGGAAGAGAGTGTGGAAAGGCAAAGGGTCAATATTCAAGATAACACATGCAAAAGCAGCAACCAGCGCTGCTTTTAATTTCCCCGATCAATCTCTCCATTGTGCTCCCAGTCTGACTGGTTGGATAAGATTATTTTAGTGGTTCAGAGTTCAGGCCTCAGACCGTATAATCCTCCTCACTCGTCCACAAGCCTCTCCCTCCTTCAGTAAAGTGACAGAAGGCATTCACTGCCCTGTGAAAAACAAACTTTTCCTGCTATGCCTCCTATTGTCTGTGCATCCCCAAAGCAAGCACTGCCTGTTTAAGTGCCCCCTGTCCTTCTCCCTGCTTTTTCCCCAGGCAATTAGGACTCAATACCCTGACAGGCAGCAGACTTACTAACATAACCATCCTCTTTATCTCCAAGACAGCTACAAACCCTCCAAACCACACACAGCCTCAAGACAGTGTTCCGGGACTAAACAGCAATAAATTCAACCACAAACCATTCAGTCTTTGTCCTGTGTGAGGGGCAGTTAATTAAAATCAGCACAGGGGTGCTAATTTTGCACTTCAGCTTCCAGGACTGAGCCCACTCCAAGTAACTGCTGCCAGACCAGAAAAAAACCCCAAACTTTGAGGGGAAAGGATCCTGTTCTTAACTATCACCGTGGTATTCACTTCTATGTCAGTAATTTAGAGGCTGTGAGGTCCACACTCTAATGTAAGACTTTAAACCGTGGCTTATGGCTGATAGACTAGGACTAATCTTAGGATCAACCTAAGCCCACAGAGGGGTAGAAACTCAGAAGATAAGGAGCTAATGTGTATCAAACACCAATAGCTGGATTTACCAAGGATTATTGGTAAAAATAGGCAAGAATTAGTAATAACCAAGGATCGTTGGTCAAAGTATACAAGGATTGTTGGTAATAACCAAGGATTGGTGGTAAAAATAGACTTCCTTTCTCTTTCCTTTTTCTTTTCCTCTCCTTTTTCCTTTCCTTTTCCCATTCCTTTTTCCTTTCCTTTTTCCCTTCCTTTTCCTTTCCTTTTTCCTTTCCTTCACCCCCCCTTCCTCTCTTTTTCTCTTTCCCCCCCCTCTCTCTGTCTTTCTCTTCCTTTTCATC
>JAOXXN010000265.1:65455994-65473048 GCA_026770055.1 Myrmophylax atrothorax | reverse complement strand
ACTAGGTTCATACTGAATATTGTGATATCATGCAGTCCTACATATTTGTGTTATATTTCTGTAGGTTTCTATTGGTTCCCTATCTGCTTCCATTACAGAATTCTAGATTGGCTCTGAGACTGTGTGCAAGTCCTTCACAAAGAGGGAATCATTTGCCAAATGTTTTTTGTATACTGCCTATATTTGAAATACGGGAATATTTGATTTTTTTGCCTTGCTGTAAGAATCTCATTGACAAACTACACCTGAAGCATTAAATTCCTTCACTCCATCATTAGTGGGCAGAACAAAGGAAAACCAGCAGTAGTCATTCCAAAGGCTGAGATCACATTGGTATTTTCAGATTTTTGGCCATCATTACATTGGCCTCTGATCAAAACTTCGTCATGTCCTGCCAGCTCAGTAAATGGCAATGTTAATTCCTAACTGTCGACATTATCCATGCAGACATGACCTTAAAGAGCCTAATTCCTTTTCACACTAAAACTCCCATGTAGCACTCTAGACCCTGCTCTTCCCCTGTGTATTTCCTATATCCACATATTGGAGTTTACAGGTTTTTCCCCACCCCTCAGATGATGGGAGTATGTGATAGGCTTTTGTTTGGTTTCCTAGCAGGAAATAGCCACCCATCACCCATAACAATTGTTCATCAGTGGGACAGATATAATTTATGCTCAGTTTCTGATCACATACAGTGTCAGTGCAGTTATCAAATGCACTTAGTGCAAATATGAAATGAGCTGGGTTGGGGCATGTCCAATCCATGTTCCAGCTGTTGGATTTCCTGGTGCCAGGTGGGGACATGTTAAAGCACTGAGCACAGCATGGTCTTAACTGGCCATGTCCATCTTCCTGCTTTTCCTTCTCGTTGCAGTCCACATTGGTCTACCTGAAATCCATTGTTTCCTTTACCTACAGTCTCAGAATAGGTTGTGTTGCAAGGGACTTTAAAGATCATCTTGTTCCAGCTCCTCTGCCATGGGCAGGGACACCTTCCACTAGCCCAGGTTGCTCAGACCCCATGCAACGTGGCCTTAGATTCTTCCAGGGATGGGGCAGCCACAGCTTCTCTGCCCAACCTGTGCCAGGGCCTCCCCACCCTCACAGGGGAGAATTTCTTCCTAATATCCAATCTAACCCTGCTCCCTGTCAGTTTGAAGCCATTCCCTCTTGTCCTGTCACTCCAGACCCTTGGAAATAGTCTCTCTCCATCTTCCCTGTGGGCTCCCTTCAGGCACTGCAAGACCACAATGAGGTCACCCCAAAGCCTTCTCTTCTCCAGGCTGAACAATCCCAACTCTCCCAGCCTTTCCTCCCAGCAGAGGTGCCCACCTCTGTGCCCACCCCTGTGGCCTCACCTCTTTGCCCTCCTGTGCCGGGGCAGCTGTGGGGCGGGGCCGGCGCCGGTAGTTGTAGGGGCGCCGGTAGCTGCGGCGCAGCGGCTGCTGCCCCATGGCCGTGGCCTCGTGGTGGTTCTCCTTGTTCTCGGCCTCGCCGGGTGCTGGGGCAGGGCGGGGGCGAGGGGGCCCTCTGAAAAGGGGGAGAAAAAAAGTGTCACCAGGAAAGAAGCCCAAGGAGGTTAAATTATAGCAATTGTAGCCCAGCAAAGCCTTCCATAACCAAGTGCCATCATCAGTGATCTTAAATGCAAGCAAACCTTCCCTCTGGAGTTTGACTGGCATTGAGCTGAAGAGGAAAGACAAGCACCATGTGTGTCTCCTCACTGCTGAAGGTGTATCAGCCTATTCTACATCCTTTCCATGCTCCTCATTATTCTGGGGCTCTCTGTAATCAATCATCATTTGTCTCTTCTCCCAGCCCCCAAGTCTTCAGTCACTTCACTCAACACAGTTTTGATGAGTTTTCTCATTATTCTGGAAGCTCTCCAGGCTCTTCAGCATTCCCTTTCTCCAAAAGCTCTCACAAAACTTAACTCTAACAATCCTGTTTTGTTACCTTCTCCTTTAGGAGGTTCTCAAGGAACCTAAAATTGACATCTTGACTGACAGCAATACCTTCCACTAACATAGGATATACTGCTATATGAGACCATGTAAGAGGAATGACAACTTCAGTTTTTACTGAACAATAAGCTTTCCTCTGTACCTACAAGCAGCCCCAGGGCACAAAACCAACCTTGAGTGACACACAAAACTTAAGCTACCAGTCCAGTGCTGAACTGCAAACCACTGTCTGCAGTCCACAAGAAATGCTACAAAGCACACCCTGCCCCAGCAAACGGTGGGCCTACTGTCCCAGATCCAGTGGGATCTGGATTTGTTACTTGTCCAGCACAGTATGAGTGTTCAGCTGGGATGACACAGATCCTGCAACTCACTTCAATTGTGAGAAGTAATGGGAGAAAAGAATTCTTTGCCCTTTCTTGGCCAGTATGTCTTGCAACAACATATAAACACATGAAACAAATGCTACAGTTGTTTCCTTATTCCTGTGTCTCACCCTTCTCCAGTAAGTAAAACACTTCTCACTGTCCCTACCTTTTGCACAAGTGCTCCTGCACTTGGAAGCCTGTGCAGAACACAAAAGCACCTGAACTGTGAGCAAAGGAAACAGCACAGACCTGCGATAGCGGGGACGGTAGGAAGTAGGATTCCTGTGCACTTGCTGAAGCTGTCCTCCTTCTGTGACCCCGTCCTTGATCTCTCCCTCAGCACCCTGCTACCAAAACAAAACAGAGGACAGTCAGAGATGAAGTGTTACCTTATTTGGCAGGCAGTGTATTAACCAGGAACCCAAATGACTGAATTCAAGTCCAAAACCAGTGTATCAGTACAGAAACATCAGCATATGGGGTAAAAACAAGCAGCAGAGTCTCAAAAGGCTTTAATTTGGGCAAAGAGGAGGACAAAACAAGAGCAAACAGTGCTGCCCCTGTTCCTCACAATAACAGACTAAAACACTGCCTGATGATGCCTCCACCCTGTGTGCCAAAAAAGGCACAGATGCTGACAGTTGTCTCTGGTGCACATTCAAGTGCATTTCAGTACAGGACACGGCATTGTAAGGGGGAATCGTGTTATGGAGAAGCAGCCACTGATCAGGGCACTCCCCAGTTTGCAAAGCTAACTGGAAGAAACTTGCCAGAGACCCCTTCTAGCTCCATTCTGCACAAAGCCCCAGTCCACAGAGGACTCACACAAAAACACCAACTGTAGGGAAAAAAAAAATTGTAGTACATCATGTCAAATGCTCTTCCACACACAGTCTTGTCAGCCTTTCAGAGATGCAGTGCTTATCTGCCCCCTATAGTTGTTACAGCTGATAGTCATAAAGCTGTATGCCAGTTTGGGGTTTTTGTTTTGTGTTTCAAATGCCAGCCATCAGCAATGTCTGTTTTATAACATGTGACACAATTTACAGTTCCCAGTGTACTCTTCTTCCCTTTTAAAGAACAAATTTAACAAGAGATCCAGAAACAGAAGTGCACCATCTGCATCTGATCCAGGAGGGAGCAAAACTTAGTGCCTCCTGACAGCCTTTAGTGGTCAATTACATGAAATTTGACAGGTATCCTTCCAATTCTACACCATCATCACAGTTTGCTCTGTTTTAACTGGCCATCTCAGGTACCTGTGTGGGCAATGAACTTTTCTTTAGATAAAGTAACAGGATGATAAACATTTATAAAGCCTGAAGTGCTGTAGGTCATACCAAGAAATCTTGAGGAATTAAATGAACCTCAGTGACCAACATTGACAATCTTACCATAAAATGCCCTCCAAATAATTTCAAGTACACTTTGTAGCTTTCCAAGTCTTCAAAAAGCAAAGACTTGGTCTAAGGGCAACTGGAATATTTCATGTGCTGCTGAGACTAGAAGAGAAAATCTGAATTCAATTAAAAATCCCACAATCATCTGTTATGTTCCCTCACATATAAAGCTGATCAGGATAACTAAATATCCACAGAATTCCCACTAACTAGGTAGGCAGTAATAACAGGTAGCATCTGATGGAGGTTGAGATATAATTGAGAGACTCAGAAGTCAAAAGGAAAACGACACTTCTCGGTTTACAACAGCTTGATCCTACTGATGTACTTGGCAATACCAATCTGTTCTGGTTTTATCAAGATACTTTGTGCTACATGTAACTTGAAAGTTTATTAGACCCACAGTGTATGGTCAGAAGTGCCTCAGACAGTGAGGTGAGGAACAGCACTGCCAGAATTGTGTGTGGCAATGGCAAATCAGAGATCTGGGGATTTGCCTTTTGTGAAGCAGAGATGTGCTGCTGCTGCACTCACTCTCACTGCCTTCCTCTCCTGTGAGGACTGGCAAAGCCCAGAACAGAAGGAGAACACAGCAAGATGTGGAGGGGAGGACAGACCCAAAACTAAAGCAATCAAACATGTCGCAGCATAACTGCTAATTCTGGGATTTCTGAACAAGCCAAAGTGGAACCAGTGCTTGGTTCTGACACTGCAATGCTAAAAAACCCAAACCATGAAGGCCTAGGAGGTCCTGTCTGAGGGACAACATGCCAGAGGCCAACAAAGCATCAACCAGTCTAACTGTGGGAGGAGCACTCAGCATTTTTCATTAGCTAAAACCCTCCTACAGCACTTGACAATCAGCATCACATTCACAGCTCTTCAAAAGGCACTATTGAATCTTTGTACATGTTTTTAATGGCACAGCCCAAGTTCACTCCTCCCTGCAGAGGGGCAGGTTGGAATCTCAGTTAAAAGACTCCATCTCCTGTAGTGATGGAAAGAATGACTAGACCTGATGAAGCATCACTCAGAAAAAACACAAATGTTTTACTAATTCATCTTCAACTGAATATTGCTATAGCAGTATTTTAAATGATTTTGGCTTAAACAGATGAAAACAGAATAGCAAAGCAACTGAACTGCTTAGCCCAGAAATCCTGATCATTTTCTTCATGTTCTAGAGTAGCACAAAACTTCAATTAACACATGACATTAGTATCACTGTCAATTGATCAGAAGGGAAGTATGGCTCAGAATAAAACAATTACAGAACCACAGACCATTCTGATTTGGAAGGGACCCACAAGGCTCATTGAATCCAACTCTTAAGTCAATGGCCCACACAGGGGACTGAACCCATGACCTTGGCATTATTCCAACCAAGTTTTAACCAACTGAGCTAATCATATTATGCTGTCATAAGTAACTGAAACAGGTGTAGTTTGACCAGAAAACAGAACCCAAGCTCCAAGGTCGTTTTACTACACTATAGTTAAGTATATGAGATTAATTTATTAAGAAAGCTTCATTTGTACTCAAGCATCACACCATGTCTGGCACACACGTGTTCAATCTCCTTTGCAGAAACCTTTCAACTCTGTCTGAACATTCAGGTCACCCTAAAGGACACATGAAAGAAGCAGGTTTGATGCACTCTGCATTTTCCTCTGAAGACCACCAAGACAGACAGGCAGGCTGCACCTTCCCACAAAAGATCTCCCACAGATTCTCTAACCCTAAGAAGGTACAAAACTTTATTGTTTTCCTCCAAAGGGTAGTTTTGTAAGCATTAACTCTAAGTGCAATGAGCTTTTTACCCACCTGCTTCCCCTAATTTCTTCTTCATTCATTCTTGGATCTATTAAGATCAGTCTCTAAGTTTTGTTTAATACTATTCAGCTTCTCAGGGCTCCTTTCTACAAGAAGCAGTGTCAGCCATGGAGAAACCAACTTGCTGTGCTATGAAGTTGGCCTGGAGTTACTGACTGACATCAATCAAAAGTTCTTGAAACTTAGAAGGCCATCATGTCAAAAGTCACAAATAAGCAGTAAGTTTTTACTTTCTTCCAGTAAAAACCTTTCACCTCTCCAGTCCAGTAGATCTTTTAAGTATAGAAGGCCTGGGTACAGTTAAACCTTTTCCTTCAAGTGTGCAGAAGGACTAAATATACTTTCAGCAAACACGGCTCAAGAGCGCCCAAGAGCTGGAAACACTTCCTCAAGTAGAGAGGCATAACCTTCAATGCCCCTTTATCCAAACCCAAGTATCCTGGTTCTTTGCCACTTGGTGTGGAAGTTGAGTCTGCAAACTGTGTCACCCCCAAAAAACAAAGACCTGCTCAGTAATAAACCATCAGTTACCAGCACTAACTCCCAGCCTTCCCCAAGGTACTCAGAAAGAACACCTTTAAAGGCTCAGTTGTGCCCAGTAGGATGAAAGCAAAGACCTACTGATAGCTGGAATAAACAACCAGGCTTTAAGGAAGGATTTGACACTTGTTCTGTTCCCCCCTGTGCTGTCATCTCTGTAGAACAACAGGAGAATTATTCTGCCTGGGCAGAGCCTTCCACCATATTGGATGATTCACACATTTCTGCAAGTGATGATCAGACTCAACTGTTAAAGTATAATTAAGCCTGGAGGATGTTCCAGTTTGTTGGACTGTTCCAGGCACCAACTCAGCAGAAGCACAGCACGGACAGGAGCACAAACTGCTAGAACTACAGTCATATACCTCATGTTTACTTCCTCCTCTGCAAAACCCTGCAGGGAAGCTGCTTAGGAAGTCTTGCAGACTTAATGAACAGTGGGGCATAGCTAGTTTAAAGGAAAAAAAATCCCAACCCAAACACCATTATCTTTATACTGAACACCTGTAAGCAGAGGCCTATGAAGGGATGATACATGGAGGTTTCAGTAGCTGGTCAAACCACTACCATGCCATGCAGAAGTGACAAACTTCTAAAATAAATCCCATTTTCCAAGTAAATCTTTCAAGTTATGGTTATACTACTTATAATAAAATAATAATGTATTTGCTTCAGGTAAAGGGCACAGTGAGCCACTTGGGTGTCTCACTCCTTTGTATTTACTTTTCAAACCAACACCCAAGGAGAGGCTTTTAACACACTCTAGAAAAACATGACAAGGGTGGGCCTACAAGATACCAAATAAAGTATCAGTGTCAACACCAAGATGTGCTGGAGGAACCTTGCATTTTATATTACTGAAGAACACTCACAACTTAATCACTGACAGCTTACTAATGCCAGTGCTGAAGGTGCAGTTCCCTCTCCTGAGAGAGCTGAAGAGCTGCTGAGGAGGTGGGTGCCCACCAGGAAAGGAACCGAACTCACACTTCGAGGAGGTCCGCGGCGTCGGCCGAAGTAGCCCCGTCGGTAGCGGCGCCGGTCGGCAGCGTAGCGACTGCCTTCCACAGGGACCCCGTCTGGACCAGTGACATTGGCTGCCTCTGCACCCTGAGAGCACAAAACACAGTCAGCCAGGGGGCTCTGAGAACACACCAACCAGCTGCAGGGACAGATGAAACACCAAAGAGGCTTTTCCGCCCAAGTTCCAAGCTACAGCAATTCCTTTCTCCCCTGTAGCACAAAAGCAGGTTTGTTATTCTCAGCCCCATCGTGAGTTAAGATCCTAAAATCCTATCAGGCTGAGCTTGGAGGAAGAAGCAAGAAGTAACTGATTAAAAACAAAGAAACGAAAAAGAAAACCCCATAACCCCCCAAAAATGTTTAAGAAAGTAAAAGCGTGGAGAACTTGAAAGTTCTTACAGTTATTAAGCTACCAGACTCCAAAAATTCTTCAGGGCAATATATGCCTCAGTTAATGCTGGCTGAGCAGGCTCTGTAAGCTTCAAAGCTCTATCAAGTAAAGTTACTGATTCTAGAAGCACTAGGATGTGGCTGAAGTAGAGTCTTAACACATACGTAGAAATACGTCCTAAAGAAGCCTTTAAGAAACAGCTCTCCCAAAATAAAACTGCATGAATGCCACCTTACCCAGGGATTAGCACAGACAAAAACCCCAGAGATACAGCCAAGGTGCTGTGTCAGTCCCCACTCTGCTGGGCCACACCCCAAGCCTCCATCATTTCCTACCTTCTCTCCCTCAACCACATCAAATTCCACAGTCTCTCCATCGCCGACACTGCGCAGGTACTTCCGTGGGTTGTTTTTCTTTATCGCCGTCTTAAAAGAAGATACACAAAAATACATTATTTTATGTTTTTTATCTTATGAATTCATAGCCCCAGCAATGAGGGAAGGGCAGCATTTTTCTGCTACAATCCCAACTCTACACACCAGCTCAGTCATCACACCAAGATATTCAAACACATTCATTCCATTTCCCATTGAAGGAAAATTTAACCAGTTTAAAGTTGATCTTGACTGGTTTAGGGAACTTGTTCTCCTGGCTGCTGAATACAATCTCCTCTGTGTTTCAGGCAACAGGCCAGCATGTCCTTCTAGCCACACCTTTCCCTGTACCCTGCAGCATCCCTCAACAGCTTCAGGAAGAATTTAAGAGTGTACATATTGTTACTACCAACGCAAAAATAACCCAAAAGGGTGGGGTTTTTTCTTTATATACAGAAACAAGAATGAGCTGCTCAAGTGAATTCTGCTGGGGATTACTTCAGCAAGCAGAGACTCTCACCACTAGCTCAGACAACTTTGTTTGCTTTCTGCTGAGCTTTTAGAATAACTGTCCCATTTCTAAAAATCAGATAGAGGTGTTAGCTTTTCCCAGTTTAGTGTTATATATTAATACTGTACCCCTTAATCTGCAGTGAAATTAGTGGTTTAGTACTGAAACACCTGACTAAATGCTTGGGCTTTGCCATATGACAGAAATGTCAAGAAACTGTATTTCAAACTCCTTCCCCTTCCTTCTAAGTGCAGAGGAAGAAAGGACTAACAAATTTCTTTTCAGCAAATGGTGCACTTAAGATTAATAAAGTCCCTCAAATATCCTCCAAAAAGCATAATGGAAGATAATCAACAGGATTACACATCTTTTATTCCAGTTTTATGGACAGACAGTTCAAAAATTCAGATCTGCAACTGAATAACCTGCCAACAGGAGACAGAGGCTGCTACACACAGGGCTGGAGCTTGTTTTGTAATGGCAATCGGGACCATTTCACACAAGTCCTAGAATTCCAAGTAGAAACTGTAGAGCTTCACTGCTGACTACTTCAGCTGCAGGTAAACACTGCTGAAATAAGCCTCTAATGAGCCTAAGCTCTAAACCTGATGAAAAGACTTTTACTCTGTGTATCCAGAGGGGAGCAAGCACTGTTCTCCCTGTTACTGTTTACCAGCACCCTGCAGGCTCCAGCTTTTCTGATTCAGAAGACAGATGTTTTATATTAACACAGCACTCAACAACTAAACCTTTCCTTTCCAAAGGGGACACTGATGAACAGGCAGCTACAAGAGTCTTCAGAGCTAGTTCAGGGCTTTGTTTCAAAGAATTCTTCCCATATGCTCACACCACCACATCATATGAACATCCAGCACTGTCACCACAGCAATAGCCAAAATGTGTTACACCAATTACTGGGGCAGGTACACCAGGCTGTGCACAGTCAACACAATCCAGTGCAGTGAAGAGAGACCTGCACCACACAAGAGATTTAACTCAACTTCACTGCCTGTTCATTCAAACTATACCTAATTATACTGGACTTGTCTGGCTACTGACACTTCTAATGGTGTTAAAGTTGCAAGGCACAGTCCACCCCACAAGGATTGATCCCTGTTGCTCAAAATACCTGGAGCTGACGGACACAGTGCCCCAGCCAGCACCTCGCATGAACCAAGCAAGGCTGAGCAGGTGAAGAACCACCCTCCCCCAAAACACTGCTCGGGTCCCCCGCAAGACAAAGGGTTAACTCAAAGCAAGCCATGCATGCCCTAAAAAGAAAAGCATTTTAATCTGTACTAGGTTTATAAATAGCACCCAATAGCCAGACACCAAGCATTAACCCCCATTCCAATCATGAGATCGGGCTGTTCCCTCCCCACGCGGGCGCATGCAGGGGAGGCAGGGAGGAGGCTGGATCTATTCAACTAGGTCAGCCTTATTCTGAAGGGATTAGGCATGTAATCCAGCCCCTCCCGGGCCGGCGCGGGGAGGAGGGGCAGAGCCGACAGGGAGCTCTCTCGGAGCAGGATGTTTGCTCACACCATGGATTTGCCTCCCTCGCCAGGCGGCCCCATCAGCAGCGCCGGCCAGACCGTCCCGGGCTCTAGGACAGGCTCTGCTGAGGAACATCCTACACGGCCCAGCCAGAAACATCCACTGTGCCGTGCTCAGCCCACCAGTAGGGCTGATGGGGTGCAGGCCTGCACATGATGTGGTATTTCTGAAACAAAGCCAGTTTCGCTCTGTGCTCACTCCCGGAGCACTTTCAGCCCCAGGAGATGGGAAGTGCCCACCTCCACCCGCCCTCCACACACACCCAGCAGGTGACATTTAGGTGAACAGTCCCCACATGTGAAGGAGACAAAGCAGCACACGTAACAGCTGCTTGCTGTTTGGGTCTCTGCAGGCAGCTTTCCCAAGCAGAACAACAGTGATCCGTGTTATCGGCACAACAGCCATTTCCCACGATATCCTCTCACAGGTATCAGAGACCTCACTTGTCTTCAAGGCAGCTTTACAGTGCTGCCTATCCAGAACATATTTCTGTTCCTAGAACTCTTCCCACCCTCCTGGGGACACACTCCCAGCAGAGCACTGATGTGTCAGCATGCTCAGAGCACATGTCATTAGGAAAGGAAAACGACCATTAAAAATCAGTATATGCACTGACAGCTCCTGCTCTCAAGTCCACCAAGTGAACCAGGGACATGCACTGTGCACACTTCCCATCGGACTCACTCTCTCCCAGCTTTATCCAGTTTCAGTCTACACCCTATGACCCAGAGAAAGAGTTAGCATAGGCTGTTTAGTCACGAAGCCACAGGAACTAAACTAACGCTCAGCACTGACTCAACTAACTATATATGCACATATCCTCATCCTCTGTGAGCAGCTCTGAGCACAAGTTTCCTGGTTACATTCGATGGAAATACTGTCACTTATGCCATAGAGAAAGTTCCTGCTTTTAAAGATCGATCACATGACCCTGCAGACATTTTATATGGGACCAGTTCAAGGGGCACTATTGCCTTTTCTGGTGAATGATGCAGATGATGCAGAACCGGATCTAAGCCAACTAATGAGTTCACACCAGCATGGAGACAGCATCCTCTGTCTTGCCATTATTTGTCTGCAACCTGAGAGTCACAGTATAAACTTAGAACAGCCTCCTGACAGCTCAAGGAAAGTGAACCAATGACGAGCCACTGGGCAACCTCTCTCTGCTTGGGCACACTTGGCACACAGCCTTCCTCCTCTTTTCCCTGGGAGCAGCTGCTTCATGCAGCAACAGCTGATGGCAACCAGGCTGGTTGAGGGCCAGACTAGATCACTTTCTCTCCAATACCAGGGAGGGCGGACAGAACAGACCCGCAAATAAAGAGGGTAGGAAGGAACAAAAGGCACAAAGAGCTTGAGGGAACGAGGAGGAAGGACAGACAAGTAGCAAAGTAATCACAAGCAGAGGAGTCATCTCACCAAGGGAAAAAAAAAAACAAACCAAACAAAAACCACACCAGAGAATTCTCCAAGCATCTTTAGCATTCAATTTGGAGCAGACAAAAGGAAGCATGAGGAGGGTTATACCTCACCCTTCAGTTATATTCCAGAGAAAAGGATAACATAACCTAATCTCTCCATGAAAATTTCAACACAGACATCCATTCAAGATATCTGCAGTAAATATTCTAAGGAGAAGCCAGCACAAGGTTGGGTGGCTGTTGCAGGAGTTGCATTAGAAACCTATCATAGTGCACATCCCTAAGTACAATTACTGCTGTCTTACCTGATGAACAAACACATCTTCTTTGGTATCATTTCTGTGAAAAGAAAACAAGAAGTCATAAGAGTTTAAACTAAGAGACTTAAATAGAAATTCCCGGCTTTACAAGTGAAACCCTCCTTCTCTCAGTCTGTAGCACATGCCCTGAATTCCATACGTTCTGTCTAAGTCTATGGTACCAAATCCTGCTCTGAACTTGTAGGCTCATATGATGGAGAGCAGAAAGGACTCCCCAGCCTTCAAGAGCATGAGAGGACAGGGGGAGGTTCTCTGTAATCTTCTGGCAAGCATTCAATGTTTTGTCTTGCACAGAGCACAGTTAATGAGACTGGACTGCTTGTTTTTCACTATTCTAGCTCCCCCAAAAACACTTCCACAGGGACTGCAACCTGAGCTGCTACCCCAGAGGTCAAACAAGACTATCAACGGGACTGGCCACAGCTGTTAACAGAGATCTCCTTTCAGTGAAACGCAAAGCAACCGTGCACAAGAGGTGTTAGGAGAGTCCGTGGCAGGAGGACCCAGACAAGAACACGAGGTTGTCTGGATTAGGTCAGACAGTTCAGGCTTCCATGTGCAAAACATGAAGATAAGTCTGAGACCTTGATTCTGCGTTCCCATACGACAAGGAAGAGCCTAAACCCTGCCATCTGTTCACTCGACTCCTTCTCTGCAAACACAACAGACAGGTCAAAGAGCTTGTGAAGATAATGCATAATCCAAAACTTGTTGTGCAGGATTGAAGCAGTTGTAGATTTGACTTTAGGCACAGCCGACAAGTTACTACACCATAACCAGCTGAAGGCTCCAAGTCAACTGCCATAAAAGATTTTAAGAGCACTTCCTAACTCACTTCTCTTCTAAGCTTATGTAACACTGGCTAGAAACTTCCCAGGGACTGAGATTAATACTGCACCACAACTGGCTTCAGATCCTTGAGACAGGGGGTCTTCCACCCCTTCCTGCACTTACCCAAATGTACCTACTGGCAGAATGAAATAACTTACCAGGTATGTCTTTTGCAAGACAAGAGCTCAGCATGCAAGAGTTCATTCTTCATAAAGCACACAAGACATTTAAGCCCCTCAACCCCACAGATATTTCAGCCTTAAAAGCCAGAGTTTCCCCCAGTACCTTGGAAGCCTGGGTCTTGGGCACCTAAGCCTGCAGTGTCATCAATATCACCTACAGCTGTTTGCATTATCAGTGCCATTCAGAGGTTTGTTTGTGTTCAGAGGAGAAGGGAAAAAACAAACAAACAATTTCTGTGAAACCAGGCCTGGAATACCTTCAGTGAGATGCTATTAGAGGATCTCAACATGTATCCACAGGAGCTATTTTGACCAGTTAACACTTCAAGTTTACCCAAAAGCATTTCCCCTCATCCTCCTACCTTTAAAAAACAGCCAGGCAGTCACAAAAGGATACGCAGTTCATTAAAGGTGTACTATGAGAAACAGGTAATAGACCAAATTTGTAATGAGTTTGACCCTTTCTGTTTACTCCCCATACACACAACCTTTGATTGGGGGGTAGAGTGTTTTCAGGAAAAAAAAGGTTTCTTGAATGCCTGGCCAAAGCTGACTATCGACTGCATGAACCCGGTAGTCAAGTCCTCAAGTCTCTGCTGCATTTACTAATGCACAACATGTTATCAGTACCACGAGGCTTAGTGCAGCATAAATATGACTATCACAATTTAAACATACCTGTTGATAAAGCCATATCCATTTCTGACATTGAACCACTTCACTGTGCCAAGAACTTTGGTGGCTGCAAAGAAGAAGTTAAAGAATTTAATCTAAAGCATAAGAAAGGACAACACTGTTAGAAAATTACTTCATACTTGCATATCTCCCAGTTCAGTTTATACTAATGCAGTAGCAAGATACAGTGCTTTAACATGCTGTTCTTCAGCCACGGGTTTACCACATAGCACAAAGCCCTATCTGCAGAACGGGCCATCCATCTCTTTTCTTTTAGTATTTCTTTTCCCAGAAATGGGCAGCAAAGTTGAAAATCCCATTGCCATTCATCAGTTCCCTTCAGCTTAGTAGCTGGACATGAAACACAGCTGAAGGAAGTCCTTTCTTTCCCTAGGAGTTACCCTTCTTTCTTTCTTCCTTGGAAACCAGAGCTGGCTCAAGACACAGTATCAAGCACTATGCAAAGCTCTCAAGGGGAAAGGCTGCACATCCTTATTTTGGACAAGCTCTTCATTACATTGTCAGCATCACTATAACCAAGTAAGATACCACAAGACTTCCAGAGGTGATCTGCGATTTATGAGTTAGGAACTGACCAACTTGATGTTCTGTGACTTCCAGGATCAAGACAAGCTCCTGTCTCAACACTAAACCAGTATCTACTTAGAAGCCATACTGCAGTGTCTTACAGGATCTGGCAAAACCTGTTCCTCCAAATTACAGGAATGTGTGGGAGGAACTCCACTGTGATGGAGGCAGTTCAGCCCCTCCTTCCCTCTCAGCAACTGGGTGGACACCATGTACTTGTACTTTTCAGACCTCCAGTAAAAGAGGAGGTTTGGCCTCTACAATTTAATAGTTATTACTTGCTAATACAGCTTGATCACAACTGTGCAAGCAATGTACGTAGCACTTACTTGGAAAGCATCTAGTCACTCACAGACGAGCTGCTTGCTAAAAACCTTATACCTGTGTTTTGGGGGTGGCAGGAACCTAACAGGCAATTAAAAGGAGAACAGTCTAGAGAAGCACCAGTTCAGAAGTCCAAGCCAAGCTGCTGGAAGCAAGAACTCACTATAAATTGTCACCTTCATCTGCTCTATGCTTGCATTCTTCCCTAAATGCCCACGAGGAGATGACAGAGCTAGACAGACCTTCAGTCTCATGCAGTCCTGCCATTCTCATACACCCCTCTGAACACGGAGCTCGAATGAGAATGTTTATCACCAGCAAGCCATTGTAGTGCTGCTGCTGTTATTACTTTCAATAACAGGCCACTTCTCATTCCATTCGTAGAAGTGAAGTTTTCAGTCTCCTTTAATACACTTTTTAACAGAAAATGTTCTCAGTTAGAAGCAGCAAAGTCATGTTAAGACTGAAACATCAGCTGGAAATAAAGGGCTCTGCCTAGTACAACACACATTGACAAGAATTGTCATTTACAGAGATAGAAACACCCTGGGTCAGTATCAGTCTTCAGCATCAATATTTACAGCAGTGCTTTCAGGTGCAGTTTCATGGGGACATCCCTACATACAGACATTGCTACCACGAAGGCTCTGGCTACAGGAGCTCATTGCACTAACACAACAGGAGAAGGGGGGAGCACAGAAACATGTGCCAATAGCACATGGCAGGTTTTAGCCTGCTTTAAGAAACAATGCTAATACCACTGATTCCCTCAACATCATCCTTTCCCTCCCCTGCAAAACAGCTTTTGAATCTGTTGGCCTGTTTCAATCAGATTAGGAACAGGGTGAGAAGCTTAGGAAGCATGGCAAAAACCCTCAGAGGGGTCAGGAAGCCAGCAGAAGGAAGGGTGGCCAAAACTCTCTGTGTGGCCAGCTGGCTGCTGCCAAGTGTGCTCACAGCTTCAGAGCACCTTCTGCACAAGTTGACAGAAACCAAGCATGAGTTACTGGGGAAATACTATTCCCTACAGACATCAGGCTTGCAGTCTCCCCTATGCATCACTGTGAGGCCAAAGAACCTCAGACAACAGCACGACACTGAACACCCACGTGGCCCTGGCACAGTCACTGGAAAGCCTGAGCTGTCCTAACAGGGAAGTCAGGCAAGGAGGAGGACAAGCCCAGAGGGAAACACACTAAGGAGTTAAACTGATGAGTCAGAGAAGGTGGTTGGTGTAATGACGTCTGTCCCACCAGTGAAAGCCCACATATTTCTACAAGATGCTGTACTGTGATGCTATCGGAGGAAACAATCACCAGCCACTCCCACCCGTGACAAAGTAGCCTTTTAATAAGCAAAGCCAAAGCTTCCTGTGACCAGCAGAACAGAGAAAGTTGAGTAACCTTTATCTGTATTCCTAGAAGTCAGACATTTGGATGCCCTGGGTAAGCTATGACTTTGCTTCTAATGAGATCTTTGTAAAAGAAGACTTAAGTGAACGTAATTACACAACAATTAACAGGGACATCTGAGATGGACTGCAGGGTAAGGCCATTTGCAATTAGCATTATCAGTGATCATTTTCCTCACAACTCCTCCTAAAAAGCTTACCCAGCAATAAGGCCATTGTGCAAAAAGTCTGGGAAAAGCATTTGTGCCTTCACCTCCCCTTGCAAGCAATTGGTGAACAAGGGAGAAAACATATACCAAAAATGAAACAAGCTATGTTAAGGCAAGAAGCAGGCAGACATACCACCAGGTATGGATGTACTGATTACTGTGTTACAAATCAAGTAACAGGGGGAAAAAAAAAATCACACAAATCATGTGCATCCAATTTCTGTTTTGCTACAATTCTTCCTACCTCCACTCCAGAGAGATCCTTTACCTCTGCTGCAGCAAGACCTCAGTCTTCCCCTTCGGAATAGAAGGTGCTGTCACTCTCTAGTGACATTTCGGACTCTACACTATCAGTGAGCTTCAACTTCCCCTTTACCAAACTCCTGAAGTTACACAGTTACAAACAGCAGATCTCTATTTCCACTGCAGACTAAAGCCTTGCCCTTTTCAACAGGTTGACCCTATTTAATCACAATGAAAACAAAAAAAAAAAAACCACTTCCTACACACTGGGCTCGAGAGGTGGCAACACGGCATTTTCACAGAACACGCCGAGCTGAAAGGGACACACAGGGATTGCCGAGTCCAAACCATGGCCTTGCACAGGACCATCCTCAAGAGTCACACTATGAGCTTGAGAGGATGATCCAAAGGCTCCTTGAGCTCTGTCAGCCTGCTGGGATCCCTGCCCTGGGGAGCGTAGCTTTATTTTACTGACAGTAGAAACTAAACATAATAATAATTACAAAGGAGAGAAAAGAAAGGCAAAACCCTAAACAAACAAACAAACCCCAGAAAGATACTAACTAAAAAAAAAGTCCTAAACAAACAAACAAGTAACCAAACAAACGCCAGAAAGCCTAAAAGCATTGTTAAAGCGGGCAGGAAAGTTGCGGCAGGACTTTAGAAGTACAGAGGAGCGCGCAGCAGAGCGGCAGGTGCCGGGCGGGCCCTGCCTCGCTGTCCCTCGCTCTGCCCCGTGCCCTGTGCCGAGCTGGGGCAGCGCTGCCCGCCACCCTCACCCCTTACCCAGCACTTTCTTCTCCGTCTCGGGCGCTGCGGTGGCGGTCGCGCCAGGGGCAGCCTCTCCCCCGGGCACGGGCGCGGCGCTGGCAGCGCTCTGAGC
>JAOXXN010000265.1:65440778-65455894 GCA_026770055.1 Myrmophylax atrothorax | reverse complement strand
CATATACTTACTAAAATTTTAAACTAATAAATGGATAATTAATGTAAAAAAAAATTGGATGGAACCTGTAACTGAGGCAAGATAATCACAGTTCTTCAAAGTGTCGTTTGGGACACACAATAAATTTAAATGCACACAGTACATTTACTTAACATTTAAATCTGGTTAATAAGTCAAAAGAAATATTCTCTGACGTTGGAGGTCAGAACAAGGGAGCTGTTTGAGACACTCCATACTTGGGCTTTCCACCCTCACCACCTACAGGCAGGAGTTTCTAATTCCCTTAGGATGCCAACACCAAAAAAGCACCTCAACAGCCCCACAGAGCTGCTCCCTCTCTCAGACACAGTGCCAGTTTTGGGAGCTTGTGAAATACCTTTCCTCTGACTCTCCCTGTTTGGACTAGGACTGTTCCTTGATAAACTTTTTACCCCCTTGCAAATAACCAGTTTTAGGATTGCCTCACCTCTACAAGCTGAATTATCTGTCTAAATAATCAAAGCTTTGCCTCCAACAGGCTTTGCTTATCAGCAGCAGTCAGGCACTAGTTACCCTGGCAAGGATCTAAAAGAGTAATTAAAAAAAAATAGGAAGGGATGAGCTGATCCCTCTCCACCAGGGAAAAGGCAGTGCTTGTAATTCACTGGCTGCTCTGCTGAGTAAATTAAAAAAAAAAACAACAAAACCAAGCAACAAAAACACACCAAACCCCCCCCCAAACCAGAAAACTTACTTGAGGGAGGGTGGCTGTGGGTAAGGCACTGGAGTGCCCTCCACTTTGGCACATCTTTACCCAGAGCCAGCAGCAGACCAGGACTCAAGTCTGACTGCCCTGGTCTGATACTGCTTCTCTCCTCAATTCTCAGCACATTTTCACCTTGACAAAGGCTGTCCAAGGCCCACAGATCCCTTCCCTGGCACCATCACCCACAGCAGACTGTGCTGTCCTTTGCCAAGAGAATGAATGTCAATTTGTTCAAGACATTTTGGAAACAGCCCCCATATCCTGTTCTCCATCCAATGGTGACTGCCCAGCCCCAGGGGAGAAGCAACCCAGTCTAAATAAAAGAAACCACCAGAATAAACCCTGAAAGGTGATGGATTTTTCCAGGGAATAGAGGTGGGCCTCTCATTCCTCTGCAAGCTGGTGATTTGAGTGGAGTGCAGAGAGAGGGAAGGCACAGAGAGAGAACAGCAGCAGTGGTGGGAAAGTGAACCCCAGCTGCTGCTTTGCCAATTATACCTCAGTGCAGTAATATCACATCCTGCTAGTGGTTTCTAAGAATGTCCAAAATACACAAATTTGTATTCCCACAACTGCCACAACCAAGCCTTGGGCTCCTGGGTCGGAGCAGACAGTGCTGCCAGGGCATACGAACACGAGGAAGGACAGCTGTTCAAGATTCTCTCTAGAGAACAGTCTGTTCTCTGGGTCTTTGCTTGATTTGATACCAGGCACTTGCACCTGCACGGAGCTGTGTGGAATTACAGCTACAGTGGCCACCTATGGTCTCACAGCTCCAAAATACCCACTGCCATTCCCAACATTCAAAGCTCTGAGCTCTGTAAAACAGAATCTCTCAGTGCTGCTCTCCAGCCTCCCTCCTCCTTTGCTTTCTCCTCTCAGTGCTGTGAGAACTGCTGGGACACAGGGACAGTGCCAGGCCCTGCCACCTGGATCTCCACTTCTTTCCCAGGACCAAAGGTTCCCTGAGAGCCAGAGGAGAAGTATAAATGGAAAACTCAGTCACACTAAGCACAACCAGTCTCTGCTCACAGATACCTTGTGCCTCATGACAGTTGTAGCTCAGTAAGTTCCAGGCCTCCCTCTGCCAGTGGTAATGAGTGACAGACAGGTATAAATAATTCACACAGAAAAACCCTTTACTAGAAGAGGAAGATCAAGCAATGCCTCTCCCACCATATGGAAATGAAGCTCAAAAACCAGTTGGAACCAGTTCAGTGCTAATGCATTGTTTGTCCTGATAACATCACGAGGCACAACTCCTTCAACAGGTGAGGTTTCATGGAGCTTTCCACTCTTAGAAGTTGTCTCCATCCTACTGCCAACCCTACCACACTGGAATCCACCAGCCCATCCACACACACAGAGCTCAGTTGTGCTTAAATATTGTCCGTACCAGCAATGCAAGGGAGCACTGGAACCCCCTGGGGCAAAGCTGCACCTCCTGTGCCATCCCACTGCTAAACCCACCTGCATTTGCCACATGGCAGCATTCCATCTGGGCCAGGGCACTCAGGTTTCACTGCCTCCTGCACAGGGAGCCCAGAAATACTCTGTCATCACAGGACTTCACTGAGAGGGTTGTTTACCTCACAGGCTTGGAGATCTCATGGGTTCTGCACCAAGGTGATCCAGCTCAGGTCACAAATATCCTTCATAAAAGCCAAAGTTAAACTGCCATGAAATAAACGATCATTTAATCAGTTACTGACTACAGCAATAAAAAGTGGGAGGATACCAGTGTGCCACCCAGAGGGATTCATGCTTGGACTTGTAGATTTGAATATTTATCTACAGAAAGGGTGAGCTGAAAGGTGGCAGTTTATTTAACATTACTATGATCACAGAACTGTAAAACAGCTGCAAAGGCATCTTGCAGGACCCTGACTGACCAGGCAAAACAAGAAGTGAATTTCAAAATGAAATGGAAAATAAAACCACAGTCTGAACCTCTCCAGTGGGGTCAGAACCAGCTCCTTCTAAGAATAAGCACTGCTGTTTCTCCTCCTGGAAGTGGCCACAGGTTCTCTTACCAGAGCTGCTTCCCTTGGATCTGTAGAAAAACTGTGGTGTTGCTGCTGCCACAGGCTCTGAACCTGCTGTGTGTGTTTCAGCTCAAACACAGTGAGAAAGGAAGAGCCTTGCAGTAAACTGGGAGAGTCTGGTATTCCCTCATTGCAGGTCTTCAACTGACCCCCAGCTCTGCTTTCAGCAACAATTAACAAGCTCCCCGTATTTTATCCCTTCTCTTCTGGGTTTTACAATAAATACACCTAACAAGTGTTATTTTAAACAATCACCCACATCATATCAGATCTGTACAAAACCACTTCAAGTATTGTCTACTCCCATTTCCCACTCAGTCTTTATACTTCTCTCAAATTGTGAAGTCTGCCTTCATTTGTGCTTTGCAATGTTATGGATAAGACATAGAATAAAGAAGGTATTAGAATAGGAAAAAAACCCAGCTTGGCCATGGTGAGACCAGGGTTAGTGTGTCAGACAAACATCACAGACACTTCAACAAGAGATGGGTTCATTACACTGAGGGTGTAAGTTTATCTTTGGCATCTAAATGGGCATAGCAAGTATCATAGATATTCATATTATAGCTTACTAGTAAATTAAGAGGCAGTTTGGGGACAGTGTGCTCAAAATGTTGGTGCCAAACCTTCAGCCTCAGAAGCAATAATTTAAGAGGAATTTTAATATTATTGTGCATCAGGAAGTGCTTACTTTTGCTGTCTAATACAGTAGCCTGTTATTTTCCTGAAAAGATCCTCCTAATATTTCACCTTAAGTAGATGAGAGTCTCTTGCACCCTCATTCTAATTTGGCTATAAAGAATATGTACAAACTCTATATACTAGATAATGAGGAGATCCATGTTGCAGTTGACCTGTGCAGGATAAACTGCAATCCTGTCCTGCTCCCAGGGATGCTCCAATCCTTTCATCACCTCCCCAGGCTCTGCTGGACCCTCTTCTCCAGGAGTTCCCCCTCCAACCAGACCCCCTGTGCCAGGGACTGACCCCTCTGGGAGCTGCTGTTCAGCCACTGTTGATGGGGGAGGAGATAAACCTTTCAGCCACTCATCACAAACAGTGCTACATTAGCCCCTGACAGTCAATCAGAAAATTCCAAGGAGGCAGAAAATATTCAGGTAATATATTTTTTTAAAAAAAGCAAAGCTTAGCTGCTCACCCAAGCTCCATGGGACCTGACACACCACAGCAAGCAGCATCACAGGACACTCTGGATACCCATAGAAGAGTTTCCTCTTCTTCCACGAAGATCTTGCTGGAATGTTCTGCCAAGAACTCCTGGGCACCTCCCTGTCCTGTCAGGAGGACAATGCCCCCCATGGCACATCCTCTCTGGGCTCTGTCAGACAATGCACATTTTGTCACCAAGAATGGAATGAAATGCAGATTATTTGTTTCATTAGACTATTTTGCCACGCAGTGAAATAGCAAAAGGTGCATTCTGTGTATTTAAGGGATTAACAGATTTTATTGTTTTCTAAAATATCTTACAATACAGAGAACCCAAACCAGTAATTCCTGACAACTTCAGTGACCATCCTTGGATGAACAATGATGTTGGTGAGTTTTCCTGGACAGACAGACAGACAGACATACACAAACATCCACCTGCTCAGCCTGCACACTTGGATTCACTGAAAATGAGGACTAAATGTATCTATAAGCTCCAAAGGCAAAGTCCAAGACTAACAGTGTTTTATAGTTACCTTGAGAAAGCTCTGTCAGCTTCATTACAGTGTAGCTTCCTAACACAGCATCTCTACTTACCTGATACTGAGTTTAACACAAATCTGCTGCAATTTTACAACCCAGTTTTAAATGTCACAAGTGGCTACTACTGGACACGATTACAGCTGGCCAAGTTGTAACTGCAAATGTAGATTTTACAGTGTTCTGCTACAATAATCCACGTAAGGACTAAAGCTACTTTAGATTCTCACCCATTCATTTATTCACAAATACTGATTTGGAGTATATTGGTGGATTTACTGTACTTCTGAAAAGTCTAATCACAGGATACTTTGTCTGTTGTACAGTAATGAATATGGCAGGAAAGCAGATTTAAATATACCTATAATTTAACCTCTTAAAACAGTCTAAATCTTATTGACACCAAAAGGCTTGATAACTAACAGCCATGCTCCTTATATTTTGGAATATCAAATCATATGTACATATACACAACATAGATAGGCTCTTAATAAAAGCATTTAGTCTATTTTACAGTCTTCTCTCTTCAAGAAAATTAGCCTTCACAGATTTAACATTTCAAATCACCCAAAAATCATTAGCAGTTAGAAGGACATATTTTTCCCTGCAAACATGTGCTGGAAATGGTTACTATTCTGGGGCTTCTGCATAATTCATCTTTCCTTTGAATGGAACACTCTTAGTGTGCCAACCCACGTGAAGAACATTCATCACAGGATCCCAACCCCTGACACCTGCAGATATCTCTGCTACAAATAACCTTCTGTAACAGATATTTATTAAATACAGCACTTTGTTTTACAACTCCATGTACAGCTTCAAGCCATGCTGACAACATGGAAAGATTACTACACCATGGGAGGAGTTCTCACTCAGTCAGCTGGGGACTAAATCTAGGTCATAATTTAAGTCTTCAGTGATAAATCCAAGCATACAAAAAAGGTGCTTAACTATATGGCATTTAAATAAAAAAATACTGCATCTTTCTGACATCAATAAGAACCAATAAAAAATTAACGATAATAATCTTTAAAATTCAAGTTGTGAGTTGCTGAAGGTCACTTAAAATAACTGATTAACCAAAGTGAGCACAAGCCACATACCCAGGGCAGGATGAGGCATAAGCAGAGAAAATGCAGAAATCTTTAGAATTCACAATAACAGACCATGTGGGAAGAAGAAGCTTAAAAAGTATTTTTCCTATCATACTATTTTTTCCCCCCTAACCCCTTTTTCCTTTGCATTGTGCACAAGTTGTGAAAACAATGTCAGATTATTGGTTCAGACTTTTGCCTTTAATTCAGCATCATTTTGCTCCCAAGCTCTTGCCTTGGCTTTAAAATATATACACTCTATACACCCCTCCCCCTTCCTCTCACTGTGACTAAATACACTGTACAGGCTCCAGAGCTTTGGTGACACCTCTGTATTTACTGTGCCCTTTGTCACTGGATGGGTTCCACGTAGTTTGCTGGGTACAACCCCACTTGGCCATTGTCCAGACGTCCTTTGCACCAGCCCTGCTCGTCCTCATTCTCCATTTTAGTTAATTCATCCCCTGGAAAAAGAAAGAGAATTGTTAGGACACTATAACCTTGTAAGGAACACCAGGAAGATGAATGACAATTCCCTACATGACCCAGCAGAAACCCTTCCTCCTCTGCTCCTCATGCTTCTGATGCTGAGAACATCTATCACAGCTTTGCATGTGGAATGAGAGGCTCCCACATTCCAAACAGGAAGAACCAAGCACTTAGAAACTCAAATATTACCTTCATGGCATTTCAAAAAGGTCTATGCATTTTTTAAAACTTCTGAAATTAGGTACTGTGGTGTTTTTAAACTTCTGAAGTTCTGTACTGTGTTATTTCACTGTGAGATCACTTATTTAAAGGTTTGAGCAGTCAAAATAGTTGTGGATCATACAACTACCTCTGAAATCGAATGATCCTCCATTTATAACCCTCAACATGTGTCAGTGCAAGTGAAATAAATGTTGGCACACTTTAAGAGTTTATGGGAAATAAGGAGCAAAATGCTACAAAAATTAGGTAACTCAGAGTTTGCTTTCAGCAAAAGCTGAAACTGCCTCTCCAGGCATTTATGAACTACAACATACCTTTATTTTGACTACTCTAATCCTGGAAATACTCTGACATTAGAGAGCCCCCAAGATGCTGTACATGAGACAATGAACATCCACCTCAGCCAGGCCAAAAGGGCCACACTGAGCAATAATTATTTCCTCATGTACAACTCACCTGCGTCAAATGATTTCCCTGGATAAACCTGGTCTGTGTTTCACCTCAGTCAGCAACAGGAAATACAGGGTGAAGATTTTAACCACTTCCTACAGTCCCAAATGGTTTAGGTGTCATTTAGGAGAACATGAACCAGTCTATTCTTTGGCAGAAATGGACAAGTTTCATACTAAATCTTTGCAAGACATCTGTCTTCTACAGCTCCTGTCTTAGATAAAAGAGGTTAAAGCTTCATCTCCTCTGGTTTGTATGTTTACCAGATAACCAAAAAACCCCACTATGAACAAATGTTTGGCACTGCTGGCTGTACTGGGTTTATGGAGACATTTTTTACCACTGCACAATGACAGAGTGCACAGTTACAAACCTTCCTGTTGCTTCCATAGAGTGTATGTTAATAAAGAGTGAACTCTGTTAATAAAGAGTGAAAACAAAGGCTACAAAACCCCCACACTGCAATGGCAGGAAGCCCCAGTGCAGCTGCATTGGTATTCAGGCTTGGGCTTGGAAACTCAGTGATCCTGGAGGTCCAAGAATAAATTAACACTTCTAAGTGTCATCTGCACAACAGTTACAGTGAAACAACCGTGATGATAAAAACAGAATACACAATAACATGTTCTGACAACATTTACTGTAGCTATTTATTCTCAGCCATGGCAGGGCCACAGTAGGGCAAGACAGACATATGCTAGATAGTTATGTATGTATTATAAAACCTCTCATAAGAATAAAATAATTCTTCCTCTCTGGAAGCCTCCCACAGGGAAAAAAAAAACAACAAAAACACCAGATGTATAAAGCATTCCACTAAATAAAAATAAGTTTCATGTATTAAAGTACAGAGCATATCTTCTGCAACATACAGAATATGTACAGCATCCAGAAGTGATCTCAAAGCACTTTGTAGGCAAATTCCTGGAATATCCAAGGAAATCCCATCTGAGAATATCCCTGTGCATTTAAACCAATCCCTAAAATGCATTAATCCTCTGCTTAGGAGTCTGGGCACACCTACACAGGGCATTTGAAACTGGCTCCTACATGAGCTGCTGAGTTGTTTCCTTAGACTTTAGTTCAGTGTAAATCGAATCACACAAATATTTCTGTATAAAAACTAACTCTGAGCAGCCATCCCTTAACTCAGCATCTGTGAGGGGATTCATAGTCTGGTACATCATCCCTTTCCTCTGACTGACACAATCCTGTTAATTTGGTGTTGCCACGTGCTTTAATGATCTTTCTTCCAAGGTATTAAGCTATTTTTAGGTGACAGTTCATACTTCCTGCACTTCATTTCTCCAGGCCTCACAGTGAGAGCCACTTGTTCAGTGCAAGTCACCCCCTGGTGCTGCAGCACAGAGCCCTGAGTTTGTGTTTGGCCACTGCCTCTGTGTACAAACACTGCAGTTTGGGCACTGAGAGGCTCCTTCCTGCAGGCCCTGCTGCTTCCATGTATTTCAGAGGATTCATGTGCTTCCCACCCTGCTGGGAGAAAGGAGCAGGTAAAGCCCACAGAATGAGCAGCGATTTGGGTTGCTGTGCATTCCACAGATGCTTTGGTACTACTGTCCTTCTGTCAGGGCAGCAAAGTTAAGGACAAATAAACCCCTTCCTCCACTCCGGAAGCCTACAATGCTTATCTACAAAACAGCAAAGCCAGATTTTAGGGGTTCCCCTGTTAAACTTTGTAGGGCTGGCACTTCTAGACAGCTAAAAGCAGCAGCTGGTACTGTCACCAAGTAAGAAGAGAGAGGATTTTCAGTTCTGCAGGGAATTGTGTTTAACATAAGATGGTAAGAAAGGAACATCCCAAACAGATGAGAAGTCGGTGCTGCCAACCAGGGGAATACTTAGAAACACTGTTAGGAGGGATAAGGGCTATGTAAGGAGTTGCACATTCAGAGAAACAGGTTTAAAAAAAAAACAAAAAAGGGGAAATAAACTCTCCCACCAGTTTGGGAGGTTAGAAAGCTGACAGTCCTTAATTCCAGCACAGGGTGCAGGAGGGACCTCTCAAAGCACACTCAGCAGTTTAAAAACCAGTTTCTATTCATAAAACTAATACATATTCATTACATACCCATGCTATTTCTGGAATGCACACTCTGCTAAATGCTCCCATGGATTTACCTGGATATGAGCAGGGGTCTTTTGAGGGTCTCTGGTGGTTGTTTGGGAAACATCCCATTCCCCAGTTACCCTTTTATAGCTCTCTTCTCCTTGGAAGTGTCTCAATACACGGTCAGGTCAAGATGTGCTTTTCTTATCATCTTTGCTCAGACACTCTGTCTTTGTTCTCAAAACTAAGACATTTACTAGTAAACAATCAACTGGCATAAGTAAATCCAGGGATTATGCACCAGCTGGCACAGGACTATCACTCCCCACTGCAGGGAGTGAGCACTGTCTATGACAGGACTAATCTCTGACACAGGCACTACCTGGTACAAAACTGGGCATTATTCACTGATACAGGGACCAAACACTATTTGGTTCAAGTTAAAAGGTTTTCCCAACATCTCCTCCCACTGCTGCTGCATGGGCTCCTTTTTAAAGAAATACAACTTGTTCAGTAACACAGGTGAGTCCAGAAAATAAAAGCTGAAGAGAAAATAAATCCCCAGCCCTTCTCCTTTTTGATAACACTTCTAAGTGAGTGTTTAAACTTACCAGCTTTAAAGCTGAGCTCATCCTGCTCCTGCCCCTCGTAGTCATAGAGTGCTCGGACTCTCACCTCCATGGCAGGAGAAGCGTCTTCATCAAAGGGATTGGTGTCTCCATTGGCATCAGTGGAAGAGAAGGGATTGTTGGACTCTTCATCAGACCAGTCTGTAGGGTAGCTTTGGTTTTTTTCATAGCTGCTAACACTGAAAATCAATGTTAAATTATTACTTTCTGCTCTTGAAACAGGAGACTAGAAATAGCACTAAGATATCAGCTCCCCTAATTAAGCTTAAACTCCTCTCTGAGACCCAGGTTTGAAACTTTCTGGTCTCTTCTCACCTCTCTTTAACTGACAATGCTGCATTAAAACAAAAAACAAAACAAAAAAAAACCCAAAAAAACAAAAACAACAACAACAAAACCAAAACAAACAACCAAAAAAAAAACCAAGGTGGGGAGGAAATAAAAGCATTCTTACAATATATTTCCCAGGTCAGAAAAAGGCAAAAGCAATACATATCAAAGACAACCTCCCCACACTCAAAAAGCTTCTTTATCAAGAAAGCTACAGAATCCATGGGATTATTTACTCCAGAAAGGTAAGAGGTATGCAGGTAGTAGGTGAGAGGAATTATCTGGTTTAGGATAAGACATTTAAATTGCTTTGCAGAATCCTCTCTCTGCACCTCTAAAGTAACTTGCAACACTTTTTGTATGCTGCAACCCACCAATAAAGAAACTCAAGAAACTTCATCATCCTGCAACACCTCTATGATTTAAAGGAAAGTTCAGTGTCCAGCATGCACATGCCATTTAAGAGAGTGGTATATCCCCAGTGTGGGAACAGGCAGCTGCTCAAGAAGGTCCTAAACAAAAAAGAAAGCAACCTAAAAAGCAGATTTATTCAGCAAGAAGACATAGAGTAAAGCCCCAGCAGCAGTTTCACTAGAAAAACACATCAGTTTAACATTTTATAGGAGGGATGAAGGAAGGAAAAAAGCAACAGCAGTTCTGTTAGCAACTGCCAATAACCTCAGTAGTTTCAAACCAAAGATCAAGGCAACAGATGTGGCATCTGTTAGGAAAGACAAGTTAGGTCACAGTGTTGCTCACACAACTGCTTACAAACACCTCATGCACTGACCAGCAGAGTGTTACAGAAACCAAACCCAGGGAACCCTGGAGAGAGAAAGTGCGAGTGTGAAAACAATTAAAGAAACAACAGTTCACCAACTTTTTGATCTTATTGTCCTCCTTTTCACTGACAGTACTCCCAGTATCTTCTTCATCTTCAAAGGGATTGTAACTTGATTGTACTGACTGCACTGTGTTACTCTGGACACTAAGACTGCTAATTTGGAAAAGAAAAAGCATTATGGTGACCCTGTCTGTGCAAGAGCACAACTGTCACTGGTGTCCCACCAGGCAGTTTCTCAGCAGACCCCTCCTTCAGACAAATTCAGAAAAAAAAACAAAAAAGAAAACTAAACAAAAGCCCAAACATCTACCAAGTGCAGCACAAGACCCAAGAAAGCCTAGAAAGTCTCACATTCCTCCACAATTAGAAATATCCTTCGTGGGCCATCATTTCTTTGCCCTGCTGCCTGCAATTACAGGCAGTGCAGTTTTTCGAGCCACTTGCATTGCCTTTTCAAGCAGCTGATGTCAAACAGTTTTGTATTAATGACACCCAGAATTCTGATGTTAAACAGTTCTGTATTAATTACACCCAGAATTCTGAAGTGACTGTTTTGCAGGCTAAGATTTCCAAGTGTAATTGCCTTTTCTAGAGATGGGAAGATAGCAAGAGACTACCAGATTAGCTACAGGAAGTTCAGCTTCTCCTGAAGCTTGGCTTCTTTCAATTCCCAAGGGAAAGAGAATTGCAAAACGCAGAATAATCCCCAAATTAATTTGTGAACTGCAGAGACATGGCTAAAAATGCTCCCAGATAATTATCATTTGATTGAACAGCGATTTTTTGATGCTGTAGAGCTTCGGGCAATTGAAGGTGAGGAGCTTTTGCAATTAGTCGTTTTAGGCATGAAAAGAACTACCTGCTGTGTTTGTTAGGCTGTGAAACTTGGTCTCCTGTCTGATTAATGCCAGTTAAAGTGACTCCATCAGAGGCTTTCTTCTTCTCCCTCCTGCTGAGGGTGCGGTTCAGATCTGCAGACCATTCCTGCCAAGGGAGCAAAACACAGCTGAGAAACTGCCCTGGAGGAGCCACTGCCACATCTCACTCTCACACTGAGTTATGGGACACACATCTCTCCATGCAACAGTTCCACTAATTACTCAGAAGGTGAGTTAGTCTAAATGTTTCAGCCACAGTTCTCATCCAGCAGCACAAACAGGGATCTGTGCCACTCACAGAATTCCCAGGTTGCCTGGACTTCCCTGCGCAGTATTTGGAGCACCTTGGAAAGACTAAAAATACCAGCACACAACTGGAGAAATCAAACGAGCTGCTCAGTGCAGCTCTTAAAATGATGTGCTGTGAGGGTTCACAATTCAAATAATGCCAAGACATCTGAAAAAGTAAATCTTACATCTAATTTAGGAAGGTGTTTTAAGACAGGGCTTACTTCTCAAGAAGTGCCCACCTAATTTTTAAACTCGCTGTGTATCACTTCTGCTGTCCCTGAGGTTTGAGCCATAAGGTACTTCATTCCAGATTTAGTGCAATTTGTTGTCCTAAAAAGCCATTTCTAGGAGTTAAATCAACACAAGCATTGACAAGACTCCTGGTACCACTGGTAGACCCTCCCTGGTGTTTTGAGCCATTCAGAGGCAGGATGAGACCTAAACACAACTACACATCGAGTCAAACTGAGCTGCATATGCTGATACAAAGCAGGAACCAACAGCAAACAAACTGGATGCAAGCAAATTATCTTATGTTGAGATATGTTACCACTCAGAAGTCTTAAAGATGAAAGAAATTCCAGGTTTTTAACAGGAAAATAGTTTTCAGAGTTGTTCTGACTACTGGCTTCTACATGTAGCAAAGTCAGGCCAGTTTGAAGTGCTTTCTGGACAACTTTTGAGAGATACCTCATTGGTTTAACTTTGTAAAATACAAATTGGATTTCTGAGTTACCACAGTTTAAAGACCACTGACCTATGCATGTTTGCAGATTACAATGCAATTTCATAGTCATTTGATCATGACTTTTTTACTTACATCATCCTTGTAGCATGTAAATGAGAAAAAACTTGATTAGGAGAGGAGTAACAAGAGTAGTGAATTTGTTAATTATAATGTTTGAGAAAAAGGATTTCCCCACACAGAAGTAACTCTAGTTCAGTATTTCAGGTAAAGAAAACTCTGCAGTACTACTGTGAGTTCTCTTCCTTAAACCTTCTAACCTGAAGTTACTCATTATTTTAAAAATAAGTGATATTTTTCACTATGGTTAATAAGGGACCAGTGAAACAGAGTAAAAAAACCCCAAAACACTATAGTTTTCTGGTTTGCCCCTTTTCTCTTTAAATGGGTGCCCAACATAAGCACCCCCAAAAGCTGGGGATGAGAAGAGCCCAATCATAATTAAGAGAAGAAAACTGCCATGACTTGTAAAAACAAAACCTTCAGTGCTGGAAGCCTGAAGTTACAGCAGAAAAGCATATTACAAAAGCAAAGAGGAAAACACAGACAAAACAATTCTGGAGTTTAGGTGCTCTGACCTTACCTCAAACTGAGGCCAATTCATTGACATCCCTGGGCCTTGGTTGGCTCTAAACCACCTCAAGTCTTCAACAGCATCTGCTGTTTTGATATTCTGTTCCAGCTCACGGTAAATATTTTTGTAACTGCAAAACAAGTTGCCTTTGAATTGAGTAGAACATTTAGAGGCAGGGCAACTCCCCTGCTTTTTTTTTTAAATAACATTTCAAAGTTCACAAAGTATTGAAAAAGAACAACGTACAGCAAGACAGACTTTGAAAAACTGACAGGCCTGTCAACTGCCTGTAAAAAAAGGAAGAGTAAACTTGCTGGATTCCAGATTCACTGGAATCCAAACCATAAAATCCTTATTTGCCAGACTTTAGAATTATGACTCTTGTGTAAAGTCATTTAACTGGCTGTCATTAAAAAGAGGGTGCCCACAGGACTGTATTTAAACTACTGAACGCCAAGCTTGAAGTGTCCTGAATTTAAAAGCTTGTCTGCAGGACAGTAGAAGCTGGTTCTGTGCCAAGCCCACAGGACCCTGTAAAAGCTCTGCCCAAACCCAGTGAGAAGGGGTGGTGCAGTTTCACCTGGCAACGTTGGACAGGTCGAGGTGTTTCTGCACTTCCAGCAACACTTCCCGGAAGAAGCGCAGCCGCTTCTCCTCAAACTGCTGGCACTGCTCAAACACCTGCTCCATGTTCTCCATGTACTGAGGAGTGGCATTGTCTAGTTCTTTCAGGGATTTTTCATATTTTTCTTTTGTCTGGGGGTAGAAAAACAAACTGTTAGCAATGTATTTTATTACTATCCCACAATACAGAGCTATCAATGTGGCAATGGCCAGGATTTCAAGCAGAAGTTCCCAAACTGCAATCTCTTCTCATGGCCACTGTACCTGTGTTAGAGCATGATGAGAGTAATCCAAATAAACTGCAAAACAGTTAAAATAAAGCTCTAAAAGCCTCTTCTCTGGCTTTTGAACACAGCCCATGAGACATATTGATGTAATACCGGAGATAAAAAGCCAAGGAGCTACAGAGTAAATCAGAGCAGGCAGCCAAGTTATTGAAGTTATTTGGAGACCTCTCAAAGTGGTGTCTTTACTCCTTTAGTAATTTACACTGTGAGTTGTGACCAAACCCCCAAGCACTGTATACTGTGAACATAAATTGCACAGGCTGTGAGCTCAGGTAAGAGAGAGAACCTCAGGCTCTGCACTAATTCATGGAAATCATCCCCAGACAGAACTGAAGGATCCCACCCCTGGAACACCAACCAGATCACAGAAGAGCATCCTCAGAGGAGAAACACATCTTAGCAGAGAGTCACACCAGCAAAGCCTCTCAGTGGCAGCCACCAAAGAGATAAACCAAACTGGGCAACAGAACAGTGTTTATTAAACGGATTTTATCCGTTTACTTTCTTAAAAAATGCATTTTGCAGCAAGAATGATGATGTGTTTAGGTGTTGTCAGCAAGTTTTAAGCACCTGTCTCAGCCTCTCCAGTGAAACAGCTCAGCTCTCACCAGTAAATGGTTAAAAGTCTGTCCCAGGAGTTTGCTGGCTCATTGTGCTCAGCTCCCTGCTGAAGGTACTACCATGAGATAGAGGCAACACATCATTCATTGTTCAGAGAAGAGTTAATTAGGCAGTGAGACATGCTGGGGAGCAAACTACACTTTGGTGCAGGGCTGTGACTCCAAGAGAGCTCCTGGGCTGTTCACAGCACATCCAGGAGGGGAAAAAAGCTGAAATATGCACAAACTACAGGTTGAAAAGTATGTTAGTATAGAGCAGACCTTTAGGACATCTTGTTTGCTTCTCTCCACTTTGTCCTGCAACTTCTTCAGCTGCTCAGGGTTCAGTGCTGGGTCAGCTTTGCTGTTGGTTTCCCGGGAAATGGCCAGTTTCTCCTCCTTGCAGGCTGCATGGTAGGCTTTCTTGGCAGCTTCCACCTGCAAAGCACATGGCAGTATTTGCATCTGGGACAGCACACAGCAACCACCAGC
>JAOXXN010000265.1:65425174-65440678 GCA_026770055.1 Myrmophylax atrothorax | reverse complement strand
AGCAACCACCAGCCAGTTTTCAACCTTAAAATCAGGTTTTGCTTCGTGATGCAATGAAGGAAGTTCAGGTTTTGTTTCAGGATGTTCGTTCTTTTTTTTTTGGGGGGGGGGATTTTTTTTGTTCATTTAGGCCAAGGAATCAACACAAGGAAATTACTGCACCATTCTCTCACCACACAAGAAATGTCACTCATACAGCTCAGAGAAGTGAGGAACAGACTCAATAAAAGGTTTACAGAAAGTCTGAACTGAACATTGTCCCCTCATACCCACATCCTCCTGCTCTCCTCCATCTACAAACCTGTTATTTAAGAATAATGTTACAGGACGGGGGGAAAGAAAAAATAACAACAAAAAAAATCCCCTGCTCATTTGTTTGAGCAATGCATAACTTTCAAAGGCAGGAAATCAGATACAGTTTAAGTGATAGCTTAAATTCCACTCTTTCCAGATTTCCACTGAAGTCACCAAGATTAGGAGAGACTAAGAGAAAAATACTTATTTTCAGAAGAGGACAGGAAGCAAGAGATGTGTCTGAGAAAGGAGGGTGCAGCAGAGAGAGCAGGGAGTTTACTCCCTTACAGAGATCTGAGACATTAGTATATTATATATTATAACACAGGATAGCTAATACATAATCTACTGCTGTACCTCTTTCAGCTTTTTTGCCCAGGGTTTCTGAGCTTTCCTAAATCCATCTTCTGCTTCTTTGGTTTCCTTAAATCCTCCCATCATTTGCTTATGAAAGGCTTCCTTCTGCCAGTTCTTGATTTTTTCAAAATCTTCATTCATCAGTGAACCTTTTACTTCTAGATGTAGTTCACTCACTTTTTCAGCTTCTGACATAAAAGCACACCAAGCCCTTTCTACTGTTCCATACTGTGGGCCTAAACACAACAGAAAGTGTCATTCTCAGTAACCATCACCCACTGGGACTCACATTCCCAAGAAACTACCTCCAACTATTGACTTACATTCACTTGTAAACAGCAATATTGATGCAAACCTAGAAAAGGCAACAGCTTCTTTTCATAGAAATTTAGAATATTACGAAACTTATGCGAGGAAAAATGACATTTAGTCTGGAGTCCTTCTCCCTGTGCCACAATTCCACCTCTGAACTGCCCTTCCACTTCTCAACATGCTTTTTGAAGCCTAGACAGGCATGAAAGGACAAACTATTGTAGAAAATGGGGTCTCACTGGTCCTTCCATTAGAGCAACATTGATCTTTTCCCCACAACCACTGACCCCTCGTTATCCAGAATCCCTTTTCAAGGTGTGTATCAGTTATCCAGAGACAGTTCTCTGGAACATCCCTCAGTGCTGGGGGCAAGACTCAGTGAGACACAAGCAACCTTGCAAAGAGCAGGGTTTGGTCTGGTTGTTTTCCCACCAGGAAAAGTTTGGTCACTGCCACATTATTGAGCCTCTTGCAAAGACTCCATTACAGGCTACAAAGTACAGTATTTGTACTCACCAAAACAAAGCTATACAGAAACAGGGGTTTTTCCACTGTTCAGAGCTCAGAGCCAGAAGGCATTACCTTTTTCCACCAGCTGTTTCCACCTTTTAGCCCATTCTGTGAGCTGCTGGGCATAGCCCTTCTCTATCCGGGCCCGCTCGTGGATGCAGTTCATGAGGTCATTGCAAAGCCTGTGCCCATCATCGATCCTTTTCACTGTCCTTTTGTAATTCCCAACCTGCAACGAGACAAACACTCAGGGGCTGCTTCAGAGCTCTGAGAGCAAAATAAACCTCTAATTAACACAAAAGATAATCTAGCAGGAAGGACTCAATTACAGCATAAGGGTGATTAATCTTAAATTCAACTCATCTTCAAACCTAACTGCAACAATACAACAAAGGCCACAAGTTCTCCTACAAAAAAGTTGATGATTTTAAAAGTGAAAGCTTTATTGCATGTCATTAGGCCTGCAGTGCAGGATGATGTATGCAATGTGGGAGGATACAGAATGAGGATACGGAGAGAAATGCACACTGAACAATGAACATCCATTATCTAATTAACACTCTCCTTTCACTCTTGTGCACACACCAACATGGAACAACTAATCTAGAGGACTGACGGGGGAAAAAACAGCCTCATATTGCTCCCAGAGTAATATTTCCACTGCATTCAAGGTCACTCAGGTTGGCTTTTGTAAACATTAAACAAGACTTAAGAGCTCTGTGAAAAGAACTTGCCCAGCCTATTAAATGTCACAGGCAGCTTCTTATCTGCCTCAACCACCTGACTGAAAAATAAAGATTAGCAGTAAATTAAACATTCAAATACGTAAAGCACGTTAGTCATTTGAACAGTGGAATCGTATCTGCCTCACATCTGACACACAGGAAAACATTCAACCATTCAGGTTGACTTTTATTCAGAATTTAGGCAGCAGATGTACCTTCATTTGCTTGAGGAAAATACTATACAGAGCAATACTCTTAAAAGGAAAAAAACTCTACATTAAATGCTGGAAGAAAAAGTGACTGTGCTGATAAATACAGACATATGTTAGGACTCCTCATTTAAGCTGGGGCAAAAAATAAAATCAAACCCATCAGTGACAGGACAAAACAATTATTTCAGACAGCGGCCTCAAAGAATTCCTTGGAGCCTGGCATTTGGTTTGGACTGGATCCATTTCAACGGGTCAAGGAAGTTTGGGCAGCACCTAAATCATGCCAAGAAATGCACATTTAAACATGAGCCACAGTGTAAGTGAAGATAAGAAGCTCCCAAAGCAGCTGGCACCAAAAATCCAGCCAGCCAGTGCATCCCTGCCAGCAGATTGCATCCCTCACCAAGGAAGGATGGAAAACAACCTCTCCTTTCCAGGAGAAACCCAAACCCAGACCAGGCAAATGCTGCACACCAACAAACACAACGTGCACATGGAACCAAAGCACTGAGGACATGAAGTACCCAAAGAATACTTTTTAAAGCCTTTGTGATGAAGACAAACCTGCATTACATTATTCCAGCTGCAGGGCCACAGTCAGGCAGAGTGCTAGAACAGGTTGTGTTGACTTGGCACAACTACTGAAGCCTCGTATCAGCACCAATTTGTGTCTCCAGTTATGTGCCCTGGCATTTATGTCTCCAGCACTTCCTTTCATAAATTCCCGCTGTTTAATTAGCATTTTAAAGGCTAATATTGAACCAGAGCTGGCTGCTTGGTGGGATGTTTAATCCTTTCATTTTGCATTGCCTGAACAAATTCTGACCTCGTGGAAATCTGCAGCAGTTGGACAAACTTCAGGCAGGTACTGAGGGAACCGAGTTTAGCTCTGCAATACCAGAAGACCACCTAAGACAGCAAAGAAAGCCTTTTACACCAGTATTTGCCCTATGAGGAATGCAAACATTTTGGAAATACAGCATCTTGCTGTGTTCCATGACAGACAACATAAGTTATGTAACTTGGCATGTTAGTATTTTAAAAACCTAGTGGAATAAACCAAGGGGAAAAAAATTGCATTTTAAATTATGGACACAGCAATGACAAATTTTGGAAGAGTGGAACGTGCAGCCTGTCACTGTTGGAGGCAGAGTCAGAGGTGTGAGAACACAAGGTCTTCAAACCACACAGCCAAGTAAAACAAAAAGAATTCCAGGCTTTATGTGACTGAGTTAACTGTAGATAAGTTAAAACAATTAAATTAAAAACGTAGAACACACTAAAGACACCCTGAGCTCTGAAAAACAATACATTGTTTTATTCAAGACTGTTTTCTCCAGTTTCTGGGGTAGAAGGCAAACATTCTGCAAGACTTCCCCCTTCCCATTCACAAGAAGTATTTGAGCTAAAGCAAAAATGACAAATTATTATTTGCAGCAACTGACCAGGAACAAAACCAGCAAAAAAAAATTCCTGTGTTTCTTTGTTTCAGTCAGAGCCACATTTATATAATGCCCTTGCAATGTTCAGGTTTCTCAGTTTTCAGATTTCTCAACTAGCCCTGCTCAGTATATGAACATCTATCATTTTGCTAGTTGGAATAATCTTTGCTAGTTAGAAGAATTTTCTGATCCATCTGAGCATTGGGCTATTTCCAGTTAAACAGACACCAAAACCTGAGGTTTCCTTGTCCTACAAAAGAAGTCACTTGTTTCAGGAAGGTAAATTGCAGGATTATAAACTTTCTTACCAATTCAAGGAGAAAAAGAAATAATTAAAAACTACCTCCCACCTTCATTTCAGCACCAACACCACATCCTGCTGAAGGAGAGTTTATTACATGACACCAAACTCAGTTGCTGTGTACCCTTAGTTGTCAGAAACACTTCAAAAGGAAATACCCCCCAGAGTTTATTGCTTAAAAATACCACTATAATGGTCACTTTTTTGATGGAATCAGTGAGTCATTCAATTCTGTGAAAATTGTGATTCACAGTTTTGGAGTTTTCTAAGCTGAATTAACCATCAGTTTCCCCTTTCCTGAAACACTGAGCTTTGCTACCAAAAAGCCTCAGCAGATCCTGTAGCCAAGCCCTGTCACTGATATGATCTCTAGTGGGAATGTTTAATTAAGAGTTTACAACCTCTTCATTTTGCAATGTCACAGCACTAAACACAAAGGGAGAGCCTTTGATTATGGAGGCTCCTCTGCCTCAACTTACAGACTCCTTTTTTTTTTTCATGGAGCAGAATAAAGACCTGGAGAGTTTAACACACTTTGCAGGTTTTTCTGGTACACTGAATGAAAAAAGAAGAGTGTTTGAGTTTGTTGGCAGCCCAGAAGGTTGCAAATGCTCAGCTATTGCTTCACTCCTGTTAGTTAATTCCAGCATATCATGATAATTGGTACAATCACGAATATTCCAGGAGTTTCAAGTGCCTGAAGAAAGATTTGATGTCAACTCCTTTTCCAACTTGCAGAGCTTACTCATGACAAGTTGGCCTTTATGAACTGGAACCATGTGAAAGACAGACAGGCACCAGAGGGTAAAATAAGGGTGTTTTTAGGGGCCAACTGGGCAGGGAGCAGAATAATAAGCTGTGAAGGTTCACAGTCAAACCCACCCACACCATGGCCAAACCCTATTTCCAGCATTCCACTGAACCAGGAGGAAAACTCCTTTCCAGCTGCGTCAGAGGGGAAGTTTCCAAACATTTCAACCAGCACTAACATCTATAACACTGTGTGGTTTTACAAATAAAAACGATTAGCCTGGTGCATAATGAGCACAGGCTGCAAGTAAATTCTCTAAGTTTACCCATATAAATTCACCAGTGGCTACAAGAAAAGTCCTGAGGGAGCTCTTAAACCCACAAAATCTTAAGCCAAACACACCAGTAAGCAAATACCTGGCAATAGGAATGGAAAACACGATGCTGCTCAGTGCTAGGAGGAGATTAAAAAATGCATCTGTGACAGGAATCTCCGACTGCAGAGTCCAAGTACTTCCAAAATGGAAAAGCAAAACAGAACAGAGTCTGCCTCATCAGCAAAAAGCATTCCTTGACAAGTCCTGAAATCCCTCAGCACAGGAACACTCTGTCAATACTCCAGAGTGGGGTTTGGGAATTTCTCCCTCAGAGCTGCCCAGTGACTGCTGGTTTGGGTGAGGAGGGGTTTGCACAGGGCACTCAGTGGGCTCCCCCCTGCTGATGGCAGCACAAAATAAGGGAGAGAAGGATGGTAAGTACCACACAGCCTGAAAATAAGTGACCCCACAGGCTGGGGACCTGTTCCTTTGGATGTCTTACCTTGCAAGATATGCAGACACTTGTGCTTTGATCTCCAGGAGCACTCACTCACTGCCTTTCTTACCTCCACAGCTGTGTAAGTGAACAACAGCAGTGGCCTCGTCCCGCTCAAGGCATTTTTAACATGACCATAACAGTGATTAGCAAGGCTGGGGTTAATAAATAGAAAGCACATTTTATGATGCATTTTTTTAATTATTAACACACCAAATTCTTTCAAAACTGCTTCAAGTAGAATGAGGCCAGTGTTTGTCCATGGCTTGGGTTTCACTAAATCAACACAATGTTGGATCCAACCAGTTCTGCCATGGTCTATTTTTGGATGCAGAAAAAGGAATGACTGGTTATGACAAACTCAGATTTGCATTTACAGCACTCATGCAAATGCTTAGAGTTCACATCACAGATGAGACAGAGATGCAAAGGGTTTCCAACTGCACATGGGGTTTCCAAACTTGGCACTGCCACCCTGCTCCAGCCACCAGCCTTTCCCTGGGATTGCCCAAAGCACATCACCCTTGTCAGCCAAGAGGGAATTCCTGCTTGGAGCACATCAACAAAATTCCTCAGCCTTTAGAATTTCTGAACCAAGAGCTTAACCAGACACATCAAGGTACACTGAGGCTCGACACAAAACAAACAAAGCAGAGAGGTTTCCATTGCTTCACTAAATTATGACATTACTACAACTGAAATTTTGATGAAATCCTCCACTGTTACTGTGGGAATTACCTTTCAGGAAGTATTTTCTTATTATTTTGCAATTTCTTGTTCTCTAAGCAACCTTTATTAAAACATGTGAAATTCTCTGACTCCTAAAAGTCCTTTTATTTAGTAAACACCTGCACTGATGAGATGAAAAGGATTTGTTCTCCTGTAAAGGACTTACCATCCTGCTGAAAGACAAAAAACCTTTAAGTAGTAGCTTGAGTTAACCAAAAATGAAAACAAACCCCCTTCAATTTAATTGTGGAAGCTGCTGTTTCTATTTCACGTTAAACAAACAGGTAGAACTCTGAAAGCCTGTTTTTTCAGTCCCATCAGCTGCTCTCAGGTCCTGCCTCTGCCTGAGCCTTGTCCTCCCCACATTTTTGCCTGCTGGAGCTGCACTGAGCCATCACCAAGAACACAAACCCAAACAGCAACTTCTCCAGTTCCCTTTGGACAAGACCACTCCTTCCCAACCACAAATCAAGATGTGATAACAATATCTCTGCTGTAATAAAACACATTAACCTTCAGAGGAAACAAGTTACTATTGGTATTACATTTCAAGCACTGAACTCAGTGCCAGAGCTGGAAGTTTCCATGACAATTCCAGAGGAAACCAAAGGCTTCTAGAGCCAGAAAACTAAGAGAGAACCAAGTGTTTTATTTCCTAAAGACAAGATTATATGAATCTTCTGCCAACAGCAATGGCAAACACTTGGAAGTTGACTTATCAACGTTTTATTCAGTACAGTTCTTATCAGCTCAACAGAACACCAACTTTCATGAACTAAAAGAACTAAAGAATTCAAAAACCATGCAGTGAGCAAAAACCAGTTTTCACAGCAAGTTCTTCAGGCAGGTCCCACACCCACAGCCACCTCACTCTTTCCCAAATGCCTTTCAGGGAAGAGATGGGCTTTGCAGCACCCTCCAAAGGTAAACAAATCTGAGCTATTTTGGAGTCTGAGGGAACACTCCAAAACTCACCCTGCCAGACTGTCCCTCCTGTGCCATGGCCAAGCTCAAACACATTCCCTGCTCTCAGCTGTGGCACTGAAACGTGGCAAGGGGGCTTTAAACAACCTGCAGCTGACTTTGGAAACAAAGGGAAAACTTACTGTGTCAAACAGCTTTAAAAACCTCCAACAAAACAGTGTAAGTGACAGAGGGCCTGTGGTAACACAACAACTTCCAAACTGATTAAGAGTTCTTTACTTCTTGTGGCCCAAGGCTTAAAGTCCTCAGCTGGCATTCCAGAGGCACCACATCCTTTCTAATCAAGTCAGAAACCCCCACACTGATCAAAGCTGTTCAGTTATGCCTTTTGAGAAAGATCATGATGAGAAGGCAAAGCTGCAGACTCCAGAATCAGAACCACCAACTCAGAGCACATGGAAAAAGAACAGGTTTTAAATTAAAATTCACTCAATGTGACTCCAAAGCAGAAGTATCAGAGAATCATGGAATGGTTTGGGTTGGAAGGGACCTTAAAGCTCATCCGGTGCCATGGGCAGGGACACCTCCCACTAACCCAGGTTGGAAAGGTCCTACTTGAGGCTAATTGCTATTTCTGGTCATCCTTTACTGCATTTAATTCTTTGAGTTCACATTTGTCCAAACACAATCACAGAGAACTGACAGAATTGCCATTCTTACCACTCATCTTTTGTGCTTCCAGACATGACTACCTGGAAGGGAACAGCCTGGTGCAAAGAGCCCCCAGGAGCCACGTCCTCCTGCCCAGCACACAGTGCCCAACACACAGGAAAAAACCTCCCCCTGGGTCCAGGATTCTTTTTCCTGCCTTATTTTATTTTCAAACACTTCTACCAAGGAAGTCTGCTCAGGAAGTTGCCTCAGCAATGGCAGAAGTTTGTCCTGAATGCAGCTGGTCTGGACAGCGCTCACCTCCAGGGATGTCAGTATTGACACTGACACATCTTTCTTTTTCCTGTAAGAAAAACACCTTTTTTTTTCCCCTTCTTTTTGCTTTATGAAGTTTCCTTTTTGTGCTGGTTTAAAGGTAAACCGGCAGGAGAAACAAACCCAACACAAAGGAGATTTCTAAGTCAGAGTTACAACTTAATATTACAATAAATGCAAGGGCACAAAGAGAAATTGGGTTTAACCCACAAAACTTTGCTTAAAGCTTAAATTATTGTAACATCTGAAACTGTCACATTGGGGCAGCACGAATTGCTCACACTGCAAAGCACTTTATATTATCTTTTTATGCTTTTCCATCAAGCTCAACTTCTCAAAATAATTTATACTTCTCTCCAGACACACGCAGTACACTCACATACTTATTTTTGTAGTTTATGTACAGTTACAGGAGTCTTTAACAGTCATTTTAGATTTAATGGTGATCATTTTAAAAGCCCCTCTTTGGCAATAAAACCTGACAAAGGTTCAATTCTGAACTGCACATCCTACCCAAAGGGATGACCCTCAAGTTCTGTGCCCACTAAAAGCCCTTGGCAGAACCAGGTCAAAAATCTAAAAGGTAATTTCTACCTATTTCTGCAGATCACAATAACCAAAGGAGTCTTGTATTGCAGCTCCCTCCACAGTTTACAGTGTATAAAAATCAGATTTTCTACAGTAAGAATAAAAAATAAAAGCTAAATATTGTCTAAAACACTTGGGTTACCTCCCAGAAGCTGTCGCTGGAAACTTCTACTCCAACAGAATCATCATATGAGCCAGACATTGCTGTGTGTGAAGAGCTCTGAGTATTCAGAGCTTAAACACCTTCAGAGGCTGTAAAAAGATAAATAAAAACATTTATGAGCATTATTAGTGAAAAGCAGTTATGGAGTTATGAAAAGACAAATTCTGTTAGGCCATAGAATTCAATTTTTTGATATCTGGTGTTCCAAATGAAAACAAGAGGTAACCACACAGGGCATTTTGCAACAGGAAACTTCTACCCCACCAAGTCCTTGGCTCTTCATCCTGACATTTGTTGTCCAGAAAACATTCAATGCATCTGCACGTGTCAAATCCCATCAGATTTTTGAGTTTAATCACAGAATTTCCCGTTCCAGCCAAAGGAAAGGACTGAGCAGTGAGATGCTTGTCCATGAATTATTGCTCAGAACACAAATCCCTGTTTAATCTCCACAGAGGCTCCAAGTTCTCCTGTTTACATTTCTTATACTTTTTGCCTTTAACCACCACCAGGGCTCATGTGGGGAAACGGATTTTACCCCAACTTGTGGGATTAAATACCTTATTCAGCTTTTCATCCAATTCATTCACATAATGTGACACAAAAAGCTTAAATAACCTTAACACTGAATACACAACTAAAACTAAGAACTAAAACTGATAGATTTCTATTTTTAAAAATATAAGAAAGGTTCCACAAAAGAGCAGCTTAGAAAGGAAGATCTTACAGGGGTAAATTACTTTTACATGTTAGTGTAACAATCCTTAAATCATGTTATTAGTAATTACCAAAAAAACAGCTTTTCCACCCGTGCTTTTACTGAACCAAGAGGGAAAAGTTAAAACACTGTCCAGTTCTGAGTTTCTCAGCAGCACCTTCACATCCAGTGTGTTCTTTCCAGAGCAGTTTTGTCCCTGGCAAGTTTCACAACCCATCAAAGAAAGCAAAGATCACATTTGTAAGTGGGTTTGTAATTTTTCACATCCTTTCCTACACAGCAATAAACAGTGCAAGAAGGAAACAAAACTGCAACAAACTTGAACTGGTTGGACAAACTCCCAAGAATAGTTTGAAATTAAACAGCTTTTTCTAAGAGTGTTAATGCAGTGGCATCTTTACCCATGATCTATGGTATTATTTTGTAATATATAAGTATATATTATGTATTATCAATTATTATCACGAGCATAACCATCATTATGAGTGTTATATAAGAGTTGTTTAACACAACTTGTCAGATAATAAACACAGATTCTGTTAACTATTTATGTTTTCAATTAAGGCAGCCCTAATTACCCTGAGCCCATGTGCCAGGATTGCCATGCAGAACCAGGGAAGAACAAGATTCCAAAGGTTGCCAGGAAGGGTTATGGAAGGAATAACCCACTGCCCACTTACCTTGAACAAAACAGCCCAAACTACACCCCAGTGCTGGAAATTTAATCCGAAAAGTTACATGGAAAAATTGAAAAAGCTCAAGCAGAGGAACATTCCCTTAAATGAGGGAATAGGTTGTGGGTTTTTTCCTTTAAAAAAACTCTTTTATTCCTCCTCAACTAAAATAACTACGCCATGCAGAGTTATCCCTTTTTTTCCATAAAAGCCTGAAAATGCTCAGCCTCAGGAAACACTGATGGAATGAAGGGTGTTCTGTGCCAAAAACTACGCTGTGAGAAACTATGAGCAAGCGTATTTGGGGAAATATTGTGCAGTCATGGCAACAGCTGGCACAGAACAACACTATTTGCACAGCCCTACTCAAAAATAAACTGAATTCTGAGACAGGGACACTGAGTGGAGTGAGTCAGAAAAGAGAATTATTACAGCAGAGCACTTGGGTTTGTCGGGGTTTGGTCCTCCCCTCCTTCAAGTGAATCTGCAGAGGTTTCACAAGGAAAGTTCATTGAGTATCTTGGTTTCTTTTTTTTTTTTTTGAGTCTCTTTTTTCCCCTTTCACTACAAGAAGTAAATCTATGAACAACTACAGCTGTCAGATAAGATCTGGACAATTTAGACCAAGACAACACAGATTGTCCACAAATATTCACCTCACAAGGCTGGGGGTTCTTTGCTCAGCTACACTGCAGCAGGAAGGAAAAGAAAAAAGGTGTAAAACTCATTTTCCTCAAAGCAAAGACACATTGAAGAGCTCCACTGGACAGAAACCCCCTCTGGGTGCTGCTCTGGGCCTTTGCCTCAGTGAGCTCCTGGCCAGCACAAGGGGATTTCAGAACTTTCACACTCCTCAGGATATTTTCATCCCTTGTGTCAAGGAACTTTGGAATTTCCATTAAAAACCAAAATACCAATATTTTCACCATCATCAAGTCCAAAGGCCTTAAAAATAAGTTTTTACTTCTGTCATTGCAACACAAAAACCCCCAAACATGAAGCAGCTCAGAGCCCTTGTTGCCTTCTGTCATCAAAAGTCCCAGCACAAATTAGCCACGAGAACTTAGAGAGGCTAAAAATAAGCCATGAAGTCCAGCAGAGAAAAATAACTATATACCAATCAGTACAGACTGTAATAGCTGAGGAAATGGTGCAAACAAACAAGGCTCAGGTTTCTTGACTCTGGTTTTTAAGCAATTCTTGTAAATCAGGATACATTGATCTTTGCAACTGGGCAATAAATAAATGTGAGGGTTTTTTCAAGCTTCCTCTTTGGGAACATTCCAGCCATGCTATATGTGCTAAAGACCTTGCCCTACAATGTGAAAAGAATTGCTACAAACATCCTGAAGGCTTAACAGACCAGGATTTTGGAAAACATTAACTCCTAATGAGCAAGCAGACCTTCAGATATCACCAGAAAAGCAGCTGAACAGAGTGTGCTGCCTCTGCTCTCACCAAGCTGGGTTTGATGTTGTTACCTTGGAAGCAAATTTTCAAAATCCCTTGCTTTGGTCATGTTGAAATACTTGAATTTTTTTACTCTTTTCCTTCCTATGTCAGGTGGCAAAAATCTGTGCAATAAATGCAGACTTATAGGAAGCTGAAATAACCCAGTGAGAATCAAAAACTCATCTGGAGGTGTTTTCAAACAGAAAGAGGGGAAAGAAATCCTCCAGATAAACCCCCTCAAGCTCCTAATAACAGGTACCTTTGGTGAGCTCACTGTGAAACAGTGTCTGGGAGACAAAAGCATCTGGCCACATTACCTGTTAAACTTATTTTTGGACTGACAGGATCTGTCACTGTGGATCTGACTCATCAGGATTCCACGTTCCACAACCAGGGAGTGAATTCCTGCTGTGTAAGAGCACAACTCAGCTCAACTGGCTGCTCATAAAACCCTCAGCTACAGATTCTTCCCTGTTACTCACTGAGGGCTCAGGTTTGTTCCACGCAGAGCAGGAAGGAAATGAGACTTCACTGTATAGAAGTATATCCATCCCATGCCTTAAGTGCAGACTGCTGTGGTTTGCACTGAGTGTACCTGCCATGAATGTGCTGAGCTCGTGTTCCCTGGTTAAAGAAAGCAATTTAGACATTAATTCCTTCTCTACTCTCTCCAAAGGACTTGCTCTGTATGAGAGTTCCAATTTCCTCAGGATTGCAATCTGCTTACTGTCTGTACAGGAAGGAAAAAGTGACATCATTTCCTCAGCAATGTTGTGAAATCGTGCACCAAACCCTGTCAAGAATCACAACCAACACCAAACAATTCACAAATTCATAGGCCAAGTAAACACAGGCAAAAAGGTGGCTTTGGTTTACACATTCAAGTGACACCAGAGAATTGCAGCCCCTGGGAGCAGGGAACAAATGCACCAAACCACAATTAATCACTACCAAGGGCTCTGCAGTCCAATTGCAAGGAGTAGAATGGCAGACAAGCCTTAGATTTTCAGTCTCCAGTCAATGCCTTGGGCCTAATTCTCACTCTCCAATGTACAAAACAGGGAGAGCAGCACTCTTTTTCACAGGTATTTCAGAAAATCTCTTAGTTGCCATCAAGAAAACAACTGCAGCAACAACCACCAGCGAAAAGGCCATAATAGGAAACCAAATCCCTCCTTCCTGGGGAGCTCAGCCTGGATGTTACAGTTGTAACCACCGAGAGGAGCATTAATTCACTGCCCTAAATATACAGGCAGTGAAGGCACATCCCAGGCCACGGTTTGAACGCCACCAGAGTTAACATTTTGTTTCCCATGTTCCAACTACCATCTCAGTCTCGCACCCCAAAGCAGACAGGCCCAAGCATGAGCCACTGCTCCCTCTGCTTTGACACTGAAAGAAAACAGAACTAAAATTCTGATTCTCGGCTTGACCAGCCACTGGGTGTATTATTTTAATTGTGCAACTTCTGTTTTAACCTGGAAAGTTTCAATCACCTCCAGAGGCTGTGCAGATGTTTCTAATTTTAAGTTCAAGACACTGACCACAGGAAATTATTATTAACACTGCAAAATACATGCTTTAAATAGCATTAAATGCACCAGCTAAGGAGGCAAAGTTGATAAAGTGCTGTGGGGAGATTAAAATACTTGCAGATACTTAAATCAAACCTTAACATATTCAGATTATACTTCTTGTTTATCTAGAGGTCTGAGAGATGATGCAGTAATCAGAATAAACTATGGGAGGAAAAGAAAATACACAGTTCTGCAGATAAAACCTGCACTTGTATTTATTTTATAACACTCTGCCCAAAGCTGGATGGTACTGCTAATTTTATAATTTCTTTCTTTAAGAGCCTTAGGTCCTTCTGAGGAAGGAAAAATCTGCATTAACATCTTCTCTACAGGAAAAAAAAGCACATAAAATTTGGCTTTGAGTAAATTGTGCCACAAAACCACCTGAAGAACTTGGGACCATTTGTCAAGTCAAGTAACTTGAAAAAACACACTTTGGTTTTTCAAATCAGACGTTTCCATTGTTTAGGTCTGAGTGATTCAAATTATAAAGTGCAGGAAAATCTGCAATTTAATTGCAAGGGTTCACCCTTTTCTGATGTTCCCTTTTGCAGTGCCTGAGACATCACCCACTAATGCAGGAACCCTGTCAGAGTCTCCTAAAATGCAATTAACCTTAATGGTAATAAATAAAAATGAACCTTAATATTAAATATATAAAAATGAGATAAATATGCCCTTTAGGTTTGTTTCAAAGAAGTAGGAAGGGGGCACAAGACCCCTTGGAACTTGCAAATTAAACTTGATAAGCATTTACTTACCAAGAAATCTTTAAGTGCCCAGACACTTCAAAAATAAATAACTGACCCTTTAATAAGTGGAATTAGATGCCTAGTTATACACACACATCATGGAAATTTATTTTAGGAAAATGTCAAGGGAAACACCTAAAGCACAGACATTGAATATTCAGTTTAAGTAGAATTTTACAACAAATCCAAGGATGGTGCAGAGGAATAATATTGACATATTCTGCAGGAGAGGAACCATGAAACAGCATTTACAGCTGCACTGACAAAGCAGTTGCAGAGAAAAGTGACATATTGACAAGTGTTCTAAAATGCCTTTTTTGCCTTCCCCACACACTCCAAACAGCCCAGGGGTTCCAGTCCCAGCGTGGCTCTGCACAGCTGAGTATCCACCTTTATGGGTATAATAAATAGAATATTCTGGAAGTTGGGGATAGTCAGGTTTACTATAGGAAAGAGCACGGTAAAGGTTGCTATTCTTAATCCCCCAAGGAGTGGAGAAGTGTTTTTAAATCCCTCAGTGAAACATGAAGGCACATTTTGCAGCCACGTCACTCAGGAACAGCTGCCTTGTTTTGGTGCTTCAGTCAAAGCTGTACTTTTCCATCCCAGGAAATGTGGGGCTGTGATACTAATTAATGAAATACTGACGTGGGTTGAACAGCAGCATATCTAAAGCCTGGAATTAAGGTGGCACAGGGGTTTCTTCCTGCATCTGAAGGTTAAGTGAAGGAGCTGCTGTTCTTTCCTTCAGGAGCGAACCCATCAGAGCCTCACTGGAACCAAAATCAGCCCTGGGACTGTCCTGAGCACACACTTATTTCCAAAGCACTGTCAGAAACTGTAAATCTGGGCACGAACAACATCTCAGCATCCTCCACCTTCACCTTTTCACTGTGTCTTATCACGGATCAAGAGAAGGCACAAAGGCAAACAGGCCTTCCTACACAGAGTCCCAGCAGGGCATTGCCGAGGGTGACAGAGGAGAAGACTCCCAGCACCAGTGAAATAGCTCATGTTTGTCAGACCACGGTGGGCTCGTGTTGTACTTCATATAAACAGCACAGACATCGCATTTCCACACAGAACTCCTTGGAGCTGAATGGATTATTCCCTACTAGGCCCAGCCAGCAGTTTTCTAGGGGAGCTTGGGTTGTTTAGCCTGGAGAAGAGGAGGCTCAGGGGAGACCTTATCACTCTCTACAACTCCCTGAAAGGATGTTGTAG
>JAOXXN010000265.1:65394445-65410267 GCA_026770055.1 Myrmophylax atrothorax | reverse complement strand
CGCAGCCCCGGAGCCCCGGATCCGGCGCTTCCCCAGCCCGCGGAGCCGCAGCCCCGGAGCCCCGGATCCGGCGCTTCCCCAGCCCGCGGAGCCGCAGCCCCGGAGCCCCGGATCCGGCGCTTCGCCAACCCCCGGAGCCGCAGCCCCGGATCCGGCGCTTCCTCAGCCCGCGGAGCCCCGGCCCGGTCCCGCCGCCGCGGGCAGGAGGAGCCGCGCTCCGGGGCTGGAGGTGCCCCAGCCCCGCGGTCCTTTCCCACTCCCGTCCGCACTCCCGGCACGGCCCCGCCGCGGCTTTGTCGGTGCTGGGGGGGGGGCTGGTGGTCGCGGCTCCCTGTCCGGTGCCGGGGGGCTGGTGGTCGCGGCTCCCTGTCCGGTGCCGGGGGGCTGGTGGTCGCGGCTCCCTGTCCGGTGCCGGGGCGGTGGTGGTCGCGGCTCCCTGTCCGGTGCCGGGGCGGTGGTGGTCGCGGCTCTGCCCGTCCCGGGTTCTCTTCGCGCAGGTGCCGAATAAAGGCTGGAACTCACCGACGGTGCACAGCTGCGGGCACAGCCCTGGAGAGGCACATCCCGGCTCCAGACCCGCCTCCTGTCCCGGGACCGCGCCGGAGGGACCCTGCCCGTGTCGGGAGCAGCCGCGGGGATTGCAGAGCTGAAGCAGCGCCGAGGATGGGTCGGAGCCTCCCTGGGTTGTGTCGGTGCTGCAGGACCCTCCCAGGTCAGGTTTGCCCTGCACTCTCAGCCCCTGCCCCGCAGGGCCGGGCCCAGCCCTGCCAGCCGGGGCCGCGCTCCGTGTGCCCGGCACGGGCAGGGCTGCGGGGCTGTTCCGGACCCCCAAACCGCAGGCTTTGGGCTTTCTGTTCCAGGCCTGCAACTGCCTGGCTGAGCCCCGTTTTGTTTCCCTAAACAGGTGCAGGTGTTACTCCACTGGATTCCCACTGGAAACCCTGTTTGGCTCCAGCAGCTCGAGCTCACACCTGGAAAAGGTTTGTTGGTTAAGCACAGGTGAGGTGTGTTTGGGGAATCCTCTGCCCAAAATGGGCAGGTTTGCTGTGCCGGGGCAGCTCCTTGGATCTCACTGTCCCCCAGGCACCAACAGATTGCAGGTGGGAACTGAACAATTTCCAGTCTCCCCTGAATGGAAGCCATGCAATGCAGCCTGTCTGCAGCCTGCATTGATCCTAAGAATGGAATAGTGGATTCCCCAAATCCAGGTTTGCTGGGCTGCCTCGAGCGGTGCCGCTCAGCGCTGCGGGCACGGCGGAGGCACCGGGAACACCCCCGGGGCGGCTCGGGCTGATCCCAGCAAAAGGGCTGGAAGATGCCAGCGCTGAGCAGTGCCCAGCAGGGGATGGGCCGGGTGTTCCTGGCCGTGCCCCGCAGCTCAGGGCCAGGGAGCTCTGCCTGCTGCTGCCAGGGAGAACCTGCTGCCCGAGGGCACCCCCTCCCGAGGGCGACCCCCACGGTGGGCTCCCCTGGGCCGTGTCTGTCCCCCCCACCCCAGTGGGCTCCCCCAGGATTGCTGTGTTCCCATTCCAAGGGGCTGCCTCACTCTTCAGGGTAACTGTGTTTTTGGAAAGAATAAACTCCAAGCAATCAAGGGCTGGGACAGCCCCCAGTGCACAGGATGGTACCCCAGGAATGCCATCTGGTCCTGTGAGTCGCATCCTGCCCAGGGACTCGGTGTCAGGGGGTTTGTTCTCAGGCACAGGGGGCTTTGCCAGGAGCAGGAGAAAGATGTGAGTGCCCAAGGGGGGCCTGGCACTGGCTGTTCAGCAGCACCACAGGGGCAGCTGAAGGGAGGGGGAGAACTCACCCTGTGTTCCTGAGCACTATTGAGAGACTGGCCATAAACATTCCATGCTCATTTTAGGTTTAAAAACCCCTCACACCAACTGACACCACTGTGCATCATACCAAATAGCCCCAATATCTGCAGACTTCCAAACCAAGATAAACAAGTTGTTTTCCTTCACTTCTATGCAATTATCCATCAGTAAGATTAAGAATACCTGAGGATGTTTTCTTCCTTAAATCTCTAGGCCACTATTATGCCACTAACTAGATTTCAAAGCAGAAAGGGGTGAAAGTGATTAATTAAACCCAATGCCCCCTGTTTGCAAATTCAGCTTTCCATTCCAGAAATCCCTGTATTGATCCACATGCTTTCCTGCCTGTGTTCTCTTCTATTCTGTCTCACTCTGATCTCATTCCAACACCCTCAGTCTAACCTGTTCTGCCCTTTGTACTGGAGACTTCTGTTCTCTCTCCTCCTGACAGCAACATGGGACACATTTTTACCAAATAGACAATGGCAAACCAAATTGCATTTAGTTTTTTCTGCAATAAATAGCATAATTTGGGGAGCTGAGGCTGTGAAAGGAGATGACACAATTCATGAGTGGCTTTCAGTTTGCTGAACATGAAATCAAAGGCAAGTTGAGGCTCCAAACTCCTGAGTTTGCAGAATTCATGGTCAGGAAAGGGCTGTGTTCGTTGAGGGTCAAAAAACCAGAGCACATGTTTGGGTGCTCCCTGTGCTCCTCATTCTGTGAGTCTGACTGCTCTGGTTAAGGGGAAGTCACATTTCAGCAGGGGAATGAGGAACACAAAGACCTCTTTGCCCATGTTAAAGATCAATTGGTTATTGAAAATTTGGTCAATTTTTAGAGCTTCCTCCATGCATAAGTCTGACAACCATTGCATTAGATATTCTGAGTAACCCCAGCATGGTCCCACTTAGCCACCTCCTGTATTGTCTCCTTTAGCATTTCCTACAGGCAGTGTAGCAAAACACAGGACCCTGTTCCAAACCTGCTCTTTTATTCATATGCCTTCCTACCAGGAGTGCAGCTGGTTTTCCTGTTATCACTTCCAGGTGGTCAGGACAGGCTTCCCTACATCTCTGGCACGATTCCCTTTGGCTCCAGTGGATTGCCCAGGACGACTCCTCAGGTCCCGCTCAGGCCCATCACTCTGTGCCATCTCTTCATCATATCTGAAAATAAGGCAAGTTCAGCACCTTGTCCTGCTGCGCAAACAACAGTGGGTCCTCTATATTTTGTTTTGCTTAATATCCAGCACTGAAATTTAACACAGGCTGTCCCACACACAGCTTTATGCCTGCACAGTGTGACATGCAGCTCTGATTCTATGAAATGCACCACCATATGATTTTACAGTACAGATCACGTGAAATATCTTGAGCTGCTTTTTGGAAGAACCCAACTATCTGGCAGCTTCAGCTAAAACTCCTGAGCTTGTGAAATTTTGTGCTTGTGAAATTTCCCATGTACTTCTGCAGGCCTGTGGTTAAGCAGAACATCAGGCTGCTGCCAGTTAAGAAAAGTCTTAAGCTATTGCTTCAAACAGAGGATTTTTAGCTGCAGTGTTAAAACCCCACTGTTGCCTCACAGAGTGAGAAGGCAAAGAATGAATTAAACCAGCACGTGATTAGATTAAATGCATTTGATGACATATCTTTGGTAACACTCAACCGCAGTGATGAGTAGGTCTGTAAATAGCTAAGCCTTTATACTATCTAAAATACCTTTTAATATATCTCTATAAAATATCTTTTAAATATCTTAAACTATCCTTTTAACACCTATTGCCTGAGACAACTGAGTATATACTGACCTCTCAACTGCTGTGCAAATTCCAAGCAGAATTTGGCTATAGACAGGTAATGGTAATTAAGAAAAGATAACACTATAATATTTTGTAGAACAATCAAAGTGTAGACTTAGTTACACTATTTTATGGGTATTCACAGCTACTACGTATATAACTAATTTCTCTCATAATACAAATTGAGGAATTTAAGAAGTATCTGACAACTTTATTACATCCATGAATTACAGGAGTCAAGAGGCATTATTTCTGTGAACTGAGACAAAATTTCCATCAGATAACTATTATATCTCTTCAACTACCTTCTATATATTACCCTGAACACAACTAAGTTCTACACATTCTCTTTGTCCCTCAAATGCAGGTGCTGGAAGCTCAGAAGGTGCAATCAGGGGCTTATCAGCCAGGTATCACTCTCTCTGGACATGAGGTGAGGCAGCTTTACTTCGATGCACTCCCACCCTCCAACTCACTCCTGCAGCCCTACAGAAATCAACTGCTACTTTGTGCCCATTTTCCCATCAGAATAAAGTTCACCTTCTCTCTTTGGTCTAAATTACACACATCCCCAAAAAAAAAAAAGTGAGGGGATAGAAAAAATATTTGCCTTTATATAAAACATTGCTAAGACTTACAAGACTTCATAATTGCCCAGAACCTCCTTTGGTGGAGATTTATTCCATTTACAGTCAGGAATTTCCCCATTGGGCACAGCAATGTTGAGGGTGTCATTAATCAGGTTATACTTCAAGATGCGATCATTGGCAGTGCTGGAAGTGAGGGAAGGAGAAGCATTAACCTACAAAAGACAAAAAAAAAGAGTCAGCATCTATTTTTAGAGTAGTCTGTAGTTCTCCAAATGCCATGTGTGATGACTATGTGTGTCACCTCAAAGCACATCTCTCAGTTCCTCGGCCACTGGAAGGAATTCCCCCTGGGAATTTCTCTTTTTACTTAAAAAGGAAAGTGCCACACCACTGTCTGCAGGGTCAGCCTGGAGGATTTTATTGAGAGTCACCAGGGGGAATCTGACAACACAGAGATTTTTTTTGTTTTGTTTCATTTTCTAAGTTCACATGGTTACAAACCCCATAAACTTCAGTACTTCAAACTTGCCCACTTACACACAAACATCTGGGGGTCTCTTCCAGGTGAACAACTTTAATTTAAGTTCTTTATCTGAGTTCTGCCCTGCTCACTTGGTTGGAGCAAGGTGATAACACCAGGGCTGTGGTTTGAGCCCTGTGTGGGCCATTCACTGAAGAGTTGGCCTTGATGATCCTTGTGGGTCCCTTTCAACCCAGAATATTCTGTGATTCTGTGAAACTGTGAGCTGGAAACACACATCCATGCTCTCTGTTCAAAGCACCACATTGTCTTATCTTGATTAAAACTGGGATTCATTTAACACATCTCTTTGTTCCACATTTATTTTACGGAAGTGGCATCAGAACAATAAACAGATTTTTTTTTTAATAAGTTCATTTGCTTCTAATTAGATTGAGAAGGAAGAGGGATTGATAAAATTTATATAGAACATACATATCTTTATACACTAAGGAAAAATTTATGTAGGAAAAAAACTCCTTCCAAACATCCCAATTATCCTTTGAGTGCCCCTTTTCTTTCCTCTCAAGCTGTAACATAAAGGCCACGACAGCATTTGAAACTTGAGTTTGATGTTATACTTCATGAAGCCAATGCCAATTTTCCAGCCAGTGTCTAACAGGGTTGCTAACATTCTGAATCCAATGGTCTGGATGCACTGGATTTAAAAGACAAAACACAAAGCCACAAATAGAAATAACCAAACAAATTGGTCATTCCATGGCCCATTTGGCTTTCCATCAATTTTCTTAATCCACTTACCTGATGAACAAAAAATACTTGAAAAAGCAAAAAGACTACACTGAAAACTACTTGGTTTTTCTCTGTGAAATGAGAAGGGAGTTTTTTCCTGTATTTTATGTAACTTTACCTCAATTAGCCAGGGTTTCAGCTTGTCATCAATGATAATGTCATATCCATAACACTCAAAGCAGTGTTTATCATTATTCATTACAGGCTAAAAAAAAAAAGGACAACAATATGCATTAAAATCAACAATTCAGTAAGTAACCTGATTACACACTTTGTTTGCTAGAATGTGATGACATTCTGAATCTTCTACAGTGGTTTTCAGTGCTGTAACTCTAATAAAAACCTGTTAATTAGTAGTTCAGGATTGTCTTTTTTTCCAAGCTGTAAGCAAATATTTCAATACTAATGATTGCAAGTATTAAGTTAAGCTAATTTTATGTTTCCAGTGTGAAAATAAGTGATTCCATATTTTGCAAAAAGTAATAATGACATTTAAAGCCATACATCAGGAGGAAACAGGAAGTATGAAAATTTACAGCTTCACAAATCATTTAAACTTTAGGAAGACTCATTCAAACCCATCTCTTTTATTCTGCTGCTGCAACTATGAGAAACTTGAGGTCAAACAATTAAAAGATAAATTTTTAAATTATAATTAGCTCAAGTGAACTATAACCCCAAAGCCAAGAGAGACCAAGGAACAAGTTTTAACTCTGATGAACTAATAGCCTGAGGTTTTCTTCTCTGCTAAATTGTCCTCCTGAAGTATTTTTTTTCCTTGACACGTTTGTTATTGCTGCAATGACATCACGCATTTTGCAGAACTTAATGCTTTTCACAAGGGAAGTATCAAGTCACATTAAATAGTTCACCAAAAGCCCTCAAGGAAAGAGATTTCCTCACTCCTTCAAACAGGCACAGATAGCTCACCCACGCAGGACTCTGAGAGAAATGAGAGACACCAGCACTGCAGAAATCAGCAGCAACAGCACCACTCCAACAGCAGCAAAAAGATGCAGGGATTTTGATGGCCACCTCAGTTCCATGGCTATGGGAAGGCTGCAGCCACACTGCTGCTGCTGGCAGCACTCCAGGGCCAGCACTCACCGCCACAGCCTTCAGGGACTGCACAATGATCCAGTGGATTTCATCAAATAACTTGTTGGTGACTTCTTTTCCACGGGTGCTCTCCAGGTACAGGCGCAGGTTGCTCACTGTCCACTTCCCTCCATGGATATGGTTGTAATCATCCTGAAGAGTCAAGGAGTTCGTTCAGTCTGAGCCTCTCAAGTGGCTCACCAGGGGTTATTTTTATTCACACAAAAAGTCCACTTATTTACAAGTATTGCTCTAAAAACAAACCTGGCAACTTGTTCTTCAGCCTTACTTTGAACTACCTTCATAGAGACACCTGTTTTTATTATCTATGCTTATATCACACACTGCCAATCAAGTAATAAATCTTTCTTAGAAGAAAAAAACAACGAGTACTTTGATAGTTTTAGAGTAACACATGATTTATGATTTAGATAGAAGTTTTAAAATGCAAAAAAATTGAATGCTTCCATCCTCTGGGGATAAGGGAGAAGCAATAGCTGAATTTCACTGAAGTTTGCTGTTTTGAAATGCAGCATTGCAAAGTGCTTCTCTGTATTTATTCCTTGGCAGCATTGGAAAGTGTTTGTATTTATTCATTTAAAATAGGACTTGTCTGTTTCCCAAAAGGCAAACAAGGTCTCTTCTTACTGGTGCTACTGACAACAGTTACATTCAAGACAGTGAAATAAATGACACCCACATTAGTTTTAGAAGTTACTTTTTCAAGTAATTCACTACAAAACCCCTGCTGCTACTGAAACTGGTCAGGGGAAACGAGAGGTTACCTTGTAACTGGATTTCAGGGGTTATCAAGGCTCTGCAATATTCCTCTTTGAATGGAAAAACAAGAGCAGAGAGAGGGTATTCACACTGATGGAAAGACAAATGTCCAGCCCTCAAGTAACTCTCAGGACAACTGCTCTGTCCCTTCATCAAGGTTCTCCTCAGGTAATTGCTGAGAATTAATGATTGTATGCCTGCTCAATTACCAAACACAGAATGCACAGAGCAGGAGAAGTTCTCAGAGGAACAAACTGTTGCCCTCTAGGACAAGGTCAGAGCAGCATCTCTCTCTCTTCCTTGGCCTCCTCCTGCAGCTCCCCCCTTAGTGAATTGGGCAAGTGGACTGTGCAAATAAAAACCTGAAGGATGGTTCTCAGGATTGGCTCTGTGGAAAAAAATGCCTGACTCCAGCACTCCAGCAAGGGAACAGAGATCAAAGTTCCAACTCTCTTGGCATTTCAGAACAAGTACTCAAATCAACATAGATTACAACTGGGTAGAGCTTCACACAATCACACTTGTTTAATTGAAGACATTAAAACAAAGTAGAATATTGCAGGCCACACAGAAGATCACTAAGCTAAAATAACTAAGAACTTTTGCTGTTTTGTTTGTATTACACATGCAGTGAATAATGCCTTAGAACTGCATTTTCCAGCACAAACATTACAATGGGTATCCTGTCTTACCCTCCTTCCTTCGTTTTACCCTCTCCCTCTCCTGATACTCACTTGCACTCTTTTCAAACATGTATTCACAAGAGCTTGTAGGGTACCAACACACTGCAAGTCTATGGTTCACACAGTGCTTAGAGTGCAGATTAACAGCTAGAACTTGGGAGTTTTTGCAGACCCCTTCATAATTCTGACAAATTACTTGACAGCTCAAAATCAAAGTTCTAAAAATGAAAATAAAAAGTCTAAGTGCCTCCCAGCCACAGGCACGTTTAAAACAGGAGAACAAACAGGATGGATAGCGTGGCTTTACATTACACTTTTAGGCCTTTCTGCAAAATTCAAAAGGTATCAGGGGTTTACAATTTATGAAAAGCTTTTCCAATATTCTGGTAATGATTCCACATTTTTAGGCTGCTACTTCTATACCCATTCCTGTCCTTTATTCTCTCGAAGTGACCTCACCACCTCTTTCACTTCTGCTTTTATTTGGGAAAAATCTTGAAGGCTGTTCTTTAACTGGTAGAGAAGATAAAGGGTGCATAATGACAACAGAGGCAACACATCACATGCCTCAGCTCTTCCCTGCACTGGCAACAGCACCAGGATTTATTCTCGGAGTTGTAGGGGACCTGCTTTCACCGTAACTAATTCTCAGACCGTAATGTGTTTAAAGCACTTCACAAATCAGCACCTGAGCAATAAAATGTTTGCAGTACTGAAAAAATGCCCCGTTACCCCTGCCAGACCAGCCTCCAGGAAGGAGCACTATAGCCAAGTACAAATCCACACGGACCAAGCCCCACTGGCTCCACTGCCCCACTCCTAAGTGAGCACATTAGCATTTAAATGGAAGGAGACTTGAAGAACATTCCTGCTCTCAACTACTTCGAGTCAATACTTAAGATATCACAGCTCATTACAGAGCTGCATCTCCTCACCTTACACACTTTTGATCTGCAGTCTTCTAAATTTTATTTATGAGTGCACGTTGAGGCATTTTAGTTGAAGTATTTTAGGTGCAGTATTTTAGTTGAGTTGGGAGTATTTTAGTTGCAAGATGATGAAGACTACAACAAAAACCTTTTTATTCCAAGTTTTTGGGACCATTTAAGAAAATCAGCCTTGCTACAAAGGAGTACCTAAGAACTCAGTGCACTTACCCCATGCTTCTGAATGGCAACATTTGTAAGATGCACAAACATGTTGTCCAGTTCACTTGTACTTGGGGTGTATTTTACTGTGCAAAACCGACAAAATCCAAGTTTATACCTTGAATGCAAAAAGTCATTAGAAGGTGTTAAATCCCAGTAATAAATAATGAAAGGAGCAATCCTAGGATACCACAGAGCTGTTAAAATTTCTTTCTGCAGCAAGCCCAACATTATCATGACTGTGTTAGACACTGTCTCAAAGCAAAACACAAATGTATACAAACTTACATGTAACACCTCAGTGGGCGGTAAGTGGATACCAAAACATACAGACGGAGGTCAAATTTCTTTCCCCCAATAAGCAATGGATTGTTGATGTAGAGTGAAATCACATAGGCTTCCTTGGAAGACTGAGACACAAACCTGGAAAACACAAACCGTGTTTCAGGATATGACAGTGGCAACACAATCTCAGTAAGTCTTTCTGCTTCTTTAGAAGTAATCTGTGAGTTTGGAATTGACTGAAATCTTGCATCTTTTGCCAAGACAATGGATAAAGTTGTGGTGGTCAATAATACACACTTGGCACCAGGCATTATAGACCAAAAAAAAGTTGGTGTAGATATATAGATATTTATAAAGGTTGATGTGAGTATATATACATATATACATACATTATATATATATGAAAAATACATATACATATAAAATTGACCAAGATGAATGAACCATTTAAACAGAGTTTTGAAGTTATCACTGCAGCTGACCAAGCCATTCAGAATGCAGCTCCAGAAACCAGCTTTTTCCTTGAAAAGGATTTAGAGCTTGGCATGGTTCAGACAAGCAAAGGGTACATAGTACATCACCCTCATTATTCAAGGTCTGACACCACCAGAATATTTGCATTTATGCTTGGTCTGCAATTGCAAACCACTGTGAAAACATAACTTTCAGACTGTGACATTCTTCAGATTCCAAGTGAAAGGGGGAAAAATACTCAAGGATATTCAGCCAAGCACTTGATCACAGGAGAAAACTTAACACTAGTTGTGTGGTCAAAACTTCTCCTAGTCAGAGAAAAGCATAGAGTGCTAAACTGTTTCATCAGCATGAGGTGTGTTATTTCCTGTTCCAAAGGGACAGTGTATTTATTTCATATAAATTCATTCTTCCTTTGTACTTACTTAGAAAGTGATTTAATACATATTAAATAATTACTGAAATCGCTGAGGGGAGGATTTTTCTCTTGCTTCCTGCTATTTGATACTATGGAGCAGAACAATTTATTTTTGTGCCATTTTTTTCCCCCAACACACTGAAAGCACTTTTATAAAGAACAGTTAGTTGAACAGTTCTTTGTACCTCCTCATGCCAAAACAAGTCCTGCTGAAGGAGGAAGCCAGAAAACAACTGAGATTAAATGCAAACCTAACTCCATAATGACAGAGCAATAACAATAATAATGGAATAGTTTTCCCATGCATCAGTCCATCAGCACATTGAGGTGGTTCACCTGATTACAGAAAATACAATAAAGGGTTGGGATTTGAGAACTTACGAAGATGTTTTGCTGTCTCGAGACCATTTTTTAATTTGGGAGAGCTTATTGATTAGAAATATTCCTTTTCCTTGAGCTTTGCCACAAGGCTTCATAATCCAGGTGCTGGAGGGATTCTTTCTGAATTCTTCAACAAAGAGATTATAGTCGGCAGGAAGCATAAAAGTCACAGGAACAAAATCTGAGTTAAGGGGAGGGAAACAGAGGTGCACAATTAAGGACATTATATCTGATAAGGCTCCTGAAACATACAGATGGGGGGAAAAAAGTTCTGTCTTAAATTTTCCAGTCTGGCACGACCCACCTTCATTAAGACTCCATGTTGCTTTTTATCTCGTTTAAATTCTAGTTTTAACTGAATTGCAAACTATTACATGATACTAGCTTTATATTAACAGACCCCAATTCATATGGGTCAGTTTTCTTCTTCTGGTTATAAGCTGTGAAATCACAGTATTAGATACCATTCCAGCTTAACTCAATCAAAATGCCTCCACTTCCTCTGTCAAATTTCACCATTCCATTAACCAGAACCCCAACAACAGGGAAACAGAAGTGTTCACTTTGTCTCCAACTTCAACAGGTTCCCTCTATTCCTCTCAATCTGTGTTAGCCACTATCCTTCAAAGCAAGGTTTGTGAAAAGCTTGGAAAACACAGTATTTCACAGGAAACATTCACTGCTACTGTTCAACCACTGTCCCTATCCCTGTGTTTCCTTACGCTCCACTGGCAGATTTGAGGGAAAAGCAGGAGATGACAGAGAGGGAAAGGTGTTGGGTTTGCAGGATACAGCAATTTGAGGACAAAGTGCACTTTTTTCCCATTGACAGGAACAGAGCATTTCAAGAGAGTCACTTTAATGTTCTAACACTCCATAGGTTCAAAAGGCTGGTTCAATTGCAGGTTACTGACTAGACAAGAAAAATGATGAATGCTGATAATGAGAGAACAACGCACCCAAATAAATATATTTCCCATTTTCATCTTTTTCTGCAAGAGGGCTCCCTTCTTTCTCAAGTTCCTTCCTGTATCTCTTGATGTTCTTTACCATCAGATCCTTCCTGGTCAGCTCATAGTGGTTTGGGAAATGATTGACAATCTGGTCATCAGAGAGGCGGTACCCGGTTTCCACACTGAAAACATTCCTGATGGTCTGCACACTCATCCTGAAAGCAAGGACAGGTCACAATTATTCCCCCCAAGAAACACAATCCAGGAGGACAAAGTAGAAATCTTTTTGCTCCAGTTTCTTCATCTTTTCTCTCTCTCTCTCGTTTCTCTGTGTGGTGTAATATTTTGCTGCAGTGACAATCCAACATATCCTGAACTTGTATTAAGAAAGCCAATGAAATCCTGCTGGAGGTTTTATCAGTCCCTCTGCAACTGGTGCAGAAAGTGAGGCCACGGACATGACAAATTGGCCCTACTGGATTCTCTGGCTTGTTGATAGTCAGGTCAATCCCCAGCAGGGCCTAAAAATGATTGAAAAGCACCCAAATGCTTCTGTCTTTCTAAGGCAATGCCATCAAATCAGTTATCTCCCCCATTTTTCACAAAGGGACATACATAGATGGAAAGAATTTTCAGTGTTAGATGTCTCACAGTGAAAATACAAGAATAATTCCTGAATGCCATCAATCTACTACAGTATCATTTCAGGAAGGAAAAATACCAAACAAACCCAAACCCAAACAACCAGTCACACAACAATCTCCATGAGTGTTCCCCCACTCCCCCCAGCTGCATCCCACAGGCAGGAGCAGATTACCAGATTCCTGCCCATTTCAGTAAGTGGTTCACAAAGGGTACATCTGGCAGCACAAACTGCCCTTCTGTTGTATTTGAAAGGGGCATTATAAACTGTTGGGTTTATTTAAATAGTACTGTTTCTGCCAATTAACAGATTATTGCATTCTAGGAGAGCATGTCATGGTGTTGCATTAGACCAATACCAAGTAAGAAGGCAGATTGTTTACTCCCCTCCTTTCACCAGAATCGTTACTAATTTCACATTCACTCTCAGTATCAAAATGTTCAATAATTAGTCTGCATATAAATCATTATCATGAAGGAGAAGCAAAGTACAGTTCTCAGGGCCCTTATTAAAGAATAAAGTGGACCCTGGTAACAGGACAAGCCTCCATAAAATGGATAAAATATTGTTTTATCTTATATTGCAGCTGTGTACTCTTGGGTTATTTTGCTCACGTTGTGCTGTCAGAAGATTTTGGAAAAAGATAAATTCAAAGATTTGCCTTAAGCCACAAATTTCCTCCAAATACAAAGGAAAGATTCTGCTTACTCAATACAAAATTGAATAAAATCAGGTATCACATTTCAGAAGAAGAAACACCGAGCACAGCCTGGGCTTATTACAGATGGCATTGGCAGGAGTGGCTGATACATTGACAGGGCACAGACTTTCCAATCCTGGACAAAACCTCTGGCAAACTGCAAAGATAAATGAGATCAGGAGCATGGGAATGGATCCCTGCAGGTGGGACTTTGTACCCTGAGGAATGACTCCAGCGGGCCTGTGCAGATCCAGGAATGCACCAGTGCAAACCCGCCCACAGGACCAGCAACAGCCTAAGAAATTACAAAGTAACAAAGCAAGGTTCCACACCCAGGAGCACAGCAGCAAATCAGAGCAATTTCTGCATCTTTCACTGTTCAATATGCATTTTGTTCTATTATTAATGGTATTAACCTAAAATATTAAAACGCTTCACAAATTTACAAAGTGGTATTTGTAACGTACTTACCAGTAAAAATTCCAGTCTTCATTTTCTGCCACCTGAATCCACCCTCTTTTTTCAAAGTTGTTTATTAGAACAGATTTTTCTATGTCGGTTACCCACTTCACTTTTCCTGCCATTACCCTAAAGCAGAATCAACCTGTTAGTAAAGAAAAGTTTGAAGATGTGAGGTTGAAAACAGGGGAGAACACAGGGAAGCCAAAGCAGAAGTGGCCCCAAGAAAACACTTTCACATAGGTCTATTAATTTAAAAATCAAGGAAAATGTTATCTTAGGTTCGGACTGGAACCCTGCATTTCCCAACAGGACAACTGCACACAAGGGCAGTAATTACAGGGGCCTTTCACACCCCACAGCCAACCCACCTTTTAGGAACAGGCACACAACTTATGGCTGCCCTTAAATGCACTGACACAAATCCCTATTTACACTTACTGGGCAATGTTTACAGAACCAAGCATACAGCACAGATATTGCACTCTTTCTAAGTGAGATTTACACCAACACACGTTTCTGCTTTGTTTTGAAGGAGGAAAGCACTTCACATGGATCACTTGGTGAGCACAGAATAAATGAATGTGATTCCAAGAGAAATCCCCTCCATGCTCTGTCAAGAATCACGATTTGCAAAGTGAGGTTCCTAACTCTGTGCTGCCTTCTCTGTGTTCTGCCTCCTGCATTAGCCGGGGGCATCTGGATAAGCCGCTGTCATTCAACCCTCCCAGCGGGATTTCCCCACATCTAACTAAGGTTGCTCAGTGTTTAGGAGCTGCGTTTCAGCTCCTGACACCAGGTGTCACTTGTCACACGAGAGCTCCCACTCGCCCGGATCAGCCTTTTGTCAGGATCGCTCCACCATTCTGGTTATGCTTCACAGAGATGAACTGCAGAGAAATCCTAATTCAGAAGAAAATCCCTTTGAGCCAAAGGCAGATCCTCCGGCACAGGCCTCTCCCAAGAACAAAACCCACCACAGAGAGGAGTGGGAGAGTGAGGTTATTACAAACACATGTGACACCATCTACTGCCCCTCCTACACATAACTTTCCTTTGAAAAGTAAATTAAAACATAAAAACACCCTTGCTAAATGCAGTAATTAATGCAAGTGAGTTATGAATGTGGTTAATACAATTTCTGCAAGTGAGATATTGGACTGAAATTCCAGGGAGTCTCCAGTTTCCAGGACTAGATATGGAGATGTACATTTGCCAGCAAGCTCAGGCCCCTTTACCTTCTTTCTTTCTGGGAGGTATAACCCATTATAAGCATTATATATAGTGCCCCCCTAGACTATTTATATTGTCAAATCCCAGAAGGCAGAAATGTTTACTGTTAAACTCCAATTCTACAGAGTTTTAGTCACACTTATTATTCCTGTTGGTAAACCAGTTTGAAATCAGGCTTAAACAGACAGGAAAGAGCATATGGAGGCTCAGGGTCTGTGTTTTCATGTGTGCTTACACAACACAAGGTCATGATCTCCCCCCGGGCCTTTCAGGCACTACCAAAACAAAAGGAAACAAAGGGCCCCGTTTGTTTGTGCTGAAGGAGGTGTGATTAGCGATAAGTGACTCACTACTACCACACACCACCTTGCTGTGCCTTTAGAAGTTCAGGGATTAGGAATGCCCGCTGCACATCCCACGGCGAGGATCCCTGAAAGGCTCCACGCGCTGATCCAGCCAGTGGTTTGGGGGGTAGCAGGGAGTGGTTATCGTGACTGCCACACCACACACGGCACTGCCCGATTCCAGAAGGCAGAAGCAGGAGATTCACACACAGGAAGGATAAGCACTGAAGATATTTTGTACCAGAAATAAAAATGAAAGATTACAAGATTGTTGTTCTTTTCCTGTTTGGGGAACTTCAGGCCTTACAGATCCCTCCTGCTACAGGATTGAAAGGATAACAACACAACAGCAGACTGACAACTTGGTTTCTGCAGTTTGATCATCTCAGATGATGCTGAAGTGGCCTGGGAATAAAATCTCCCAGTTTTATATAAAATGATCACTGAAACCCACAAACAGGGGAAAAAAACTTAACATATTAAGTTGTACCAAAAGCTTTCTTATTTTCAGTAACATAATTTTAATACAATACAATTTCCTACAGGAACCCTCCGATCTGCAACACGGTATTGCAGATAACCAGGTCACCATCACCACCACCACCAGAGGCCAGTTGTGCTGATGGCAGACTTACCTTTTCACAGTTTGCTTTTGAGGTCATTCCTGGAAAATCCCGTTGGGCTGAAGCAGTTGTGCCATCAGGGGAGGCCGGGCTGGGAGATTCCCAACGTGTCA
>JAOXXN010000265.1:65347473-65361697 GCA_026770055.1 Myrmophylax atrothorax | reverse complement strand
ATTTACAGAAAGAACAGAGGAAGACAAGGAAATGCAGACAAAGTGATTATCAATACAATATATGCATATTCTTCTGATACAATTTTTTCCCTTGGTTACCAGTTATGGGAAAACAGTTGCATCAGCAGCTCATAGAACTGAAATATAAATGTTGCTGTTGGGCATCTCTGAGGAGGGGATTGATTGTCATCCTCCTGTGGCTACACAATGCAAGTCACATGGCAGTTGTCTGGTTCATCCAGAAACAGGGTGCTGAAGACATCATTAAAAAAGGTAGGGTGGTATTTGCAGGCTCTATCACAGTCAGGATTAAAGTTCACCTCCAAGATCTGAGGCTGCATAATTCTTTTCCCTGTAAAGGTGAACACAAACACTGCAGCTTAATACAAGCTCTGTAGAGATCCCGAATCACTACTTGGCTTGAATCCAGAGATTACAGGAAAAGGCTGGAAAAAGCCACCTTTTATGACCCAAGCCTCATTTAGAATGAGAATTTGCAGCAATTTAACAGGATCTCCCTGACACAGTTGCCTTGCCTGACAGCCTGAAACATCTTCCAGAAAACTCTGCTTCTCCTTTCCTGTCTAAAGTACAACCTTTGCTTTCTTAGAACCTCTTGGCTATCCAGCAGTCCTGTTCCTTCACACTGCAGCCACTCCATGTCCCTCCTCAAGAGTGGCCTCACTCACATGTTCTTGCAGAGATTGGTAAAAGCTGAAGGATGGTCCTGAGCACATCACTGGAATGGTCAGTGTGGTCCCTTCCCTGCTTTAATGAGTTCACTGAAGACACTGGGCCAAGCCTGGAAGCCACAGCTAGTAAGATGTTTCTAAGGTTTTCACAGAGAGAGATAGTTGTTTCAAACATTTGTTTGGGTTTTTTGTGTGTGTGTGTGTCAATTTGTTTGGCTTCTTTGGTTTTTGTACAGTGGGTTGTTTGGTTTTGTTTTTCTCCCAACAGAGAAGAGGAGCAGGAGGGGCACAAGAGGCAGCCAAGCAGTGAACAGAATAAAGAATTCAGCATTCAAATAAACAAGCTTCTCACCATCTCTGCTGGTGTCCCATTTAAGCATCAAGTCAATGGCATATATTGCTCTTGATGATGGATAATCACAGATGCCAAGAGGTGCAGGTTTGGCTGAAGCAGCTTGGAACAATTCAGCAAATGCCTTAAAAATATCTGCCTAATAACAGAAAGAGGTCTCAGAATGAGAAGTGAGGGTCCACAAAAGCATTAAATATGTTTCTAATCATTTAATTCATACAGGCTTTTTTAAAGTTTGTATAAATTCCACAGGGCAACAGAGGAAAATCTGTGCAGCATTGGCCTCAAAATGTGCATTTAGACCCAATGAAAACACAGAAGGTCAGGACTGGCTGTATTAGTAAGTCCAATATAATGTAATCATGAAATAGAATTCTCAAATCATGAAATAAAGTTCTTTGACAACAAAGTGAGGCCCATTATGCAAAGTTAAGAAATGCTTCTAAAGTAAAGGTCAACATATGATGCCCTTTGTAGAACTGACACACATGAAATAGGTGTTACGGGATAAAAAATCCAAACAACCCAACACTTTTGGAAAAGCTGAGTAAAAAACTCCAAACAGATCCATGAACATTTACATGAGAAAGATGAATTGCTGACTTACCTGTACTGTTGCCCAAGGATACTCAGGATATTGTTTTTCAAACAGAGGAATGAAGTCTTCACAGTGTACCTGAAACAGTTTAGGTTGGGAGTGATTGAGCAATCAGAACAGAAGAGAATGGAACATCAACTATTTTCTGCCATTCATAAAAGGCAGATAGAGAATTAGGGAATTAGTTACAGTATTTGTTATCATAAAAGCTCCCACTAAGGCTTCAACAATGATAAGCTGCCATTTTTTGCAATTTTTTTACTGTCCCTATCAGCGTGGGTTATACTCAGGATGTAGGTTTGTATTGCCTTATATAATCACAGATGACTGTAGGGAAAAGGGAAAGAGTCTAGGAAATTATTTGCTTGGGATTTGGGGTACTTTGAACCCTCTGGTGAGCTGGAGATGAACCAGGTTATTTGCTAATAGCCACAAAGCAGGCACTGGAAGATTTTCTGACAAGAGAAAGGTGAGGGAGTGTTTTGGGCTGTTTGCTCACCTGTTTCAGTGTTACACCAGGAGCATAATTCATGACTGTGAAATGCTTCTCATAGTCATCCAAGTCGTCCAGTGAGAATGCCCTAAGGAGCAGAAGAGCTGCTCAGCTTCCAAGGCACGAGTGGATTCCCAGAGCCTCCCCACTGAGGAGGGGAGGTGGCTGATTACCTGTTGGAGAAGCGCAGCCAGAACACGTCGTAGCTGTACAGCCGGAGGGGCCGGACGGATCGCAGCAGTACCACGTAGCGGATGTCGAACTTCACCAGCCCCACGTCCTCTCTGTGGAACAGCACTGGGTTCTCAATGTATTTGCACACCACCTGCAGCAGAGCAAACCCACAGAGATGTAACTCAATGAAATGGAGTGTCATTGAATCTCTTCTCAACTCTGTGCTTTTGGCCAGCACAGCAAATCCAAAGCAAATACATTTCCTTGGTAGTTTTTACAAAACTCCTTCTATGAAGCAGTTTTTTCAGCCCTGCCCTCTAAGGTTCGTTCAAAGCCACGCTCTCTGACCTTTGGGCTGCTCTCCCTGTGCCTGATGATGCTGTTAAGGCTGTTGGTGATGTGGGTATCCAGGCTTCTGGCCAAGTTCCATGGTTTGCATATCCAGTGGTTGTCTTCTCCTCTGAGAGAGAGAGAGAGCAACACCTGTAAGAACCCCCCTCACCCATCTGTCTGAACACCCACTTGAATGGATCCATATCCTCTTCTGAAAAACTACTGCAGTGCAAGAACTAAGGACTTCTGACTGACAGCTGGGAGCAGCAGGTCTGAGGCACAAGGGGAACAAAAGGCAATGGTTACCTTTCACAAATTTTTTTTCCACTTAGGGCCTATCATGATGTCACTGTTCAATTTCTTCTGCATCTGACTCCATGAAAAGGAGGAAAACCCCATGAACAGGACAGCATCTCCATGGACGTGCACAGGCCCTGGTGTGGAATCATCCTGCCAGGAGTCTAAGGACATTCTGGCAGGGTATTGTGCAATTTTTCCAGTTGATTTCCTAATGACACCTCCAAATCATTAACATTAAATGACACCATAACTCATCTTTTTGGGAAGAAACCACCCAATATATCAAGAGCTCACATTACAAGAAAATGAAATCACAGCACCATCAACTCACTTTCTAGTACCCAGACACCTCAAGGTACAAAACTCTGTGAGATATCCTTGACAAAACCTTGCAATATGCTGGGCTTTCCATGTATCCTTTAAAGTCAGGACTGGGTGATGCTCGTTGTCTTCCTTTCCTCAACCTATGAAAGCATTCTGAGAAACTTTTTAGCTTCATGATAAACACCATAAACTGAGCTGGCAGTGCTAACTGCTAACTTCTGTCCTGTTTGTTTGAAACTTCCTCTCCTTCTCATTCCCTACACACACACTGCATTCACTGTCAACTCTTGATATAAAAAAGGAATTAAACCACCACACACCAGGGGTAAATGGAAGGTGTGCCCTCTCCTGGTCATACCAGTCAGTAACAGAATATTTATAGCAAATAATGGCCAAATGAAACACCTGGCAGGTGCCACCATAAGAAATAAGAGTGACCAAAGCAGCCACCTTTCAACCAGAATACTTCATGCTAAACATAAGTTATTCACTAGTAGCACCTAACACTCTCTCTCCTGCAAAAAGAAAATCTTACTTTCCATCCACTCCAAGGCAGCTTCAACAGCAGAAAGTGTGGACTTAAAACCCTAAAGCTGCACAAGTGCTTTAGGCTAACACTAAAAAACTAAATTTTACTTTAAACATTTTCCACTCTGGCTTAAGTGCAGGAACAACAAAAAGCCCCACACTTGTTGCAAACACATTTTGAGTCTCTGTGTATGAATCAAATACAAGAGGCAAGATCTTGACTAGAAAAAAAGCAAGGAAGTTCCAACCTGTATTCAAACCATGGCAAAGTTTCTGCATTTCAAAATGTGCTGCTTAACTAGTGTTACATTAAAGAAAATGCCTAAAAAGCCCCAATTTCCCAGGTAAAATTCACCTGAACGTAAATGCAGCATGACCTTGTGGTGGTGCAGCAGCTGCCAAGCCCAAAATGTGGGACACTGGTCTTGGAGGAAAGTGGGATCAAGAAGCACAAAACTGAGGAGGTGGGAACATGAGTCACCTTCTGTCACGTTGCTGGAAGTAGCTGATGAACTGAGGCAACTCTGTCTGCAGGTTGAAAGTCCGAGGCAACCACCTGGGGCCATCTGGGCCTCCAGCCCTTCTGGCAATGGATGCCAGGCAGTCTTTGACAGTCAGGAGGTTCTCACAGGGGAACTGATTGAGCATCACCTCAGGCCTTTCCTCACTCAGCTTCCTACAAAACAAACAAGCTGTTGGCCAAGGAGGAAGGCTGGGGAGGCCTTTGGGAACTCAGATTTTATAGGGGGGAAAAAACCATTTGTATTATCCAACCTATAATCTTTGAAGTGTGAGAAGTTGTAGAGGATGTCTGCTTCTCCCTCTTGGTCTGTGAATACAAAACGGGGATGGGTCAGGTTGTTGAGGACTTGCTGAATGTCTGTGAAAACCCTACAAGAAAAGAGGCAAAGGAAGGAAAACACCAGTTTAGTTTCTGAGACTGATCAACTGTGTTTGAACAGAAAAGTTCTAATCTTGACTTTCTACGAGCATTAATACTTTTCTAATACATGCTCTGTGTGACAATCTCTTAATACACAGAAATGTTTTAAATTCAAGTGGAACAGACTCAAAGAATTGTATTTTGAGACAGAAATCTCAAAGGTGGTTCAGCTTCATAAAACTAACAATTGAGAACATGATGACCAAGTCCCTGACAGAGCATTCACTGCTCTACATGAAAAGTCCAGGAGTGAGAGGGACCCTGTAAATACTTTCATTGCTGGAACAGCTCTAAAAATCGACCTGCTGTCATGCACAGGAAAGAAAGTCATAGGAAACCTTGTCAGTTTAACCCAGTAGCTTCAGGAGGTTATTTGTGTTTGTTCAGCACTTCCCACACAGAGGCACTTCCAAATAACCAAAAAAAGGATGTGCAATAGGTATGTGCAGGAAATACATGCAGCTTGGAGGTTTAACACAAATCTCCTCTCAACCCCATTTAAAACCACACCAAAACTCAAACCTGATTCACATCCCAGTACATAACCAAGAGTGAGGCAAGATGTTGCATATCTTAGGAAATTCCCCTCTAAGATAAAACCAGTGACCTGGATGCTAAAATAAACAGACAGAAATATGGGTTATTTTGATGATTTAGAGCTTAAAGTGAAGTCACCTAATTCAGAACTCGGCATGTTGACTCAAAAAGTGAGACTGATACAGAAAAACCATTCTTGCACTAAGGGAACATTTAAACAGACTAAACAACCAACTATTTTTTTCCATGAGAAACTACTACATTCTTCCTCCTTTCCAGACCTATTCTTACCAGTTGTACAACTTTCCTCTCCTCCTCCACCACTAGCCAACTGGAAGATCTACTCCCCAGACACCTCTCTGAAAAGATGAAGTGCAAAAATAGCCCAGTCACGGGGGGGGAAATCAACTCTTGAAAAAGAGAAGTGTGTAAGATGCTTTGCATAGCTCTGTGTGCCAAACACCCACAGAAGATCTCGTGCAGCAACTGGAATTTAAGTTGCTCAATCCCAAATGGGTTCCTCACAAACACATCCTACAATACAGGGCACGATCCCTCAGAGACACCAGTTCCAGGCAGAACCAGACACTGCATCCCAAACTGGCTAACAGGCCTTAAGAGCAAAAGGATCATCAAATCTACATAAATGGACCTATTCTGCTTATTAAATCCACTCAATAAACAGCAGCAGCAATAACTTTTGTTGTGTTTTAATTTTCTTTTCCTTCTTGTGATTAAGCCAACATGCTGCACATCTTCTTTTGTGACAGAGTGCTGGAATGCTTGCATTAAGAATTTGTGGCTTCTGCTCCAGCCTACATGAACAGTATCTGCTTTCCAGCTCAGGAAAAAGAGTAGAAATTCCTTTTATGAGTAGCTTTCAGAACGAGGACAGCTTGCAATACAGTTGGATAAAACTTGCACAATGTTATAGGTATGCAGCACCTGATAAATCCAATAAATCTTACTCCACATCTAGACATCATTTGATCAGCCAGAGGTTTTCCTGTCTGACCCCAACACCTCTTCTTCTCTAAAATATAGAATAAAAAGCCTAATCTTCAAGTCTTGCTAAGAAATTCCTGTGCCAGAGCACTCAGGATGATGTATTTTCAGACTTGCTTAAAGAACACAGAAGTGCAGCATAAAAGAAATAGGGGCACTCCATCTATCCTTGTTAAATGCAGAAATATCACTGTAATAAACTGATGGAGCTTAAGGTTAAAGGGAAAATAAGGCCATTTCTCTACTTCTCAGTTTTGAAGTTAGTCCACCTATTCCGTATGCAATCCTCTTACCACAAAAGGTCTTGGGGCAGCCAAATAATTCTGGTTTGAGACTGAAAATTTCCTGGAAATGCTCTGTAAAATTCCTGTATTTCACCGGGAACACCTATCACTGTATTAGTGATCAGACTGTCCCAGGCACTTTGGTATTAAGGCACAGATTTGAAAAGTCAGATCTCTGCACTGAAGAACACAGACTACAAGGGCAGGCACCTGACAACTCCCCAGCAATTCCTTTGTTGTTCCTATGGCACTTCCCTTGGTTTTAGTTTAATGTGTTGGCAAACATTTCTATGTTTACTCTGATAACACACACCCAGACAGGTAAGAAATGCACCAAGTCCCACTCTGGCTCAGATGGCAGAACCTCTACACTGCAACACTGTAGTATCAGCCAACCTGTTTTGGACCTTTCATTCCAACACCAATGATATACTCAACTAATTAAGCCAGCTATCTGTCCTCCCAAATGATTTCCCCCCCTCTTGTCACACAGAAGCCCTGGTAGGGATGCTACAGTCTGGGTTTAAAGAAGATATTCAGTGAAATTGTGCAAATAAGATGAACTATGTTTAGATGTTACTTAATGTACTCAAAAATATTTAAAGCTAAGAAGTTAGGAGAATCAAGTCCCATAGCACAGAGATGACAAGACTGACCAGAGCTGTCTCAGAACAGCAATTTGGGCACTGGAAAGAGCAAGAGAAACACAAGATGATCAAGCCCAACACAAACTGGAAGGACTTTTCATAATAAAGGTATCTTTGAAGCATTTAGTTCTTTTATTCACCCTTTTTTTAATCCAGTAACCAGCACAGCTGGAGAGAACAATCTCCCTAGGGCAGCAGCTATTGTGCCACAAGATGTACTGGAACCTGTAATATTGTTATATCAAACCACATGTACTTGCTCCCCTGCATTTCAGGATTCAGGTTAAGCATTTATTTCATCTTCCCATTCTGTCTTGGGATACAAATGACTAAGAACTTGTCCTGGGTTCTAAGCTTGGCAACCTCGAGCCTTTAATTTGCTGAGTCCCCCCAAACAGTGGCCACACACCAGGCAGAGCAGACACATGAAGACACCCAGCCAGCTCCACGTGTCCCATCTGTCTGTCCATGGGGGAAGCCTGAAAACCCTCAGAAGAGGCCAGGAGCACTGCAGGACTGCAGCTCCCAGCAGCTCCTCTGGACTCTGGGATGCTGCCCTACTCCTGGAGGAACTTCAGTGGACAAACTCCAGAACATAAGGAGGACCTCATGGCCTTCTGCCCAGACATGAACAGGATAAAGGAGAAGAGAGTACACGGACAGGGTGTGAATGAAATTCCTTAGAAGCAAAGCAGGAAGAATTTGATGTGTTTGCCCTGTTTCCCTCTCTGTTGTGAATACCATTCACTTGGAATACAAATATGCAAAATAAAGAGGTAGCAGTGAAGATTAAATTAGTGTTTCCAACATCCTATTAGAATGCCTTTCCCTTGGACTCCTGCATCTGAAACAGAGGCAAGTACGTGGGATTAAAACAACAGCTTTTGCTTATGCTCACAGTCTGGTAACCAGAGATTTCATCTACATAATAAAATCTAGACTGTCACTGAGCAAGTTAACAAATGCCTCCCAACAAAAAGTGAGTTGGATTTTCAGTGCTTCTTCAGCTGATGTAGTGAGTAACAAAACCACCTCAACACAAGAAGCTGGTGTGTGAGTGCACCCACCAAGGTCCATTTTAGTGCAGCCTCACCCCTCAGACAGAGTGTTTCAGGCAAGAGCTTGGAGCCAGTGTCAGATTGCAAACAGCCTGGAGTGCAGCTCACAGCACATGCCAAGCTGGGGGGTGTTTTTCTGCAGTAAGACCAGTGACAAGGGCAGCCTGGCCATGCAGCACCACTGCTTGTGCTCACACAAGTCCCTTATCTTTGCAATGTCCTTCCAGCTTTCCTCTGAAATGGTTGCACAGCACACAGTCCAGTTTGGTGGCAAGACACATATCCAATTTAAAACATCCCAGGTTCTGAGAACATTCCTGTTTGGCAATCTCATCTGAAGAAGGGGAATAGACTGTTACATTCACACAGCACAGACAGCACAGGTACCCCCATGGACACACATTCCATACAGCAGAAAAGAAGCCTTTAGTCTTTCTTATATACCTTTGTCATACTTCTTAGGGAAAACACCACTAAGTAACTCGGGTTAAAGCACTTTGCAGCTTTTCTTTCCCCCAGAAGGTGGCACTTATTTAAAACAAACAAACAAACAAACCACTGAATTTATTTTTCAGAAATTCTGTAAGTGATAATTCATTCACTCTGAAGAATAAATCCAACAAGACCAACTAGTAAGTCAGAATCTCAGGCAAGTGGTTACATCTAAACACACTTTTAAACTTGCCTCTGTAGTTCAGAGCTGGAAAAGGCTGTTCAGCCTGAACACACTGCAATGGCTACACATAATCTTGGTAAGAAAGCACTTTTTGTTTGCAGATACATACTTGAAAACTTTGTCTTGGACATAAACTGGTGGGTTTATCACTGCAGGCAGCTTTTCCTTGTTTTCTGCTAAAATGGCCTACAAAACAGAGAAAACCACAACAAGTTATTAGTAGGCAGAACAAAAGAGCTGCCTTAGGTCAAACTCCACAACATTCAGCAGGTACGAACAGCAGCTAAGACCAAACTGAATTTTAAAGTGTGCACATTCAGTTTTATAAAAGAAGAGACTGAAAACCAACATGATCTTTCAGGTGAAGCTACAGGCAAAATATGCTGTATGACTCAATGTGCACAAAAGCATTTTATTAGCAATATCCTGTTGAAATTTAGCCAGCTGAAATTTTCTCAGATTGTAGACTTTTACAGATGATTTCCTGCCATTTCTTATCTCCATGTAAGTATTTAAGTACATACATACTGTGCTTGTATATATGTCTTTATATATAGTTGTAATCACAGAAAATATGCCAGTGCATTTGCATGGCTCATTGGTCTGTGGTTTTTGATGCAAATGAGTTTCACCAGAGCTACATTTTGAGAAATGCATTATGCTGTGTAATAAAAAAAAATAAAAATCAGTACAAGAATCCTATTAGTAAAAAGGAACAACAAATAAGGCTTCAAGACCAGGAATTCTCAACACTGTTGAAGGACCACGAGAAATTGTTGTTTCTCCTAAACATAAAGCAAAATCTCAGATCACAGTAAAATACAAAGCTCCTGTACTTCCAAGAAAATCTAAGACTGACCATTTAGGAGGTTGGAACACAATTCTGCTCCTGTGAAAATGAGTAAAAGTTTTTTTGCAGCCTTCAGCAGAAAAGGTGCCTGCAAAACCCTCAGCCCACCTTTTACAGCCCCCTCTGACTGCCAAAGGAGACACACATTTGGATCCCTGCTGACACCCTGCCAAAGGAAACAGGTCACAGAACTCTGGGGTGGGAGAAGTGTATCTTCATAAACCAAGGTGGCTGCTGCAGTTCCTTCTAAACTGCAGTGCTGACAGGTCCATCCAGACACTGGAAGGACTGCTTTACTTTCAAGGCAATATCATCAATATCATCCTACATAATGGAAAGCATAAACAAAACCACAGTGGTAACCAAAGATCTTAGACATGACCTTCTAAAATGGATTGGACAGTACAAATACAAAATAATTCCTGCAGTGCCCCAAGAATGGATCCTGTAGAGAAGATCAAATTCTCAGAGCAGTAGCAGAGGATGCAGTACTGTCTTTTTTGCAGCTTGAACCCAGGGAGCTGTGGCAGAACAGCAACTGCTCCAGTCCCAAGAGAGACTTCTTCCATCCCAGACACCTCACTGGAAGCTGCCTCCCCTGGCAGGGGTTTCTGCAATCACTGCCCCATCAGCACCCACAGCACCAGTGAAGGTACAGCCTCTGTAGTGAAGGTACAGCCTCTGTGGGGTGTGTTGGAGATCAGAATTAGGTGACAGAACAAAAAACAGGTATCAGAAAGTTAAGCCACAACGTTGTTGCAACAACTCTGATTATTTTACACTGCAGGTTTCAGGTTTACTAAAAGGAAAATTAGAATAAGAAATGTAACACCCTTAGCTACAGTAAAAGCCCATGACACAGCCCATTTAAACTATTATTTGCACACATTGGCAAAGCAGTTGCAAAAATTGCACAGTGATAGCAGCAAACAATTTTGAAGTGGTATGACTACAATAAGCATTTAGAAACATTTTCACAACTGTGTTTTCCTGCAGAATTTCTGGCTCACATATTAATGCTGTGAACAGATCTCTGAAGTTGTCTCCAGGGTTTCCTTGTGCTTGCAGCTCAGCTCATGTGGAAATAGGGGAATTACAAGTGTCAGCAACACAGTGTCTCTTGCTGCCTGTGTCACTCGTGGTGTTCAAGCATGTGCAGTGCCCTGAGCTACTCTTCACTGCTCTGTCACCAGTGAAGACTTTAATTTACTGCCAGACATTTTACAGTAAAAGGAAGCTCTGCTGGTTGGTTCTAGCATCAGTGTTTTGCTGTCACCTCAACAGCTGAGTGGCAGAAACACAGTTAAAAGTACAAAAAAAGGCTACTTTGAGAAGTTTTAAAGGTGGAGTGGTAAAGGAGGACACTGTACCCATTTGCCTCACAGAGTTCTTTCAATTGACCTGATCATACAAAAACAGAATTAAAACACATTCAAAAAAATTGCCTTATCTGGGACCCAGAGAACACACGTCAGACTGACGGTTGGTGCATTGCTGTTCCTCATCTGAGCATGCAAAGAATGGCTCTTCCAAAAATGCAAAGCCCCAACCAACCAACCAACCAGACTTAGGTTACAAGACTATTTTGAGTTTATGCCTTTATGTGGCAGAAGCAGCTTCACTTTATTTCTCACTGGATACTGGTACTAACAGCTGGACACAGCATTTTCTGCCTCTCATCTATCCCCAGAAACAGAGAGGTGGGGTACAGACTCATCTTTAGAAGCTGCACTCTGAATGCTGTCAGTGGCCAGCACAGCATCCTCACAGGCCACAGGTTTATTCACTGTTCTTAAAAGTGAATCTCATGCAGATTTGGTTCATGAAAAGGAGATTCCAAACATTAATTTCCTCTCCTTGAAATATCCAAAACCTTGATTAGAAAGGAGAGCTCAAAACAAACCAGATGAGTGCTTTATAATAGTGCCATCAAATTAAAGATGTCTCTGGTCCAACATTTAACGGCTCTAAATCACAACATTGTATAAATGAGTAGCCCAGTAGCCAGCCTGGAAAATAGAACCACTCCTAAAACAGTAAATCAGATTTTCTGTAATTGCAGACTGAACAGCAGTGCTGCAGCAATAATCCAGTGTATCAAATACCTAAGGGGAAGTTGGATACCTCATAGGAAGTACCTTTTGCATGCTTATAAAAAAACCTACACAATACAGAAATAACATATTAGAACTCATTTATGTTGCTTCAGCATTTAAACATTTAAATATTATATGTAAGATATTTCTTGTCTCACTGTGCTTTGAGGGTTGTTTTAATTTAATGGCTATACTCTGAATCAGCCTTTAAGCCTAAAAAGAAGCAAAATCAGAACTCCTGCAATGTTTTTTTAGACACTGCCTCTTCTTAACAAAGAAAATATGATACGAATTGGTTCAAATGATACCTGGTAATACTCATCTGCAGGCTCTGGTGTGACACAGCTGACATCCAGAGCTTCAGTGGGCACCCACGGCAACAGAACACACCTCCTGATCAGTCTGTCTGTCTCCCCGTGAGCATAATCCCGGGTCACTTCGTCTGCAGCAAAACAGGGACAACTTCAGCAACTGACTGTCCTCCTCCAGGGCACATCTTTATCACGGCATAGCACACAAAGGGCAGTTGGACAGTTAGCACCACCACAGCTTTTGGTATTCAAATGAAACATGAGAGATAATTAAAGAACTGCAGTAAAAAGGGCATTATTCAGGGTGCTTACCTTCTCCACCTGATGGAGGCATAAAAAGGTGGCCCCCACTCAAGATTGCAGGGATAAATCATTGGCCTGGTATTTCCCAACTTCCAAGACTTGACTTTCTGACTCTAAGCTACAAACAGACTTTTAAGGAATTTTTTTTAAACCCTCAGATGACTGAACTGGCAGTTTCACTACAACAGTGATGCTAAGTAAGTTCTCTGCCAATAAAACAACAGCAACATTTTTAGACTGGTAAAGGTCTCAATCTCACAAATTATGGAAATACCAGACCGAGAACTTTTAAATTTAACAGCATTGCAAACATGCAGCCATTTTGGTCTTGAAATGTTTGTTCTACTGTGAAATGCATAATGATTTGTAAGAATATGGCCCATCTTCTACTGCAAGGATCAAATCAAATAAATAAAAACACACTTACCACCCGTTTCCAGGTCTCTCAAAGGCCAGAGCACAGTGTAAGCAATTTGCTGGGGCGTATAAAACAGAGGTGCTGCTGCAAAACTGGGCTGATCCGAGTGCTGAATGCGTGATCCAAATTCATCCATGATGTACCAGACAGGAACCTTCTCCTCTGCAGTCTGTAAGATGAAACAGGGTGAGACATCCTGCATACACCAACTGCAAAAGCCCCAAAGACAGGAGGATTAGTTTTCCCTCAGTTTCTATTAGAACCAGTCAGCTAAAAGGTGTTTGAAGTTTATAGCTGGAGAGTGAAGCAGAGCAGAACTGCCTCCTGCCACAGCAGCTGGCTGTGAGTGCTGAGGCTGCATCAAAGTACCTCTCCCTGCCACACTTGTCATGAAAGAATCCTGAATGAAAGAATTAACTTGAAATTGCTTGGTAGCACCACTGTGGCCCTTTTAAAGAGGCAGAAATGGAGCAGAGAGATTAGATTTGAGGTATTCAAGCAGCCCAACGACAGAGAAGGGAACAGAAGACAAGTTAAGTACAGATTGAATTAATTCCAGGAAATCATTTTTCAGGTGGTAGCACAGATAATTCCACCTCACAAGCTATTCATGGAAAGTTGGGAAACAAAGCCATAGGGTAGAAAGACTCAGATATATTGTACAGATCTCCCTTTTATTCAAGGAAATAGAAAAAGCAGTCACAACGAATCCCTTTCTCAGGGTTTTTTTCAGGGCTGATTCTACTGTGAGCTAAGCTTAAATTTAATTGACAAAGATGACCACTCCAGAGACAACCTCAGAATCACAGACTGTTCCGAGTTGGAAGGACCCACAAGGCTCATCCAGTCCCACTCTTAAGTCAATGGCCCACACAGGGGACTGAACCCATGGCCTTGGCATTGTTACAGCCAAGTTTTAACCAACTGAGCTCATCTCACCTCAAGGCCCTGAGCCAACAGGTGCAGGTTGGTCATGCTCTCATTGCCCACTCTGCACAGGGCTCACCCCAAAGCACTCACCTTCCTCCTCTTTAATCCTAAACACTCAAAACAGCCTTGGAGCTACACTGCAAACCCTACAACAGGGTTTTCAGCTGAGCCCTGAGGGTTGTATTCCCCACTTGAAGGCTCAAAACATGCTGGTACATGGGGCAGAGTGACCAAACCTGGTGTCTTATCCACACTCTCCAGAAGCAGCAGCCCTTGCAGGGAGTTCTGCCTGCAAACACTGAGGCTCCATCCTGGAGCTGGTTGGCTCTCCCTGAGGGTAAGTTAACATTTACACAGCATGAACAAACCAGG
>JAOXXN010000265.1:65289690-65305386 GCA_026770055.1 Myrmophylax atrothorax | reverse complement strand
GATCAGCTCAGTTGGTTAAAACTTGGTTGCAATAATGCCAAGGTCAGGGGTTCAATCCCCTGTGTGGGCCATTGACTCAAGAGTTGGATTCGATGAGCCTTGTGGGTCCCTTCAACTCAGAACAGTCTGTGAATCCACCACACCCCACCAAGGGAAAAGGAGGGAGGGCAAAAAACCAAAGAGGAGGGAAAAAACCAAACCCCAAAACCTGAAATGGCAAGCTTCTCATATTATACAAAAGAGAGACAATTAAAACAGAATATGACATAATACATATATATATATACAAATGTGAGAAAAAACAAACCAACAACAACTACTGAGTTGCTCACCCAAACCACACAGACTTTTACCACCCCAGCTCACAAAAACACTCCAACAACCTCGCGCCCCCAAAAGGATACCTGGTAAGAGAGGAGGAAACCAACAACAAAGGGAAAAAGGTACTTCCCAAACCAAACAGCTGTGAAGTGGAGAATGAGGCCCAACTCGACCAGCAAAGGTGATAACAGGTCTGCTGAGCACCTGGACATCAAGGAACTGAGCTGGGCACTGTCTACACCTTCTTTTATACTTGATTTTGATGTCAAAATGATATGAAATGTCTCTTTGGTTGCTTAAGTCAGGTGATGTTTGTCCCCTGTAATCTTCGTGCACTCCCTGGGCCTGCTGGAACTGAGGCCTAGTGAGGCCTGGCTGAGACTGAGGCCTAGTGGGGCCTGGCTGAGACTGAGGCCTAGTGAGGCCTGGCTGAGACTGAGGCCTAGTGAGGCCTGGCTGAGACTGAGGCCTAGTGAGGCCTGGCTGGAACTGAGGTCTAGTGAGGCCTGGCTGGAACTGAGGCCCAACTGAGGCCTGGCTAAGACTGAGGCCCAAGTGAGGCCTGGCTAAGACTGAGGCCCAACTGAGGCCTGGCTGAAACTGAGGCCCGGATGAAACTGAGGCGTAGCTGAGGCTAAAGTCAAAACTACCACAGTCCCACAAGCCACTCCTCATATCTGGGTAAGGGACTGGTTTAGCTGAAAACACACAAAGCTGTTACCAATTTTTGCAGCAGTCTGTGTGCCTCACCCTGAGCTGATGGTGTGACCCTGACAGTCATAACCCTGCACTCATTTTGAGCTGTGATCTTTTGGGATTCAAGTATTGCCTGAGTCCATCTTTTCCCACACACACAGTGACAAGGTTCCTCCTCACCTGCAGCCAGGGCATATAAATACATACAAGTCCCATAAACACACCTGATGTTCACATCTCAAATATGGGAATAATCACCCTCCACTTATCACCCTCCTAAGGTGTTTTATGTGGCTTTGGTGATATCTTTAAAGGAACTATTTCTTTGGGCTAAGGAGACAACAAAGCACAAAGTGCCATTACTGAGCAAAAAGGGGTTTGTTACTGCAATTGTCTCCAAATGGCAGCATTAAGGATCACTGAAGATAATTCTCCTGCTTTTTATTGTGCTTTTGTGACAATGTAGGATGTAGTTTCCTCTCAACTCCGTTGGTAATAAAGGCAGGTGATCAACAGGGAGATGACACTCATTTTAAGCCTCATTAAAGTACTCAAATACAACCGTGTGTGTCAAGAGAAGGGTGTTCTATTTTCCATCTTCCAACAAGTAATGAGGAGAAATTTACAGCGAGGAGAATATTTTCAGTGGGAAATGGGAAGAGCATTCTTTGTAGGCTGAGAGGGAACACAGCACAAAACTTCTGTGCTCTAACTTCATACCACACCTCCACAAATTTAGTCCCTGCTGTTAATTTACAAACTCCTTCTCAGAGGAGTAACTGGCACACTGCAAGGGAGACCTGGTGGGTAACTAAAAGACAGAGTTAACTATTTCTCACTGTTAAAATGCTTAGCTCTGTATGTAATAGGGATGGCAATACATAAAAGGTAAGCAATGCACAGTTCTCTGTGAGGTCCCTCCCCTCTTGTTCTGTCTTGCTCCCAGGTGGGTATTTGGCATCAGCCCCGAAGGTATTGATGAGAAGGTAGTTGTGTTGAAAAAAAAACAAAATAAAACAAAAAAATCAAAAAACCAAACCCCTCAGAACCCAAATTTGGCTATGAAAACCCTAAGGTATTCCATCTCCATTACAAGTGTAAAACCAGAATGAAGCCCTCACAGAAAACACCTGGAATGGCTGTGGCCATGGCCAGGATCTGCTGTGCTTCAAGGAAGAACCCAGAAAAAAAATCATCTCTCTAAAGGATACAGAATTCTCATCTGCCACAAAGCAGCACTGACCCAAGTGCCAGAATTTTGGGGGTCTCAGCAGTTCTGCTCATTTCAACACAGCCTGTGCCAGTACTTCATGTTAGGCAGGATACCTTTGGGGATCACTTGGAGAATTGGGGTTGGTGCTGTGAATGCAGCTGTTAACCTGAATACCATTTCTACATGGAAAGGTGAATAGTTTCAATATTCTAAATTAGTCTTGGAGGGATTACGAGTTACAGCTGACAGTAGAGAGAGAGAGAGATAGAGAGACAGACAGATAGATAGATAGATAGATAGATAGATAGATAGATAGATAGATAGATAGATAGATAGATAGATAGATAAAGGACAAATTAAGGACAAAAGCATTAAAAAATACTACTAATACTGCTTAGATTTCTGTGAATGGACTTGTAAATTTAAAAAAACCTGACACATTCTCTAATTGCCCTGTAATTTTATCCTAGCCCATGGACTCCCATAGGCTCAGGTGTTATCTGAGTTTATAATATTAATTTGGGGCATGATTTAACTGCAGCATCTCAGACAAAGCCATGGGCTCTCCCACCCTCCTGGGGAAGAGAAGCATCAGAGAGGCCCCCACACTCACCAACACAGTCCTTTTTATTCCAGTGCAGTTTCTTCCCAGGTGGGCAGACACACTCGTAGCTCCCCATGGTATTGAGACACCCATAGTCACAGCTCCCATTGCTGATGCTGCATTCATCAATATCTGAAAGCAGAAGTGGAGTTGCAAAGAGTGTTGACCATATGGACACTGCATTGAGAACTATGTGCATAAGGAAACCTGTACCTACTGTATCTGTTATATTTGAGCCTCTATAAATGTGCATAAAGGCAGGCAATACCCATCTAACATCTTCAGTGCCTCTTGCATGTGTGTCCTAAACATCACCCTTAGACAAATGTTTAGCTCCTACTCTCTCCAGGATTTATGCATATGATACAACTTACTTGCCAGGAGCAGTTACACTCAAATTCTTGGAATGACTCACAGATACAAAACCTGCTCCAGTCCCTGCAGCATCTGCACAATGATGCACATTGCATTATACAGAGAAACGTCACAGGCAGAAACATCTGTGAGATTAGGTCACTTCTGCCAAAGAGGGAGACAAACTCTCCACAGTGATTCCCAGAGTTTGCTTTTATGATGCAGGGGAAAGAGGAAGTGATGTATTCAATAGAAACCCAGCAGCTCAAGTGGAGTTTAGACTTCTTGGATAATAATAAAAGGTAAAAGCTTGCAAGAAGGCAAAGAAACTACTGTACACATCATCACTCATATTCCACATAAAATCTTAACACTTTTGGCACATCAGAAAAGTGTTTAGCCCATGTGAGATGTATCCTTTTAAAGTCTATTCAATCAGCATTTATACACTGGTGCCAACAAGGTCAGTCTCTCCTCTCCTCCCCTCCCACCATCAGGAGTTGATCACACCCAGGCTGTGGCTTCAATCCCCACATGGATCATTCCCTTAAGGGTTGGACTCCATGATCCCTGTGGGTCCCTTCCAGCTCAGGCTGTGGCTCTGAACCAAGGGGGACTCATATGTAGTAGCCAAGTCTTCCCCTGGCATCTTGGGACACTTGGTGGGAGCTTGGGAGCATTTCCCAGGGCAGCTGCTGGAACCCAGGATTTCAGCTGCAAGGTTTCAGCCTGTAGGATTAAGGCAGAATCCAGAAAACATGGACTACATCCATGAAAGACAGAAAGACAACAGGCATGTTTCCAGACAGTGTTAGGACTTCTGGGTCAGAGTCAGGACTTCTAGAGAAGGTCCTGGGGTCAGCAGTTCCAAAACATGACAAGGGAAAGGCCCAGAAAAAACCTTATCTGAGTCATGGCCAGTTCATGCTATTTTAGCTCTATTTTACCTTTATTGCTTTATCATCTTCAGTCCTAAAACTTTGCTCTAAAAGGATGTTTGGCTCAGCAAACAGCCCACAAGGCAAACCACACACACAGAAGCAAACTCAGGCTCCAAACCTCCACAGTGTGTCAGTCCATACAAGGTGTAGCCTTTGTGGCAGAGGCACTCGAAGCTTCCAGGGTAGTTGATGCAGGTGTGGTCACAGGTCCTCTCAAAGGAACACTCATCTATATCTGAATTAACACAAAAAGCAGCAAGAAATTCAGGCTTCAGTGAAATATTCAGTTTATAATTTCTTACGGAGAAAGGAACAGGTAAAATCGGAATAAAACCATTCATCCAGTGCCTTATAAAGAAAATACTTAGAGGTACATGGAGAGAGGAAAGAGAATGTGAGACAAACCCACCAGACCATTCTGTACGTTCACCATTAGATGGCAACCTTGAACTTCTGATCACACTGACCCCGCAGGGCTGCCGAGAGTTAAAGTTTTGCGGGTGAGTGGCACGATGGGAACAAATTGGGGGCTGAATCAAGTCCTTCCCTCTTTCATTGACCATCTTGGCCACCAGCAAAGGGAGTTGCTCCTGGATTTCTGTACAGACTGCACAGATTTCTGGGCTACAACAGCTACAGAGGGTTATTTGACAGAACAGACTCACTGAAAATGGTTACATTAAAGGTACCTAAAACAGCAACCTGTGCAAAATTAACACTTCTGAGTTAATTTTATCCTTAAACAATTCAGGGTTTTTTTAAAAAAAGCTTTTCAGTGATTCATTTTTCCGTGCACAGGTCAGAGAAATTAATACAAAGGCATTCCTTGAGAGTGGGAGTTTGAACAAATCTCCTTCCTCCAGTGTTCCTGAGATATAAATGAATGGAACAGTATTCCTGGAACACTTTGCACACTTTCTAGAGTTACTTATTAAGAACATAACCTGAGCAACACCACTGCAGTATGTAACTTGGACTTTCATACTGCACATGCTTGGAAAGCTGTGGGTGGGTGATCATAAAACCCAGAAAACTCACTATACTTAAGGCTTTGCTACCCAATTCCTACATCCAAGTATTATTTACATAGTTTTGATGTTTAATGAAACATTCCAGGTCTCATCCTGCCACTATAAATGCAAACACCCAACTTCAAGAACTATAAAACTGAGATTTTCTGTACATGTACACAAATCCCAAATCTGTGTCAGAGTTTAGGCACAAGTTTAGAATGTAGTAAAAAGCTCTATTTTTTTACTCTCCAATTTTAAATGTTTCAAAACATTCACACAAAAGATAATTCACAATGTGGGAAGGAACTGTTCAGGCAACTCCATAACACTAAATAAAACAAACATGATGAACCAAATCTGTGCTACCCAGTTTTATGTGCACACCACAATCACTTCTATAATCAAGTCACAAAAATGACAGCTGAGATTTTCTCCTTCTTACATCTATTTAATTTTTAATGCATTTTCCTATGGCTTTAAAATACCATTATTTGAGTTCTGAAAGTAATTTCTTTTTAAGGTTTCCTTTATAGTCTTGGAAATATGCAGGTTTTGAATACACATAAATGGCAAACTGTTTCAGTTTCCTCTAAATAAATACACCAAGTGAAATCACTGGGGAATGAACACTGCAGTTATAGTTTGAAGGGATTTTTAATGCCTAAGCAGCCAAATCATACATCATGGTTTCCTTCATGTGTAACCTCAGGAAAGCTACAAAAGCAGCTCATTTTCTGGCCTCTGACTTACCTTGGAAGGCTCGTTTTCACCAACAATTTCATATTTCTCAATAGTGATCTTCCCCTGTCCTAGTTCAGTCAATGGGGCTCAGGAGCTGCTTTCACACACAGCTCTGTGTGTTGCTGCCTGCTATGGCTTAGCCCATATTTGAATTCCCATTAAGAAGGATGCAAACCCCTCTGCCCAACCACATGAGCAGTCACCTGCCTGCCAACAACAGGCACTCAGGGACAAATGCATTGCTATTACAAGGATGGCTATAAAAAGTGGTTTCCCCCCCATTAAAAGCATTTTTCCTCCTATTAAAAGCATTTTCCCCCCACCGCTGCTGGCTCTTGCTCTGGCTGATGGAGCATGGGGAGCTCCACAGAGACTTGCCTTGCTGGTCCCTCCTGGCTGGGCACTGCCAGAGGGATCAGGTCCCTGCAGAGCCCTTTGCACAATCACCAGTTCCCTGAGGAATTCAGCACTTGGCATAGAAAGGACAGAAATAGCACCCCCTGCTCCCCCCTGCAAGGCACCAGCACGGTGAGACAGGATGCTCAAAGCCCTTTTTTCTTGTTGGTTTTTTTTCCTTTTTCCTTTCTGACCTCTGCAGTCTGTGCCCTGGGGGCTGTTATCCCCTGGCTCCCAGTTCGGAGTGGCCCTCGCTCCTCTGTGCAGCTCCATCTCCAGCCTGGAAGGATGTGCTGATTTCCCACCACCCTTCTGATTCCTGTGCTGGTAACACCAGCTCTGGGTCTGATCCATTCACTCAAGAGTGCACTCCATGGTCCCTGGGGGGCCCTTCCAACCCAGAATATTCTATATATCCATGATATACATGAGGCCAGGAATGGCACCTCCACAGCCCCTGCTTACCACAACTGGAAACAAACAGAGGGATCTGATTCCTGTCTCCTTTGCACAAACAACATCATAAAATCTGGGAGCCTTGTCTACCCAGTCAAAAAAATGACCAAAGCAGAGATGTGGCAGGTGACAGCTACAGCCCTGAGAACAGACAACTCATCTTCCAGTTTTCTGGTCAACTCACCCTCCTCTCTCCCCCCTCAACAAATATTTTTGTATTGTCTTGCTCTGAATTTCCACCCTCCCACACACCAGAATAAACACTGATAAACTAACTTTTTGGGTTAGTAACAACTCAAAGTTATTTAAGTTAACTGTTTTAACACAAAAAGTCAAAATGTTGTGCTTTCAAGGAACTGTGGTGTAAAACTTCCACTTGAGGTTGAAGTCTGTGTTCTATTTTAAGCTGAATTTGGCATCAATTCACAAATAGCCCAAGCCGTCTCAGAGCAGTTCAGATTTGCTAATGCATTTACATGACATCAAGTCAGAAATTCCTGTCTCAGCAGGTGAATTCACAGCACATCCCCCTGCACAGGCCAAAGCAGCACGTTCAGAGATGCCCTCCCAGATTTTTTGTTTGAGGCTCACAGGGACTGTGGGGGTAAATTCACTGCTGGTAGCACAGGGTTAGTTTCCTGCCAGCTTTTCTGTTAGGATTACCAATGGTACCTACAAAATCTAAGACAGGGCCCCCCCTATTTCACAGCAGGTGAAGTGCCAAGTGCAGGGTTGGAGCAGGTGACCTCCAAAGGTCCCCTCCAAGCTGCACCACTGCTCATGGGCACAAGGGCAGCCCCAGCCCTCCCTCTGTGCTGGCACCTCTCCTTCCAGCCCATTTCCACACCAGGGCATCAATCTCAGCCTGAATAAAGTCCAGCACCTCCTCCAGCAACCCACATTCTGACCTCCAGAGAGAGCAGGGGAAGCACTCCTTGATTTTGCACAGAAGGGACTGTTCCATGGTCTAATAAAAGAGCAGGATTTCCCTGGGTTTTTGAAGCAAGCAATTTTTGGCAGCAGTGGCCATGCTTGATAATATTAGTTTGGCCAAGTTGCTATTACTTCAAGTCAGCATTTGGATTTTATTGTTGGTTTTTCAATCATACTCAGCTTTTTTTTTCTTTTTAAGTTCATGCTTTCACATGTTAAACGATCCCATAATGACCTTTATTTTTCTTGACTGTACAGTTTGTAAGTGGGTGTCAGACTGTCAGTACTGGAAAGGCAAGTCCTCTATCTCAAGAAGGGAGGTCCCACATATCAAATTTCTCTTAAGTTTCCTCACACAGCTGTGCCTCAAAGGTGACCTGGGGGAGCAGGGAATAAAGCAGCTCGTTTTCCATGCTCATTCAAGCCCCTTCCCTTTCCACTGGTGCTGGCCCTGCAGTCCCAGTGACAGTGGCACCAGGTGAAAGGCTCCTTTCTGTGCTCTGTTCCCAGTCCTCTATTCCTGATTGTCATTGCTTTCTTTGGCGCTCTAAAATTAATTTCAGAGTAATTAAAACAAACCAACGACCAGGAAATGAAAGCACAATAAGGGACATTTCCAAAAAGCAGTGGCATTCAGGCAGCTCAACATCCAACACGCACGGGTGAGGAAAATAATGGAAAGTTTGGCAATAAAGTGCTGGAAAACAGTGCTGGATTTAGAGCTGGTTTAGAACTCCAGAGTGAGGTAGGAACAGACAGAATGTACATGTGCAAACCTCACTTGCTCAGAGGTGTGATTTGGGGGTTGTGCTTACAGAACTCAGCAAGTCAATGCTCAGCTCACCCAATTTCACATTGAAAATCTACTGCAGAAATGAGGATTGTTCCCTCTCCTCCTTCCTTCATGTAATTTTGCTTGTTAATGAGAAAACTAATGGTCATCTCACAGCTTGTCTGCGAGACATACATTAACTAAGTAGGTCAATTTATGGAACTGGGAGCCTCCTTCCAGAACAGGCCACATATCATGACTGAGTAAGAGCTTGGTCTCGCTGCTTGGAGTATTTTTCATGAAAATAAACGTGGCAAAGAGAGATCACTGTTGTTTGATGGTGCCATTTGTGATACAGAGAACAAGACAGGAGGGACTCCAAGGCAATCAATAAAAGCTATAACAGGCATTTGTAATGATATATTTGATTTGTATGACACATATTATGTTTGATTTATCTGTGTTTGGTGAGGCAAGACACCAAACGTGCACTGCATCACTGCATATATGCAAAATAGATACATTGAAATATACTACTTCAAACAGAAACAAAATAGAAAGTGAATGCTTTTTTGCTTACAAATGGAATGTACAACACAAAGAAAAGGAAATACCTGTCTCTACCAGCAATTCCTTGACCAGCAGAAGTGCCTCGTGACACCCTGAGTGCTGGTGGATCAGTCAAAAATGGTCACGGTATTACAGCAATACTCCAAGTCATGAGTCCATGCACTCCCAGTATATAGTTCTGCTCTGTCCATCTCACACAGCCTCGGGTTATTTTTAACCCCCAGCCCAATGTGGCCTCATCTGTACCCCAGGTCATGCACACAAGCCAGACCCAAGGGCAGCCAGAACATTCCGTGTCCACCTTCCTCAGCTTCCAGGCTATCGGCTCCCGTGCGAAACAGAGCCCTTCTTGTTCTCATTTATTAGGCACACACACAGAAACTCTAAAGAAGTGTTACATGATGTTTTAAAAATAAACACTAATGCTTTTTTGTATGTATTTTGGCTGAAGGTTATATTCTGTCCTCTCCCCCCAGCTCCAGTTTCTGCAGGGAGCTGATCCCACCCATGCCATGCTGTTCCCTCCCAGCCCAGCCTGACTTCCAGCAGCACTGGACAGACAGCAGGGAAACCACAGATCGTAATGTGAGGGCTTGCTGCCCCCCAGGGAGCCGTGATGCAGGCTCTGTTCCGGGCTGAGGTCAGTGCTGGGCCCGGCACTGCTCTGCCCTCTGATGGGGTTTTCACCGCAGCTCGCGCCGTTTGATCCGCAGTGACTTCCCCTGCTCACAGTCAGTAAAAATGCATCCTCCTCCTCCCTAATGCACAGCCAGCCCTGAGCAGGAGGAACGGCTCGGAGCTCAGGTTTCAGGCTGCAATAATAAAACCCATGAAAGGGAAGCATGGAAAGGAGGAGTAATGTACAAATCCACTTCACTGCTTTCCCACCGAGTGCTTCTGGAGCTGCCCAACACAAAGGGGAAAAAAAGAAAAGCCATAACCCCCAGCCTTTCAAAGAAATTAGAAACCCACACCCATTTAGGCTTCCCACTGCATTACTGACCTGCAATCAAGTCAACCTGTTGCTCAGACTTAATTGTTAATAACATACTAATGACTTGCAGAAAAAGACCAAGATCTGGTATAAATTGCTCTGCTTTTAATGTGAATTAAGTGCTTAAGTAGCAAAGTCTCATCCTGTATTTCAGAAATTTAAGTGGGAAACTGTCCATTAAGACTAACACTGACTTGGACCAGAGCACTTATTTGTTTAAGAACTTTATTGCTCACAGTTAACTATGTGATTAGTGAAGACCAAAGGTAACACACTAATCAGGGACTGAAAGACTTCTGAAGGAAGTTGATTCTGCTTGCCAGGAAATGTGCTTTTTATTAGAGATGATTTGTTAGAAAGCAAAGAGGTATTGAAACAAATAAATGTGTATAAACAGCAAAAGCAGCCTGCAGAGTATACCTGAGACAGAGGCAATAAATAACCAGGAACCTGTGACTTATTATGCCAGCATCCCACTGAGGGGATATTTCAAGGATTTCTCCTTCTACTGTGTATTCTCACACTTCTGCCACATGTCCAAAATTGAGTAACACCTTCCAGGACATAATGCAGACACTGGATGTTTATTTTGATCGAATGAGGACATTTAATGCCCACAGGATGCCCACACTCACTGAGTTTGACTCCTGCACCTCAGCAGCCTCCAGCACTTTGCATCCCTGCTCCAGCAGGGACAGTCTAGATGTTTCCCTGGACTGATCCCTTAGTCATTCCCATCAGTTTCATTTTTAGGAGTTCAAATGGGTGTGCTCCTTTTTAATCACTAAACTTGGCAGAGGCAGAATAATTTCTCTTAAAAAAGTGTCATGGACACCCGAGCCTTCCAGGAATCAGCAGGTACCTCTTGACAGGTTTCTTATTTTCTTACCCAAGGAAGCAGCATTCCAGCTAAGCATTTCCCTGGCTGCCCCTATGGATTCCAATCAATTCCCCCCAATGCAAACCACGCTGCTCTCTCCCTGGCTGCAGGAACTGCAGCAGCCAGACCCTTCTTTGATGCTGAGCACCAAGGGCACAGCGCTTCACCCAGCAAACCCATCAGAGCAACTCCCTTCCCACTGTTTACCCAGAAGTTACAGCCTTTGGGAAGAACAGGACAGGACACTTGGGAGTTTCTTTAAAGGCAAATGGCAGCTTGTCTTCTTTATCTCTGCTATCAGAGCTTATCAGACCAGCTGCACTCTGTGTGAACCACTGTGCTATCTCTGGGGCTTGAAAACAGGAGGAAAGCAGGTTAAAAAATGGGACTGGGCAATAAAATTGTAGGCCTGAATTGTTTGCTCCCTCTCCAGAGTAAATACAGTCTTTTCTTTAGGAACTCTTCCAAGGGAGCTTTATGTGATCTCACGGACCAACAAATTATTTTCCCTTCTCCATTTTTTTCCCCCCACAAATTCCATATTGGGGGTTCATTTGACTGTACTTGGTGGGATTTGGCCCAAGGCTTTTTTACATTTCTATAGTGAAATACATCATCATTATCACCACCATTATTATTACATTATTATTTCTCTGCTGGTGGGTGGATTCCTGCTATTTTTCCCTGCAGCAGCATGGAAGACTCCACCACCCACTCTATTTTGTAGGCAGCACCAAACTAGAAACCAGAGTAATGCAGGAGGATTACCTGATAAATGCAATTTTGGCAGATAACAATTTGTTCACCCTCTGTACATCACCTCTGCACCAGACACCCTCAGCCTGGGAATTCACATACTCCAAGGAAAGAAACTGCAGGGATCCCCCACTGCTGTCACAGAGGGAAATGGGGAGAGAGGCCAAAGGAACCTTCGGCCAAAGGATTTTTCCCCAGAGGGTTTGCACAAACTCACCAACCACCAGAGACAGCTCTGCAGATATTGCCAAACACAGGAGTTAACAAAAGAAAGGGATTTTTTTTCCAGGTAAGAAAGTTTGCCTTGTCCCCCATGGAACAAACCCTGACTAATAACTAGACACAACGGTATAAAATTAGTAAGTCTGCCCAAGGTCACAGGCACGAAGTGAGCCAAGGGAGGTGTTCTATAAAGGTGTTTGGAAGGGAAGATTTCCAATTGCTACTGGTTCTCTCTATTGAGCATATCACAGTTTTTAACCTCATCATAAGCTCAGGGCAGTTCCCTCATCTTGTTTCTTCTCCTTACTGTTACCTGTGTGAATTACAATTTTTAAAGGGATTTCTACAGGATTTTACAAATATATAAAAATGCACTATAGGGATCTAAACTTGAGTAAAGCACCATCATCTTCTAAATACAACCAAAGCTAATGGTATAAAATATGCCTAAGAGCATTGAACAGAACAGTTCATTTTTATGATCTATTACTTTTAAAATCAATACAAAATGAGTTAAGCTAAGCACTTTGTCAGATCCTGAGAGCTATAAAATCTGCCCACTGTGGGATCAGGAAGGGATGGAACTGCCTGGTGAAAGGCCAAAGAAAGTCCAAGTACCTTTGCAACTTTTCAGTGGTGGCAAATCAGGAAAAGGTCAACAGAGCTGTGATGAATGAGCCTGACTTAGAACTGCCTCTGAATGCTTAGCCTGGAGAAGGGAACTGCAGCTACAGCCAGTGGTGTTTGGGATGGGACCAGCACCCCCAGAACATCTCTGGCACTGGATGTTCCCTTCAGTGCTTCCCCACACTGCCTACAGATTGCCTTTGACATGACATCACTGATGGTATGGAAATAAAGATGCTCTTGAGGCAACCTGCTTGTCTGGGTGTTTCTGTAAGGGACAACTGGGCACCATCCCCTCCAGCAGCACAAGCCTGGAGCACTGACCCTGCTGTGACAGCAGGGCAAGGGGAGAGAGGGTGACAAGAAAGGCAAGAGGCTGTTTCTGTGTGGTGAACACCTTGAAACTGGAGACAGGAGCTGTGCTGATGCTCAGAGTCCCCAGACACTGCCCCTTCCCACCCCTCTGCTGTGCTCAGGTTCGTCAGGAACGCACAGCAGGAGCCAAGTGCCTCTGGCTCCTGTTACACTTAAACTCTCACCATTGTTTTGCCAGGACAATCTAAAATGCAATTAAATACTTTTCCCAATGCTTTTTAAAGAAAACAAAGCGCCTTCATCAAAACACTGCCAAGATTTTATAAGCAGACATGTATCATTTTCCAGTATCAATCCTTTCCCAAGGCAAAGGCAAGCTGAGTTACCTACTGCTATTATAGCAATAAACTGTGCTGCTGCTTCAAGGGCTTGGGGCAGGAGAAGCCACGGATCAAGAGAGGTGCATTAAAAGGAACTTCAGGCACATTAAAAGAAACTTTATTTGTTTTCCTACAAACATAGACATGTTTACTAGTCTGCCTCTGCTCAAGCCACTCACTATTTAACACAGCAGCTCTGTAAGAGCAGCTTAACAGCCTGATGAGACAACACAGCAAGGGCTTTACACTCTCTACATCGAGGAAGGAATATTCCCTCTACACCCTGCAAGACATTTGGTTTTTAGCCACATTTCTGTTCTCTTTGCTGAGGTGTTTGTCTCCTCCAGCCCTCAGCAGGAGCTGCTAGTGAGAGTTCTTGAAGGAACAGGGGACTGGTCTGGGTGAAAACGTGCCTGGTGTTATTTGATGGTGCTGAAAGAGCAAGTACAAGAACACAGTTTCAGCTTTCAGCTGAGAACCAGTGCAGCCCTTCCCTTCACCTCCCGGGGACCTCACTGGGAATTCCCAGCTCTCTCCTCTTGCTGAACTCGGTGCCCACTGAACCTGCACAGAATTGCTGTTCTTTGCTTCAGAAGCTCCCTTAGAAACTCAGCCCAGAAAGGCTGGTCTCTGCAGAGCCAAGAAGGGCAGGGATCCCTCAAAACACCAACACTGGGCTCTGCAAAATGCACCAAAAACCCTCCACCCAGCAAAGCCCCAGAGGACACTCCCCCATTTGACTGGCTCTCAATATTTGAGCTTAGATTTTTGGTTCTATCTCACCTGTCCTGCGTAAGGACTCATCTCTGAGCTGCCAAAACAAAGAGCAGCAGTTTGTAGAGTGGCTGCTGGAGGAGAATCACACCCCTTCGTTTCAATGGGTTAGGCTTTTATTCTTATTAGAACAAAATAAACACAGCAGGGCACTTTTAAAAGGCTCAGGAGCGTAGATGCAAGCACAGAAAAAGGAGTATTTGGGACAGAGTAGTCATTTTACTGTGATTCTGCACAGCACCGAGGGTAAAGGCTATCTCCCCTTAATCAATGAGATTCAATACACACAGGGAGCCTTCCTGAGATTCCCTTTAAAAAACAATTCCTATTGAATTACAGCTTTCAGCCTTATTTATCAACAGATTATTGTTTGTGGAAAAATGCTACCTTCCTGCTCCAACCATCCCAAGGCTGACTCACATCCTGGTAATTCATTAATACATAACTTGATTCCAGCCCAGTAAAGTAATTTCTGCACCATACACATCATAAATCCTACAGCATCAACTGAAAACTGTATCTCAAATTCGCTTTCTAAACACTAATGGAACGTTTTGCTTGGCTTCCCACAGACATCAGCAAGGAGAGGGGCCAGGCAGAGCTGTAAAAGCAATCTGATAGCAGGATACTTCTACAGAGTTTAATAGTGTAAGAGCTACCATAGTGAAGGAGACCTGAGGTCAAACTAATCTACTGTCTTACTTCCAACAGGAGCCCATGTCAGAAGCTTCATGGGAAAATACAAGTGGAATAATCTGTCCCATCTCACATCAGGTCTCATCCCATTAGAAAATTGATTTAAAGCCTAGATTGGGAGGTTTAATATCCCTTCCAAGGAGCAGCAAGAGCAGAGCATTCCCCTCCAACTCCTGAGAACACTGTGCTGTGCTGCAGAGGGGAGAGCTGAGGGGGGATGGATTTGTTTTCATGTCTCAGCAGACTTAATTGCTACAACCAACACAGCAGATACCATCACTTGGCAAACAAACTTGTACTGGCTAGAGCTGCTTTTCCTTCACGCCTGGGGCATTTATTGTTTCTGGGTATGATCCTGCAACCCTTTTTTTCTCACAGAGGCAGAAAATGCACCACTCTTCACAGTCTCACTGGCACCCAGTGCAACAGAGGGGGGTTTGCACAGTATTCCTCTCACTGCCAGTGTAACATGTTGCTTCCCAGAGGAGTATTTCTGACTCTGATGCGAGGAGCAATATGCTGCTTGTCAGAAGCAAGATATTTCTGCAAGGCTCAGTGGCACAGAAAGCCTTAGAGAAAATCTGCAGAGTGAATGAGCACCACCAGTGACAGGGAAATTTCTTTCTGTGAGCCAGTCTGATTGCCACCAGCAGCTCCCAGTACCTCCTCCAGCACAGCCCTGACTCTCACTGGTTCCTGAGCTACAGTGGGGACTGAACCAGCCCTGCTGTTTATTCACCAGGGGTCTACGTCATTAAACACACAGAGCCAGACTCAGCTGGGCTGGGTGAAAATCAGCCTCTATCAAGTCCATGGATTTGATATGTTGAGCACACCTATCTGGGCACAGAATCACAGACTGTGCTGAGCTGGAAGGGACTCACAAGGCCCATCCAGTCCAGCCCTCAGCCCTGCCCAGAACCATCCCAAGTCACCCCCTGTGCCCCAGATCATCATCAAACCCCCCTGGAGCTCTGGCAGCCTCGGGGCTGTGCCCACTGCCCTGGGGAGCCTGGTCAGTGCCCACCACCCTCTGAGGGAA
>JAOXXN010000265.1:65275650-65289135 GCA_026770055.1 Myrmophylax atrothorax | reverse complement strand
CCAGCCATTCCCTGGGTGCTGTCCCTGCCCTGGCACAGCTCCAGCCATTCCCTGGGTGCTGTCCCTGCCCTGGCACAACTCCAGCCATTCCCTGGGTGCTGTGGATAACTGAGTACATAAAAGCAAAATGACTCTCCTTTGAGTGTATCACATAATAAGGGTTAATAGGGGAATTGCTTGAGCCTTTTCACCCCTCTCTCTCACTAATCCCCCCACACTGGCACTGACTCTCCCTGCTCAAGAGGTGCAGGATAAGCACCAACAGGTTCCTTTGTGTGCCAGCACTGCACTGCTGAGCACAGTACCCTTCTCCCCAACACAAGTGAGAGCAACACGAAGTCCTGAGGATTGTTTCTGACTGCTCAAGATCTCAAACTCACAGCAAATGCACAAGCAAACCGAGGCAAGAGCCAGTGAGGGGCCTTGTAAGCCTGTCTGCTCCTCACTCCAGGCAGCAAACGTGCTCTCTGGGATCTGCTTCCCTCTCAAGGACAAGGCAGCAGGAGCCTCGTGGCTTTCTAATGCTCTCCACCCTCTACAGTTCAGTCCTGACTATGAAGGTGACAACCTCAGTGAGAGAGACCTGTGTGGGTTCAGCTAAAAATGTATTTTAAATATTAAGACAAAACCTCCCACAAGGCAGTAAAATTTCTGCTGGTGCCTATTTGATCTAACTGGGAATCTGCATATTATTGCCACTCCAGAAAGAAAAGGAAGGCTAAATAATGTCATTTTGATTGAATATTTGCTCTTTTTTTAATGTATTTAATGGAAGGAGAGAAGGAAAGAGAGGGGGCAGAGCAACAATGAAACTTTCCAACCCTTTTCACTGGAAAGCTGCCCAAGATGTTGATGCACAGAATCTGGAGGGGGGTCTGTCCTGCTATTCCAAGGAAGTGCCTCAGCATTTTAAAGCTGAATACTCCTGTCCTCGGTTTGCAGGGTGCAATGAGAGATGGAGAGGGGCAGATGCTGCAGCCCTGACCCCTGTGCAGGTTTTGTTATCTCAGAGGGATGGCTGTCCCACCCAGATCAATGCCAAAGGTGTGTCCTTTCCCTGAGACCTCCCCCAGTTGTGTGACTGGGACAAGGCCAGGTGCTCCCCTGGGTTACATGGTCCAGTGTGAGTGGCAGGTCACTGTCATGGAGCCCAAGGCTGCAAACCTCTTTGGCCCTTCTTTTACTGTTTAATTTGGTCACTCTGTGTCCCTGGTGATTCTGTGCTGCCAGTGTGGATGCCCTGACTTATCTGGGATTAAAGTGGTCCTGTGCATCCATATTTATCATCAGTGGTTCCATACAGAAGAGCATAGTGAGATCTTTGTAGTTAATCTTTATGGGGCTTCTTCAGGCCAAAAATAATTCCCACAAACACTTTCTATCTGTCCTTCCCTGTAGGATTAATCCCTCATTTTATATCCATTTTCAAAATGACGACACCAAGCTGGGAGAATCAAATCTTACCCTTGGAAGGCTAATAGTGCATATTCCATACAAATAAGTGGAAAGGGGGATGTTCTGGCACTGTTTCAAGGCCAGGCCTGCAGGATCCTTGGATGATACACAGTTCCTGTGTTTTTCAAGGTGCTATGTTTCCTTCTGTCATTCTGGAATGAAAGCAAGCTTCTCTTGGCTATTATGCATTGGGAGCCCTGTGAAAAGCATCCCTTACTAACACATCAATCACAGAGTCAGCCAGGTCTACTCACATCAAATTCCCTGGAATGAAGAGCTATTTGGCAGCAGCAAATGGTCACTCTCTCGTTGAACACTATTATTTTAGGATTGCATGGATCACAGTTCTGCAGTAGTTTAACACAGAAGGCCTGAGCTTGGGTTTGAATATTATTTCAAACAAAAAGGAAGCACAAATATCAAGCATGACAGTGTGTATGTTCACACCTTTCTCTGGTAATGAGAGGGAAAAGCACCTCCATCAGCAGGACTTGGCCTTCTATTGGTGGCTTTGTTAAAAGCAAACTGTGTCCACAGGAAATCACCAGAGGGACAATTCAATATCCACGGAGCAAGGGGGCAAAGGCTGTTTGGGACTTTCTGCTGGATCAACATCCATCCCTGTGCCTGCTCTGGGCACACACCAGCACTGCCCACAGCAGAGCACGAGCCCCTCTGTCCCAGTGCCTACAGGAGTCAACTGGTGGGAGGGTAACAGAGTCACCAACAGTCAGACAGGCAATACCTCAGAGCAAATGAAATGTTGTCTTCTGTGGGCCTAAAGGAGCCCCCAGGAATGCCAGGAAGGTATTCCAGAGGTGCTGCTGCCCAGGGGACAGTCACCTGCTGGTACTGCAGTGGCTGTACCATTCAGATGGCTGGGGAAAACACTACCTGAGCACACCTCATGATGGCTGAACACCATCTCTGGGAGATCCTGCAAGCCCCAAGCCCCATCTAAGCTGCTCTGGAAGCTGTAGGAGGACTGAAATGGTGCAAATGCCTCGAAATGCCCCCTGCAAAAGTTGAATTTCCTCAGTTTAGGAGGGCTTGTCTATTTTGGACAGAGGTGATGAGAGGCAGAGGGTGAGTGTGGGTTTAGCAGATCAAGGGTTACATGTTGAGTGCTGGATATTCCCACACTTTTGTCCTCAAGGTAATACAACTTTCTATCTCTACCACTCCCTGGAGAAATTGATGACAAATGTATGTGCTGTCTCTCATTGTCTTGTTTTGCATAAAACAATTCCTAGAGCAGGAAGATAAAATTATTTCTGATAGGATTTCACACATTTTTCTGGGTGCTTAATGAAGCTTGAACTTGAGTGGAGCAGGGAGGCTGCTTATTGTTGATCTTTTTTGAAGATCACTGCACAACAAACAGAACTGAATAAGCAATTAACTGGCTTTAAAACTCATATTGGCTGAGGATTAAGGTAATTATGTCTGAGCTGACACACATTGCAGCAGGTCTTGCCTGTTTGCTTGTTGCTGATGTCATTCTAAAACCCATCTGGGTTGTTGTCCTCCTATTAATTACCCAAAACGTTACAAAAACAAGTTCTCCTTGCTATAAATACAGCTAGGTTATTTTTATTCCATGCCCAAAGGAGATGCAGACCTCCTTTGTTGGGTTTATGCAAGCAGATCCAACTGTTTCTTCCTGCATCCAAAAATTTACAATCACTCAGGCTTCAGGGATCAATTAAAATAAAACACAGGAGATGAGCTTGGTATTGTCACACAGTGATTTCACTGTCAAAGGAGGGGAAAAAAATCTATTTTTAAGTGTGCCTGAAAAAAGAGACTCTGGGAAAGCAGCCTCAGCCTCCACACTAACACTGGCAGGGCAGTGTGGGTTAGAAATAAGTTCCTTTTCAGTGGCTGGAATGCAGGGAGGGGAGAGGAAGGGAACCCCCCCCATTCTCCTGGTGTCACAAGGAGCCACAGCGTGAGAACCTCCCCAGGAGGCAGCTGGGACCGACTGACAATGGTGTGCTTGGCAGCCAGGGCTAAAAAGGGTTCAGCTGCACACACAGACAGGCACAACATTTTAAGGCCCTTTGCAGAGGCTGCTTGCACAGCACTCCACGTGCAGGGGGGCAGAATTCCTGAAAAAACAATCCATTTTCCTATCAGGAGATGAGCACGAGAGAAAAAATGCCTTGAAACGGGCAAATTCAAAAAGAACTGGAGGTTTATTCCCCAGGCATTCCCATGTGTGATCTGGCTGTATTTGGCTTCACCCTTCCTGCCCAAAACCAGAGAGAGAACTGCTCTCCCCTCCCCAGGGAGGATGAAAGTGTGTGAGGCACTTGGTGTGGTGGGTGAGGGCTCTGCAAACAGCCAGCACAAAGTCTCAGACTGGCACAATTTCCCTGCAACCCCCAAGTCAGCCCTGAGGTCCACACTGAAAGGACATCAAGGAAACCAGGGGAGGTGGGACAACTTCAGGATTCCACAGGGAATACAAAGGAGCTTTTTTTACAGAGACATGTGAAACTGTCATGGGCTGAGGTTAATGATCACACAAATACAGCTCTGCAGCAACACCTTCCTTGAGTTCCCCAACAGGCTCAACGATGGTGCTGCCATGAGCTCTATCTCTGTGGCTTTGCTCTTCACTGATTCCTTCCTGAGAGTAACACATGGATAATCCTATCAGGGGTTCTGCAGGGTGTAAAGGGGAAGCCTTCCAGCTGTTTCCATGGGCACTTGGCCCAAGGCCAGCAGGATCTGTGCCCTGCTCCCAACGAGGAGCACATTTGGGGATAAACACCTTGGACACCAGGGAGAGCACCTGAACCAACCCAGCCCCAAACAAGGCACACTGTTAAGTCCTAACTGAGTGTTTTGTAAACATGTTGAGGAGTAACTGAAAGAAATCTTTATTTAAGAAAAAAACCCCAGAGGAGAAAGGCAATGTAGACAGAAAGACCATAAATCACAGAAACTCTATTATGAGTCAAAACAACAGATGCAACATGGACAACAGCATCTTTTATAAACACAAATTAGAATTTTCTATTTCAGGCACTGGAAAGGCTAAAATGCCTAAAATAAATTTCCCGAATCTCTCAATTATGTTCTATGGTGGGTGTTGACCAGCTGTTAGAAAAAACAAACCTGTGGATGATTTATACCCCAGAGGAGTCACTAACTCCAAAGTAGCTTTTTCTGTCAGACCTGAAATCCATAACCACCTCCACTCACCATGTTCTCATTGCAGCAGCAGAAGCCAAGTACAGGTGATTCACACACCGCTGAGTTCTTGCTCTCTACTCACTCTCCTTCTCTCTTTATTAGCACGGACTACATGGCTGACCAATTAGCACCTCCAGCACCAGGCAGGAACTGAATTTACATTTAGAGATCCTCATTATCGTGATAGAAACCTGATTATTTCCAGGGAGCTTCCAAAGCCTATTACTAAGACTTTGCATAATGAACAAATAAATTTTGCACCAGCTCTTGCCCAGCTTTTGAGTTTTTCCCTGGTGTCAGTGCAATTAGTTCAGTGGTGAAACCTCTGACTGATACCACAGTGAGAGCATGTCACGACATATGGAATTCATGAACCCTAATTATCTCCAAACACATCATGAAGGGTATGTTGCTTTTTAGCATTTTGTTCCTGTTTTTAGCAGGTAAATCAAAACCTGAGCACTTACCCTTGTCTGACATCATCCTACAATGTTATTTCTGCCTAACCATGTGGCACCAGCCACTATCCTCAGCTCTTCCCTCCCTGTCCAGCTTCAAACCAACCTTTCCCTGGCTCCTCTGTGTCTAATCCCACAGTCAGGAAGGATGGAGAAGGCTTTCCAGATGGTGGATGGAAGCATCAAGGAAAAGCAGTGGAAATAGTTTTGAATGACATATATATATTCAAACCTTGATTTCTCTTCTGTGGATGAACAAACTCTAAAACACTTAATGCTCTTTTGGACTTCTACAAGTTCAAAAGCCACCAAATAACCATGTATTAATAAAAGGCAATTTCTGCAGAAACTTTTAATTGAGTGCATCCTCCTTCCCCTTCTCTGTCGATGCACAGCCTTTTCCAGGAGCTCTTTAAAGACTAAAGCTACAGAGCTCAAATGCTTCAAGCACCGTTTCTCCAAAGGCTCATGGAAATAGTTCTGCACTTAGTCATACAATACACAACATCATGTGACTCAGGTAACAAATCATGACACGCACAACAAATGATACAAAACACATTTCATCTCAATTCCCACTCAACACCACCATTATCCCTCCACAAATGGTTTCTGTCAGGCAAAGGTAAGCTCACAAATTAAACTTTTTTTTTTTTCCAGTTTAAACCTTGGAAATGCTCCATTCCAGTTAGTTACTCTGAACAACTCTGGTCTAAGTAAGACAAGCCTCTGTCTCACTAAGATCACAGCAAATTAGAGGATTTGAACATAAGGCTCTTTGCCTGAGGCTATTCCACCACTGCCACTTGGATTTTTACACTTCAGTAGGACACTGGCATCCCTACTGCTAAAAACACTGAAACAAGACATTTCCAATAACCTCCTAACCCACCTCAGAGAATGGAAATCTCACAGGTCTTTACTAACCCTACTTCCCATGACAGTGTGATTAAAACCTGCAGTACAAATGACTTAATTACAAAAACAAAACTCAAACCAACCAAACAAAGAAACCCTCCCAAACCCCCAAACAAACCCAGGGGAATCAACATTCTCCTTGTAGAAAGAGTGGAAAAAATGAAGCCTTACCTTGGCAGGTCCTTTCATCTGTGAGCAGTTTGTAGCCTTTCTGGCAGCTGCACTCGAAGCTGCCCACGGTGTTGCGGCAGAAGTGGTCGCAGCCCCCATTGTTCACCAGGCACTCGTCGATGTCTGAGGGGAGGAACAGCAAACACTCAGCTCAGCAGCTCAGGCAGGACAGAGGAACTCACTCAGCCCCCCAGGGGGGCTGCTGGCCCTCTTAGGAAGCAGGTTGGGCAGAGGCATCCCATCCCCAACCTGTCTCACAAGAGGGACATGAGCTGAGTTGTTCAGGAGACAGAGTATTTCTCCCAGAGCTGGAACCAACACATGGCCCAAGCTGAGGTGCTGTGATGGTCAGGAGCACTCAGGGAAGCTCCTCTGTAGGTGCAGGTCTGCCTGACAGAAGTTGTTAGGAGACAGAGTATCTCCCCAGAGCTGGAACCAACACATGGCCCAAGCTGAGGTGCTCTGATGGTCAGGAGCACTCAGGGAAGCTCCTCTGCAGCTGCAGGTCTGCCTGACACAAGACCTCAACCTTTGCCTTGCACAGGAAATATCCAAACTCAAGAACACAGGGAAAACTGGAATTATAACAAACATGAAGTAAAAGGTATTTGAATTCTCAAACCCTTCTATTATGCCTACATAAACAAATGTAAGGATACATTTTTCAGAATTAGCATTATGTGCTAGTTTGACTATTATTCAGTGACACAACACCCATTTCCATGTGTCTAACTTTTCTCTCTTGGTATAACAGAAGAGCAACTAACTGTGAGAGCATGTGAAATGTTGCCCCTTCAGTTGTTCTGAAGGCAGAGCACCTATTGCCTTCATCTGAAAGCCATATATACATATATATGTATATGATGAACAGGATCAATGGCTTTTGCTTTAAATAATGACTATGAAGTGCACTGATGAACTTGCTAAGACCTCTGTTCTGAATGTCATCCTGGTGATTCTACTTCCTGCATCTTTTAACTTCTCCCAAAGGTGTTGAAGAACTGGAATGAGCAGTCCCTTTTCCAGCCCATTAGAGGTTGTGCAGTAAGTTATTTAATAAGCCACAAAACCTCATTTGAAACACATCTTTCAAATGGCATCTTTCCATCCTCCCCCAACTATAAAACCATGGCTCTGTAAATATTTGAAAAAGTACTGCTGCTTTTTATCAAGAGGAGAACAGTGCCAGAAAAGGGCTGTGGTGAACGCACACGGTGAAGGAGTGACATGGCATCAAGCCTTGCCTGCCCAGTCCTGGAAGGGGAAACAAGATGTGGACAGTGATGTTTCCTATTGATAAGCCTCTTGCTGCAAAACTTCGAAATTTTGAGGCAACAGCTGGTCAGCTAAAAAGCAAATCTTGCAAAATGCAAATCCAGATGCCAAAAGATCTAATATGTGGAGATGGCCATCTATCCAAACCAGCATGATGATGGTGAATGCAGGGTTTTAAAAATTACCTGAATTTGGGAGGACTCTTAGTGGAGGTTGTTCATTAATTTTTGGAAACTCATGATTACCAACATGGGAGAGTGACGTGGCTCTTACCACATTTCTGCATGTGAATGAACAGCAGCAAGAGGAGTGAGGTGGTAAATCTGAAACTTCCAGTAGCTGAGGCAAATCCAGCCACCTCGTGTAAAGAGCTGCCCACACACTGACAGAAACATGCTCAGGATAAGCAAGAACAATGTGTATTGTTATGAAGGTTTTCTTATGAGTTGCATTTGTGGCAGCAAGATGGGAAACGTGCTCTGGGAGCCTCTGAATTGCTAGTGCAGCTTATTGCTTTGGGCTCTGGCTCTGCAGAGGGGTGGCTTTGGCTTCCAATGCTGTTAAAGGGGTGAGTGCAAACTGCAGGCAGCACCATGGGGGATCACACACTGAGGGCTCTGCTCACAGCCAGCTCCACATCTCTCTCCATGGCTCAGGGACAAAGCTCTCCAAGTGACCTGGAATTAGCAGTTGGGTTTGCTGGCTGTGCTCCTCCAGTCTGGGGGATTTGGCCAGCCAGGAACAGCCCACCTGGCACATCTGCAAAGAACACACTGAAGGTCCCTCCGTGTCGTCCCATGAGACTGGAGGCAGCAACCCCTTGTTTTCAGCTGTGATACCTGCACAGCTCAAGAGCAGCAGTGGCAACACAAGCCCTTCTGGCCCAGTTCCTGTAGGGTGGCATTGCCACCTGGAGGAGTGGGTCCTCCCAGCTCCAGCACGTGCACCTTGGCACTGTGACATGATGGATGGCCACAGGAGGTGCTGTCCCTTTGGCACAGCCCAGGTGTCCCCAACCAGAGTTCAGCCTGCCCCGACAGAGCTGTTGGACAAATGGCCTTGTGGATTAAAATGACTGATATGTCATGCATCATACACACACAGAGCAGCCATCCATCATGAAGAAGGTGTATCTCACCCAGGATAAGAACAACATGACCTCCGGGCTGCTGGGCTGCCTGAGAGTGCTGGAAGCAGGAATTACTCCAGCCTGTCAAACGTCACTCTGCAGTAACGATTGATGTTTGAAAGGATGGCCCCTGGATTTCACATGGTAAATTCCAAATTCCAGGCTCACTAACTTGCTCTTCAGGGTCCCTGAAGGCCATAGGGGACAAAAGCGAAACCCTGCTGGCATCAGGGGGTGGATTTGAGGCTGCTAATAATTCTAACTCCACCGACAATGCAGAGTACCAGCTTTACACCAGCAACTCTTTGGAGTAATTCAGAACCAGGACCTGGGTAAAACCTGGGAGAGTCCACAGGAAAAGAAAGTATTTACACATTTCTTCTAACTGGAAAACATGACATGACCTTTTGAAACTTGCACCATCCAAACAGAATAGAGGTCAAAACTGTTAGCTGCAAAAACATTCTGAATAACATAAACAGTGCCAATGTCTCTGCTTTCACTGTATTTCTTTCCACGACCATAGCCAGACTGACAAGGAATGTAAAAATTATTTCACTCCATGGAGAGCAGTGCATTGCTGCTTTTCTCTTGGAGGGGAGCAGCATCATGTCCAACTGGTTCACAGAACTGCACCATGTCTCTATCCCCACTATTTTTCTTTCCACAGCTATAAATAATTGGTGTTATGAGCCATGTGAAAATAAATGACTCCTCTGTGTGAGAAGGTGAGGCCCCATTTATTGTTAAACTCACTGGTCCCCAACTTTTTCAAGTGCCTCTTTGAACTTCACAGACAGCAAAGCTTGTCTGCCTGTCCTGGAGGGAAAAACACAGGGGAAACCACTGTGGGATCTCTATCAGCTTGGACATGATTTAGTCCAATATCCCCACACTATTACTGGGACTGTAGAAGAGTCATAAACCTGGAGTCTCCCAACACAGCTCTCCAGCAGCTGCTGTTCCAGTGGTCCTGCAGGTTGCAGAAGGAAGGCTCCAACTTTGCACAGTGCTCTGCTCCCCTCCATCCTCAGGAATGCAAAGGTACAAAGGGAACAGTATTTCTCCACGGAGTTGCACACAAAATGCCCCAGCGGTCACTGATGGGACACTGTGCAGGTCATTTCAGACTGGGAGGTTTGGTGGGATTTCTGTGCACTGGCAACCAAGTCCCAAAGGATTTCTCCTAAAGTGAGTCAATATGGTTAAATTATACCTTGCTCATAGAGGCTGTTCATCTGCTGCAGACACCAACCAATGCAGCGAGCACAAACGTCCATGTTCTTCTGGACAGGCGATTGCAGCAGGAAGGAGGGGGCAATCATTGTAGAAGGATGAATAAACAAAATATTTCTGAAGTAACTGGTGATCCTAAAGTTTTCTGAATATATCAACATATGAGGCAGTGGAATCAGCTTTGAATAGAACTTTGCAGCTTTAAATAAAGGCACAAAAACTCAGATGCTCTGGGGTAAGTTGCACAGTCACAATTTAACACAGGCAGACCATTATTTCCCTTCTCATGACCTTATGAAGATTAATGGGAATGGCTGCCCCTTTTCCCCTCACACCTTTCCAAGCTCTGCTCAGTGTAATTCGTATCTGGAAGGACCTGGTTCTGATCTGGGTGCATTTCTGCACTTGGGTGTGCACATAAACCCCCAGAGATTTGCCCTGCTGCACACAAGCCAGGGAGCAAATTAAAAAGCAGGGATTTGAGGTGACTGAGAACTTTCACATAAGCTGCTTAGAGGCAACTGAAAGGGTAATCAACATGCAATCTGCACTGAGCTGCTGAACAAAGATGGATCTGGAGATTCCCAAAGCCTCATCCCAGGCGGAAGTGAGGCTTCTCCTTTCAATGGCTGGACAAATATTTGAACTGATTGTGTCTGTCTAATCCTTTGCAGCTTTAAAATGCTACCTAGCTCCAGGAAAAGAATACACTCCCACATCAGCCTGAAATAATTCCAGAAACTTCAGAACCTACTTCTTTTTAATGACAGCCAGCATGTTAGGATTAATAATGCTGTTATCAGTATACAGGGGACATCAATGTATTTTCTGCTGGTTGTTCTTGCTCCCTGATTTCACAATTTCCCTTTGCTTTTCTTCCCTTCTCTCACGCTTTCATCACCACTGTCCCCTAAACCTGGTACCTGGTGTTGCCTTGTTGACACAGATATCAGTTTCCTGATGCACACAGAGCACAAAGCACTTCATAAATTAGCCACAAACTTTTTAACCCCGTGTCAGAGGCGGGAAACAGAGGAACAGCAAAGCAGACTAACCCATCCACACTTGACTCCAGGCCCAGTGCACAAAACACATGTTGTTCTGCCCCACAAACACTGCAGAGCCACAATGCTCAGACTGCAATTAGTTTGATATTTGCCTGCCCCTTGGCAGGAAAACTGGAAGTGCATCAAGTCAGGATTCACATCAGCCATCAGGCTGCACTTGGAATACTCACAATATTCTACAGCATCTTAAATAATGCAGGCCAGGGGGAGCTGATAAAGGTGGAGAGAGAACTTCACGTCCTCAGCCCCTCTGCATGCAGTGCCACTGTGGGAAAATCTAAGTCAAAACAGAGCACGGGGTTTGCTGTTCCCTCCAGAAAACATCAGGCCAGCTGTTGTGTGGTGAATTTACAGGAGGTTAGTCCTAGTTTTACAAGGGGTTTATCCAGCACTTGGGACAAGGTGTAATACTTCTGCCTTACTCCACCAATACAGTGGGATATTGGTGATTACCACTTGGTATTTTCTGGACCAGTACTCTAAAACTGACTATTGCCATGAACAAAACATTATGAATTAAAAGGCATTTGCTGTCAAAATTTTTTAGACAAATTACAGTTGTTTTTAGCTTTTGGTCTGGGCTTCTGAATGGTTTGATGCAACAGCTGGCAGTGTTTTGCCCTGGAAGGCTTCGTGAATCCTTACTTTGGGCAGTCGAATTGCTGTCCCACCATTCATTGCCTCCAGCAGGCTCTGCACGTTCCAGAGAGGAATAATTCTATTTATGCAGTGTCTTCTGCTTGAGGATTTCCAAGGCCAGCAGCTCATTCCCTTCTAAACCTACACACCACTTCTGCAGGAGAGTTACATTTAATTAACTCCTCCTTAACAAGAGGCAGGTAGGGGAGTGTGTGACTGCCCTGCATCTGACAGCTGCAAAATGAACCATGGCAGGCACTGCAGCACCTCCAATTTGGGTTCTGCTCTGCACCAACATCCTCATTCCCCTTCCCACAGTGCTAATTAACTCTAATGTATGATAATCATTACCGAACTCAAGTTCCACTAAGTAGCAAATGAAGATTCTCTGTTTAATTAGCTTTATGGCTAGGTTGTGGGGCAAGGCATTTTCCTAATTAAGAGGATTAAATCTAGACTGGGCAGGCAGGACTGAGTGTAATTAAGCTGCAATCTCCCTCCTCCTGCAGCCAGGCTGCCCCCGAAGCAGAGAGCTTTGTGTGAGCACTCCTGGAAGGGTTGGGGCAGGTTCCAGCACATCTCCCTCATGCCACCTTCTCAATTTTCACCTGTTATCTCCACCATTCCACGCCGAGCCCTGTCTGCCAACACAGATGGGAATCTGTCACACACGGATTTAGCTGTCAGCTATTCCCCTCCAGGACACATCCAGCCTGACATTATCCACCAACCAATCAATACCAGGGGCTGCCAAGAGATCAATCACCTCGTAAAACAAACATTAGGTCCTATTATTTTCTTATTACAGTTAATTAGATTTATAAAACACAAACCCCTGCAAAGTGGCAAGCTCAGAAATGCTGTCAGAATAGGTTAGGCCCAGGTTTCTAAGTTGTAAAAGGAAAGGGGATTTACTAAATCTAATGTGAAAAGAGAGGATTTTCATTTAAAATTTTTGCTGAACACTGAATTCTTTCCTGACCTTCCAAACATGTTGGTGCAATGCTATGAACCCAAACAGTGCAAGCTGTCTTAGGCTGTGACACCACACTGTGACTGCAGACACACAGAAACACACTGAGAGGCTTTTACTGTCCTGGCTGAGCTAAATGTTAATAAAATTCCCCCTGTACTTCAACTCTACCCACCCATCCAAAAAAAAAAGCCAAAAAAAAAAAAATCCATAGGAATCCCAGAAAATAAAACCAGTTTTCCTCCTACTGTGGTGTTTTATCAATCAAAAAAAAAAATCCCAACTCCATGGGCTGCTGAATGTTACACACAACAGCCAGAGAAAGGGCTCAATCCAGTGTTTCTGAAGGTAAAAATCAAACAAAACCTGAGGAACTGACATCCCAGGGCATTTTCTCTGTACTGCAAAACAAGCCCTTGCTCTTACTGTATTTTTCTGTGTAATCTCATTGAAGAGCACAGGGCAATGAGCTGTGCACTGCTGATACAAGAATCCCTGGATTTAATGCATTAACTCAGTTTACATTCACTCATAACTGTTTTCATTCACCTTCCTGGATTTCTTACCTGCCCAGGAAATCTGTGTGTTTCTTTCCAAGGGCCTCAGTTTGCTTCTGAAAATGTGTTTGTTTTAATTACACACAAAATGTAAAAATAAAATTGGTGTTAAAGACAGTTGGAGACACTGATGCTCCCTCTGAAATCCCAAGGAAACTATCCCAGCTCTCCTGTGCTAAAGCCACCCCTGCTGAAAAGGGCACTTGCATACAATTAGCCCAGGAAAATTGAAATGCCTCACAGCTGTTAATGAAGCAAAGAAATGTGGCTGCTGACCAAAAATTAACCACCCAAAGCTTTCTGAAGACATGACTTCAACCAACCAGGGATCTGTTTTCTACCAGGGAAGACAACAGAGACATCACTGACAGCAGGATCTAATCATATTTAAAAAAAACCAACC
>JAOXXN010000265.1:65256900-65275241 GCA_026770055.1 Myrmophylax atrothorax | reverse complement strand
AATCATATTTAAAAAAAACCAACCAAACAAACCCAAGCTGTATTTTATGATGAAAAAGGCAGTGATAAAAGAATGAAAAAATACTGTAAGTTTTGCATGTTGGTAGCTGTGATTATGTGAGTAGTCCCAGAAAGCACAGCACACTTTTCCAAAATCCACTGTGCTTGTTGATCCTCAGGGGGCTTTATATTGTTGAATAAATGCAAGGCCTTTTCAACAACTGAAATGCAAAATATGACCCTCCAAAGCATTAATTTCAAGGATTTGGCATTTTCAAAGGGGAGGGTCACAAAGACAAATAACAACTGCAAGTTCCTTGGGAATGGGGATATTGCCTAGTCATGGAAAAACCCTAACTTGGTACACATGAATTTATTTTGTGGGGATGGATGGAGCCCTTGGGAGGGAATGAAACTGCCTGAGTTACGTGGCAGCTGCCCCAAGCCTGACATTTTTTAATGGAAGATAATTTGTTATATTATATTTGTCTGTCATGAACAAGTCTACAGCAGACAAATGAATTGTATGTCTTGAAGTCAAAAAAAAAACCCCAAACCCAACCTAAAAGACAATTCCCTCAAAAGCAGGGAAGGGGCAGTGAAAGTTTCACACATACTCTGGATTAAATATAATTTGCAGCAACAGTTAAAAGAAAGGATTCTGCTCTCCACTCTCTTTTCTTTTGGGTCTTCCATTCCATTTTCTTATTTCTGACAACTTTCAACTGTGTTGGTATCTAAAATTATCATTTCCTTTTAAATAAATAAAAAAAAGATGATATTTTGTCCCTGTGGGCTGGAACTTCAATTGACTCTTAGAAAGTCTGAATCAAATGATGCCTATAAATCAGAAATTCAGTCAACACACATACCCATCAGGGAGTGTGCAATAGCTCATTTTTCTGATCCCTCCCCGGGTGTCTGACACCCAGAGGTTTCCCTCTTTTCCTCCCCAGGCCCCCCTCACTCCCTCACCTTCTGCTGGTGATCAGCACCTTTCTGTCTCTTCAAATCTCCTCCACCACTTATGGTTTCACCACCAGCTCTCTGAGCCGTCTCCCCTCTCTGTGCCCCCCTCAGTCAGGTGCTTTATCATCTTAGGGTGCACCAACAACAGTCAACTCCTTGTTTTCTTTTTTAAAAAGTGGGGAAAAAATGAGAAGCCCAATTCCCAGTGCCAGGAAGCCTCAGAACAGCTGTTTGCAGGGGATGAGTGTGAACATGCCCCAGAGCTTCCTGCTGAGCTGCTCCAGCTGCCCCTGGATGCTGCTCCTGTTTGCCTCCCTCTGCATTGATCTGACATGTCCTGTGTCCTGACACTTGGATAAAATCAATGGAATAGCATGAAATGGCTGCAGCCTGAGCAAGGAGGCACTGCAGCCAGGCCTGCATGGCTGCTCCTTCAATGCACATTTAGGGAGCTGTTTTGGGGATGGTTCTGTAGCTACCTGGTTGTATTTCCTGCTCTTACCCTTCTCTTCTGATAAACTGACCTTGACCACTGCTGTGCCATCACTCCCTTGGGTTCCCCCTCTCAATCCTGATCTGTGTGAGGGCTTTTTTCCTGCACACAGATGGTCTCCCATCTTGCTCTGAGTCCTATCAAACCAAGCACAACCTCCAAACTGCCTCTGCAATGTAACAGTCCTTTTTGGCTCCAGTCTTTGGCATTCCTGTCACATAAAGTCCCTTTGTGCCACCTTCTTTCACCAACTCCAAGTCTACCTGTTCCCTCTGCAGCTGATTCACAAGCCCCAGAATTCCCTGTGGAAGCATCTAGTGGGTCACACTGTGCTATCTGAGGTCTCCTCAGGGCTTTCCCAAAGAGCTTACCAAGTGTGTATCATCAGAAAATCCTGCCAGTACTTAAGCACTGAACAGCACTGCTGTTTTCCAGACAAAATTCCCAATTTTCCTCTCATTTAGTGCTGCTTTTGTTCCCTTTTCCTTTGGTTAGGCAGCCACATCTATTGTTTCACAGTGTTCAATCACCCACTGGCTGCCTTTGGTTACTTGTTTGGCACAAATACCTCTATTTTCTTTATCATTTGGGTTTTATCAGAAAAACAGGAGTAGTGGGAAGAGACAGGGGGCTCCTTTGCTGCTGCAATGTCTGCCCAGAAAAACTGCTCCTCTTTGTGAGCCAGGTGAGGAGATGCACACAAACCTTTACCAAAAAGCTTCCTGACAACAGCATGTGATCTCCAGCCCCTCCAGCTGGGAAATGCTCAGAGCTTGCTCATCAATTTGAAGGAAGCTCAGCCATTTTACTTGCACATTTAATCTGTGCATCACACACATATATAAAATTAATGGCTTTGTCCCTCCTCAAAGCACTGATCTAGTTACTGGAGAGACCCACATTTCCATCGCTATCATTCCTCACATCACTCTCATGCTCATGAATCTATTTGGGTGCTGAGTTCTCAGGCATGGCCCTCTGTCCATCCTCCATTCTGTGCCATACAACTAGGGCAGGCAAAGACATAAGAGATTTTATGTTTATTTTTTTGCCTTGTTTTTAGAATCAAAGACAGAGCTCAGCCCCAGGGTTTGTATTTGCCTTCTGCTCAGCATGGAGAGGGTTATTTGTTGTTTTGATATGTGATTGTATCTGCTCTCTCCTCTTTTCTGGTAGCTCTTTGCTTACATGTCCAGAGAAGCAAACTCAAATGCAGTTTACATTTGAACATGCACTTATTTCCAGTTACAAACACTGGGAGGGGAAGCTGGAGCTTGAAAGCAGAATCATGTAACGAGTCTGATGGAAGTGGAGCTGCTTTTAATGAATTATGAAAACTACATCTTGATTGGACTATTGGGAAGTTTACTCTTGGCTTAAGCTGATGAGAAAACCATCAGGGCCAACAAATGGCTCAGAATAAACCACTTCAGCAAACACTTAAGGGTTGTTACAAGGCAAAACAGACTTTAATAAGCAACTTCTACAATTCTATCCCCTGACTCTGGACACTTGTGGACTGGCTCTGACAAACAGGCCTTGCCACTGATAAACATGAAGGATTCCTCTGGAGCAGAATGTTTTCTAGAGGGAGTGACACAGAAAGTAGAGGGAAACCAGGGAGGGACCCAGCTTGTGTCCTGCACTGGCTGTCACACGTGAGGGGAGAACAGAGGCCTCTCTGCCTCTGGTAACATCCACTGTATTAACACCACTTTTCCCTTGTACTTTGCTTCTCTTACCGAGCTCAGGCAGAGTCACTTTGTTGCTCACTAGTCAGACTCTGAAGGGAAGTGGATAACTCAGCTCAGGGATATTTTCAAGGCAACTCAAGTGGTCACCCTGTGGGCTGGGATTAGACTATTCCCATGGTTTTAGGAGCAGGTTATTGTGGGAAGAGATGAGCTCAGAGGGTGCCAGCTGCTCCGGGTTATTTCCCAGTGCACTGGTCTCTAAGCTTGTACAAATAGGAGGCAGCTCAGCCATATGATGTAAGACCTCTAATCCCACCAGGAATTACCAAGGGATGATGTGCTTATTTTTCCTACGTAGGAAATAGGGACATTTTTCCTATACATGAAATAGGACCACCTGTTTTTTGGACTGTGCTCTAAACCACAGTTCACTGAGGGATTCCTGAGAGAAGTAAAAGGCCCCAAATCAAATGTAATGCCCACTGAGAGGTGATGCACAGGAGAGAGGACAGACACTCCCCACAGGGATCCACAGCAGGGGGATCAAAGGGAGGGTCACAGAAGGGGTGGGCTACACAAAGAGGATGACAACCTCTATTCTAAAAATGAATAGTAAGTTTCAATGCCTTTTTTCCTGAGCTTCCTGACTAGAAATCCCACGAGCATTCAATTTTCTGGAACATCTGAGACATTCTCCCCTGAAAAGCCTGAAGTGTATCTGAGCCATCAGCTAAAAACCTTGGTACCACTTGGCACTCCCCAAAATCATGGTTACAGCCTATCTGTTTGGGTCAGCTTCTTTAGAGAGGGTCTAAGTATTTCAGCCTGTTTCCATTTGCAAAATCTGGCAGTTTTTTTGCAGCAGAGATACCAAAAGAGTAAGTTAAGATCTGCTGAGAGTAGTCCTGTATTTCCCTTAGTTTCTTTTGACAGACTTTAAGGCTTGTCATGGCTCATGATGCTTCTGTTGCCCACAAAACGTGTCTGATGTGGAGGGAGCTGAACTGACCTCTTCAAATACACTAAAAAAAAAAATCTTTATGTCCCTAGAGAAAGGTGGGCTGGAAAAAGACCTTTTTGTATGTCCCAGGGCCTGTGAAAAGTGGGGTCAAATGTAGCACTGAAGTTTTACCTGCCTTGGTGCAAGCTTGACTGATGCACCTATTTCACAGCTTGCCTTGCACAGGGATGTATTTTACTGTCAAAGTTTTAGTAAGATGTAAAAAAAAAGTCAAGTTGACCAGGGATATTAACCAAACAAACCTGAGCTTATCACAGGTCACTCCTCCTGCAAAACATTGCATTTAGGCAACCAGGGAAAAAACCCCACCACTTTGAGACTTCCCTAATCAATCACAGTCAAAGAAAGGTTTTATCAGAATTCAGGCAACTTCATAGTTCATGCACCAGATTAACAACTGCATCTTACTAATAGCAGACAACAAAAATAACCTGGGCTCTTTCTGGTGTTCCTTTTTTTTTAAAGAAAAAAAAAAAGAGGAAACCTTTCCAGTTTCATAGGAATTGATTGAGACTGACAAGATGCAATTCTAAAAGCTTTAGTCAATTTAATCCAATTTAGGGGGAAAAACCAAACAAATTGTAAGTAATTTGGATTAATGGAAGGATGGAGGAAATCATAACTGTTCTCAGACACTCTGTGGCCAGGAAATGAAGCCAAATTGGCCAGAAAAGCTGTTCACTGTGAGCTTTTCACTTACTGTTACTGTGTTCCGCATGAAAAGAGAGGAAAGCCTTCAACATCTGAGGCATATTCTTGTACCAAGCATTAATTTTAGGCATTTAAGCATTTAATTTCATCAAACCTTTCAGTTCATATTTAACAAAACATGACATACTTCATTAAAACTCCTTCTGTAACAAACTCTTTCCTCACAGAAACAATTCCATTTCCTAAATTTAATTCGCTTTCAGGAGTTCTTTTTTAATGTGTGTGTGTATCCCAAACTAATTTAAAATGCATTTCTCTGCTGTAATAGGCTGCAATTAAGAAAGATGAAAAAAATTAATTACTATGCCAACCTAATACAGCCAATGCAAAATTTCCCTTTCATTTCAAATCAGCTTTGATTCAGTTCCTTGGGTGCTCTACCTTATTTACTGGATTGCTGGGTGATAAGGGGGTTACAGAGCTGAGCGGCCTCTGGTTGGGCATTTGGGCACTCCTGCTGCTCCCCCTGCAGCACAGCCAAGGGGTCCAGCCCCTCAGGGCCACATTGCTTTGCTGCCCCAGGATGTGCAGAGCACAGTGCTGGGTCACCATGACAATGAGACAGCAGGAAGCAGAAATGTTTGCCCTGCAGGCACAGCCCCCAGCACAGCCCTGCTCTGCTCAAACAAGATGCCAGAGGGCTCAGGAGGGCTCACTCGGCGCTGCACAGTCAATAAATGGCCCAGCTCCGTGTGGGATGGGAAGGGAACTTTCTGCCTCCTAAACACACATCTGTGGGATCACCTGAGCTTCACACAGACCTGTTTGGGCACAGGAACTAATGCTGCTACATTCAGTCCCAGCTGGCACATTGCTGCTCAATAACCTCACACTGCTGCTGAAAGCACCCACATTCCAGCCCAGCCTGCCCAAAATCCCACTGCCAACTTTTCCCAGTGATAGTCACAAGATGCAAATGAAATGATGCAAAATACAAAGTTAGCTCAGGAAAATAACACACACCTTGCTGCTACAAAACATCTCAGGGACACTGCCAAGTCAGGTAACACTTTATGGATAAGTAATATTTCAATGTGGCTTTTGCTCCATGACCCTCAGAAATCCAGTTATGCTTCTCTCCTCCTGCTTAAAAATTGTCTCTGCTCTGCCACTTGCCTGGGGGAGCTCAGCCAGTGCTGCACCTGCCCAGCACCACCTCTGTGTCCATTACTGTGGCCACAAAGTGCCTTGGGGACAGTTGCTTTTAAGTCCTGAGGCAGAAATGCAGCGTATCAGACACCTGGTCCTACACTTCCCACCATGCCAGGAGCTTGTGGCCCCTCCTCTTGCTCTGACTCACTGCTTAAAGAAGCACAAAGAGAAGCCCCTGGGTGTCTCAGACATCATGTTTTGCCATCATTCCCAGTCCTGGGAGAAGAATTCTCTGCTCCCCTCTCCTCCCATCCTTCTGGGGCTGACCTTTACTGCCTGATCCAGTTTGGCAGATGGAGCTGAATCAGCTTCAGAACTCCGGGCTAAGTCTAATCTGACCTCAGTCCTCTGGAACCCCACAAGTTTTTTACTAATGAACCTCCTGCTCTGGCAGCTGCTTCAGCTGTATTTATTAATACAACTGAAATGCTGGGCTGGTGAATCTTCCCACTGAGGGCAGATTACAACTGGATCCAGGAAAAGGGCTCTGAGCAGGAAGGATGCAGAGAACCCCACCCAGCAGGGAGGGAAGGACCACAGAACCCTGATCTGCACAACACAGGGGATATTAAAGAGTGGGCAGGAGGCAAGGAGCAACAAGCACCCTGGGCCACTGTGCCTTTCAGTCCCTTTCTGGCTGAATTAGCTGAATTCTGTGGCAGAACTTGGTAGGCATTTAAGGAAATGAACTGCAGGGTTTTGCCAAGTGTGGCACAATAATGGGCAGCACCAAACGAGCTGAGCACCAAGCTGGGATCACCCAGGCACAATGGCAGGAGAAGTGAAACAGCGTTAATTAGAGGGAGAACATGGAACTCTTCCTGCCTGGAATGTCTCTTCTCTTGGCTGTCAAAAGCCTCCATGGTTTGGCTTGTTAAAAGCCAAGCTGCCAGCAAAGCTAAAGGAATAAAGGAGCATTCCCCACTGTGTGCCAAGCTTGGCTGAGGGAGGACTTGAGTTCAAGACTGACTTTGAAAGAAAGGCAAAACGTTAATGAACTTGTATCCCAGTCACCATTAAATACACCTGGAGGTCCCTCTAACTAGACCCCAGACAGCACTTTGGCTCTTATTTCACTACAAGATCAGGTAAGTAATATATGTAAGGCAGAAAGAGTCAGAGATAAAAGAGATTGTTTCAGTTTCCAGAAACCAAGGAAATCTGTGACAATAGTTTTCCTCCTGGCTATGCAGATACCTGTTCACATTCCATGTTAAAACGATGTCCACAATGAATTTCCCCCCTATTTAGTGACATTTGATACAAGCCAGACTGCAATCTGCATTAATTTGATTGAGACACAATGAACCCTCATTTCCCACAGAGAATTCATGTCAGCTTTTTTGACAGAGCTACAGAATGGGAAATTGCAAGTACAGAACAATTAGTTACATTTAACAGGGTTTATTTGCCACCTTTTGGCAATCAAACATGTTTGCATATACTCTTTTTTATAAGAACTTGTCTGTCCTTGTCTGTCTTCTATACTAAACAATTCATTCCAAACTACTAAACAAAAATCTGGGGACTTCTGGACAGTAAACTTTTTTCCCCCATTACATGTCTATACAATTCCTAAGCCAGATTAGTCCTGATTTCTGAACAGAACCATCTAGAAATTTTTGTTATTTAGAAAAATAGTATTTTTATTTATTTCTCTTTTTTAAAAATTTATTTAAGTGATTCCCTTGTAAAAAATAAGGAAGCAAAGTGTCAATAGATTTCTATAAAATGCCATTATGGCAAAAGCTACTGAGGAAATCCCTGACAAGTGAGCTGGAATTACACATTAATTAATTACAGAATGTCCACCCTTCAGGGCTCAAAAGTTCAGATGTTTCTTTGAGTCTTACTTAAAACTCTTGAATCTAAGCAACTTCATCATTTCATATGGTAGCTGCACTATGTAAATCGTCTTAGAGAAAAAGATGCCAAAATGGACTAAAAACTCATAGGCTTTCCAACAGAAACATTATTTTTGGTTAACAGTATTTGCTAAATTAAATCTAAACATATTAATCACTTTGCTCAACCCACAATTGCATTTTGCAGTTAATATATCAATTTTCCCTCCAGCTTCTCTCAGCTTTTCCTACATGCCCTGTCTCTCTCCTTTCCTCCAACAGACAGTGGCATTTTTTCTTCCATATTTAGAAACACATTCTCTCTTAAACTGATGTTTCTATGAAAAACCTTGTTTTAAGAGAGAAAGAATCTGCAGCATCATCATTCTGTTTCTTACATTTTCTACCCATAAAGAAAGGGGAAAGCAAAATGTGAGAGAGCTTGGAGCTCAGGTGTCAGGTTGAGGATCAGTTGAGTATTTCATTTTGTCTGTAGGACTAACCATGGACTTGATTGTTATATAAATATCATTTCATGTTAGTCCTCTGGCCAAGAGTCTAAATTTAGAATTCATCTTTTTCTTCATGACACAGTTTCAATAATAAACATTATGATCAAGCCTAGGTGTGTGCTACATTATTAAAATGCCTCCTTTTCAAGCACTCGGTGCAATCACTGTTACTGGTCTGCTGGTAAAAATGAAGATTTATTTTTCTGTGGCTTGAACTAAGATGCCTGAGTTTTGATGTGAGCTCACCCTTAACTATTAACATTGTGTGCCATGGCAGCTTAAATGTTGTATTTTCAAACAAACAGACAAATGGACTGTTATTTCTATAAATACTAACAGGATCATGCCCAAGCACTGGGATTTTTCAGTCTGGAGCAAGAGGAAACCACACATTTTCTGTTTATTTTTGTGGGGTTTACTATTTTAAGTAACATCAAGCCCTGGACTGAAGATATTCTGACATTTCTTGTTACTCTGAAGAAAAAAAGTCAAAATAATTTCTTAGCAAGTCAAGTCAACTTATGCTAAGTCACTGAGTGACAAAAAGTGTTCTCTGTGACAAGAATCCATGCAATGTCCTCTTGGATGTGGATCCAAAGGGATACACAGGGAGATGGAACAGTGGCTGATGGATGGGCTGGTCCTACCAACACGTATCCAAAGCCACTCGTGTGCCATTCAGGGGGGTTTGGAGGGACCTCTGAGACCTGTCCCTGTCTCCTTAACTGAGAGCAGATGTTGAGAGTGGTATCAGATGCTCTTTTCTGTCCCCTCGTCCCCTGACCTCAATATTGACACATCCATGAAGGAAAAAACACCAAGTGCTGCCTTTGGAACAGTAAAATCTGGGCATCAGCTACGTGGTTTGGGCCATACATTCATCAATGTTACTCTGGTTTTCCTTTGTAATTACTTATGTTTGGAGGATGCAGAAATGGACAAGTGTCTGGGTTTTTCTGAGCAATACCTGTCCTTACCTGTCCTTACCAGCTGATTATCTGCAGGTAACAAACTGTTGCTTGAAAACCTTAACTTGCTTTTTCAACAGACAAATTCAGACCCCTCTGCATGGCTGAAGTTTTACAAGAACATCCTTTGGAACTGAAGGCTTTTGAAGGTGCAGAAATGGGTAAGTGTCTGGGTTTTTCTGAGCAATACCTGTCCTTACCAGCTGCTTATCTGCAGGTAACAAAGTATTGCTTGAGAACCTTAACTTCATTTTTCAATACACAAATTCAGACCCCTCTGCACGACTGAGGTTTTACAGCTTTGAAACTAAAGGCTTTATGCAGCCCAGAGTTGTTCCTCTGCTCGGCTCCAAACAGCTTGACCTTTACCTTTGCAGTAATAAACCCCCTCTAACGAACAGACAGGAAAACGATGGGACTCCCAGAACACGCCGAGTTGGGAGGGACACACAGACAACTTCGGGCTGGAGAAAGAGACTGAGCCCAGTGCAATGCCCACGGCAGCAGTGCCCTGACCGGGGTGGCACTGCTGGAACCCGTGAGTGCTGGGGGAGCAGAGGGTGGGCGCTGCCCTCAGGGCCCCCAGGGCTGACCTTTGCAGGTTTTGCCGTCGGGCTGCAGCGTGAATCCCACGGGGCAGCTGCAGCGCACGCCGGTCGCCGTGTCCTTGCACGTCCGGTCGCAGCCGCCGTTGTTCACAGCGCAGGTCTCTGCAGGGAGACACGAGCACAGAGAGGGAGAGGGAGAGGGGCTGGGGTGAGACGGGCAGGGGCAGGGACAGCCACTGGGGCACTGTCGCGACATACTGAGGGCTGTGTGTGAGCTGAAGCGAGACAACAAAGCCAGCTCTCAGGGTCAGCAGGGCCCACTTTGGACTGGGAAACCATTTCCACAAGTCATGACTTCTTTCTCCTCCCAAGAGAAATTATTTTCACTTTATAATATATTATTATATTCAATTTATAATTATTATATTCACTTTCCAACTGCCTTAGACAATAGGATGGGTTATTACCTATGAAACGAGTCTAAAAAGCAAAAACCAAGCGATTGCCTTTAAAAGCAGAACCAAACCTGTGTGTGTTGTATCAGTCAATCTCTAGCTGAGCCCTTTTAGGCTTCACTTTTAAATGAACTTTAAAACCAGCAGAAAGCAAAGCAGCGTGCTAGACTTGGAGCTGCCAATTTAAAATCCTTAGTTCAGAAAGAGTTAATGGAAAATGAACTACATATATCACTTTGACAAGAATCTACATGCCCAATCTGTTCTTACTGAACTACAAGCAAAAGGCATCTGGGTTTTGTCCATTTAAAGCTTTTTGCAAATTGAAAGGAGTTTGGAGTGGGTGGGAGGGCATAATTGAGGTCACTGAACCCATTCCAAGCTGTGTCATTGAAATTTCCCAGTGCTTGTAGCATGGAGAAGGCTGGCTGGGCAAACACAGGCCAGGGAGAGCTGAACTGCTGCTGAGCTCTGGCTGCACTGGGCACTGACTATCAGGCACCACTGCATTGAAAACAAAATTAATCTTGAGCTTCAGCACAAAGAAAGCAAAGCCCTCCCTGGCTGCCATTGGTTTCAGGTGCTCAGGTAAGGACATGCACACCCCGTGCACACACATGTGCTCACACACACTCACACCCCCCTCCAACAGATAAAAGGCAAGTGAAATGATTAACTTGGCTTTGATCCACACAACAGAGGGTGTAAGGATGCCAATTTAGCACGTCAGTCTGAACTGAGAGGTATTTACTTCAGAGAGTGAGGCCTTTTAATAGTATCTTTTTCAGTTGCTCTGGCTTTGATTAAATTAAAATACCCCACTGCCCCCCAAGATTTCCATTATTCTGCTCAGCTCACCTCCCTCCCTAAAGAGGCTTTGTCATTACTTACTCAGATTTCCAGACTCCTCTTGCTGAATATTCACAGCCTGTGTCCCAATTGTACCCTGTGGACAGGGCCTGACAATAAGCTATAGGGAATGCTAATTGGGAATTGCCTTAGAACAGTACACTGATCAAAAATTATTTACACAGAACAGAACAGGCTTAGCTTTCAACTGACTAGTACTGAAAGATTTTGATTTTAAAGCAGCCTCTGCTTTGTCCTCAAGGTGAACTTAGACTGGCCCTTGGGAGGGACTTCACTGCTTCAAAATACAAAAAAAAAAAGAGAGTGTAACTGTTTTTTGGTGGGGTTTTTTCCCCTTTTGCACTGGCACAGGTCTCTACATCAGCTGTGGAATGAGCTCCTGGCACTCCTGAAAAGCCTGAGAGCAAGGGGTTGCAGTAACAGCATCTCACACACAGTCACAGATGCTGCTCTAGACAGATTTGGGATTTTTATGCCACGTTTACCATGTAATAACGTTAATTAGAAAGAGCACTCAGTGTCCAAATAGACTTGAATGCAAGTGCCAGGAGGCACAGGACTGACATGTTTCCTGGAACAGCTTTCTGAGGCTGCAGCTCCTCATTGTCAGGCAGAGCTCTTGCTCACCTCAGCTATGGCTTCAGAACCTGAAGGTTTAATTAGAAACAGTGAGACACCCAAGTGTTTAAGTAATACAGTTCTGATTTTCATTCACTCCTCTGGGAAGGGCTGTTTTATAGACTCAGGGGCAGAAACTGCTGCTTGGTGAATTCTCCTGCAAACAGCAGTGCTGGCACTTCCATTTCTCTGTGTGTGTGTGCATGTGTAGGCCAATGTACCAAATCAGTGTCTCTTTCAGAGAAGGGAAAACATTTCAGATCATTTCATAATTTTTCCTTGGGCACAGTGTATGGGCAGGGTGATGTGCCAGGACTGGAGTTAAGGCTAAAAGGCAGGGAAAGCACTGGAGATGCCTTTGGCATGGCACTGCAAGGAGCAGTAAATCTTGTGTTAGCAGATCAGCTTTGGCACGTGCAGACTCCTCTATTGGAGCTCATCAAGACAAGAACACAGGCAGCAATATTTCTGCTTCCTGGATCACATCCAGGCAAAATGAACAGACACAACAATTTTTTTTTCCCATGGCATGGCTGACTGGATCCATAGGATAAGGGTCATTCAGTGAACAAGAGTTATTTCTACATATAAATAGAAGGAATCAAGCCAGCTTTTCTTATTTTCACACAGATTTAGTAAAACAAACCAAAAGGGATAAACACCCTTCAACTTTCCAACCACTCTGACTCTCAGACGTGCCAAACCCCTCACAGAATGAAGGCCCAAGTGAGCCAGGGGACATGTGACAGCACCTCTAACGTTTGGGATTATTGGAGGGATGTATTGATGAAATTCCTTAAACTCAAGGTCGTGAGAAAACATTGGCAAAAGAAAGCAAACATGAATAGGGGAATGTGGGAAAGAGGTCCTGGGAGCCACATCAAAGGGAAGGGCCGAGGTCTGCAGACAACACAGCCCAAGTGCATGACCACCTGTGTTTCTGACAGTCACAACTTGTTCTTCACCTCAGCACCACCAAACTTCAGTATAGATTTGAAAAGCAAATACAACTTTTGCACCTCAAACACAAAGAGCAGAAGCAAATGACTTGTTTTCATTTTATCACTTTGGAGAAGGGGAAAAACAGATGTAAAAAACTGCATCAGGCCTTCATGGTGATACTGATCCTACAGACCATTCTCACTGGGGTTTTGTCTCTGTGAAAGACAACCTCGACACTTTAACACTGTTTGTTTGTTTCCAACTTTTTGCACATTTCTGTTTGTTTGGTTTTTTTTTTTTTGTTCCGATGAGGGAGCAGAAAAAGAGCTGTCAGACCCAAGTAAAGCAGTGCCATGTCACTGCCATTTAGATTCCTTCTGAATGATGGTAAAGCTGAAACAATTAGACTTTACTGTTAATTTACAGTGATGTTTGTAGCCTCACCTACACCCTTCTTGAATTCCTACCAGAAAATCCAGACAGAAACAGGGATCTAAAGAAAAGGACATCTATTTACCTGTGGCAGTTTGGGAGAGATTTCAGGGTGTTTTTCCAGTGGAAGCTCCTAATTCTGGAATAATCTCACATATCTGCTCAATGGATCCATAGGCAAGAAACAGCTTAAATAATTAGCAATATGCTCTACCTCTGCTTTGCTCCATCAGGATATTTATTGCTTTACCAAAGGCCCCTTGCACTATGGAATGCTGCAATATGTATGGGATGTGGTTTGAGAACATTTCTGAAACACTGATTTTCAGCCTCTTTTATGAAACAGGTGAACAGAACCATTTAAAATAGAACCGTCTGATCCAGTCTGGGGTTTTTTTTGTTTTGTTTTGTTTTGAAGTAGCCAATTGTTTCATAAAGGCAGTTTTTGTGATTTCAGTTTCTCTCATAACAAAAGAACATGATGTGATTTTTAGTGGTGGTGTTAAGAATCAGGCAAATCTTGGACTCTGTATATTCTTCTGGCAGCCTGGTTCAATCTGAACTAAGATCCAAACCAGTTTTATAGGAACTGAGGGATGGTGCAAAGCAGAACAAAATGACACAGGCCTGTGAGACTGGACAAGGCAAACAGCTCATCTTTTTTGTTACCCAGAAGGGCAATCTCAAGTCAGACACAGGATCCAAAAAACCCTCTTTGTCTTCCAACTCCTCAGCACAACACAGTGAGTGGAAAGAGCAAAAACCCACTGTAAATGAAAGGGCTGTTTTCAGTGCTGTGTGTACAAAGGAGTCTTGGCAGAAGACCCAAGTGGGCAGGTGTAATGAAAACAAATGCGTAAAACCTGCAGTGAAAATGGAGAGGGGAGCCACTGGAGTCATGCCCAGCACTCAAGGCAGCCTTGCAGCATCTGCCTCTGAGGAAAAGCATCAAAGGGACCCTGAATGGCAGCTTCTCGCTCAGAAAAAGTTGGGTTTGGGAGAAATGAAGTGAAAAAAGTTCTGCAGAGCTACGGAGTGCCAGCTCGGAGTCAGAGAGGGAGGCTGGGCTGACCTCCTGCTTTAAGGCCTTGTGCAGAGGAAAAGCAGGTTTTGCAGCTGCAGTAAGAGAGGGCAGTCCCCCAGAACAGAGAATATTCCCTAACTTTGCCAGATTTCTGTAAAAGACTGACATGGAAGCAGTAAGTCCAGCTGAAAGGAAGACACCAGAATGGAGAACTGCTTTATTCCCCTGGCTAGTCCCATGGTTGCCCAAATGGTAACACTGACCATGGGGCAACTTAAAGCAAACGAGCAAGCCAAGCTGCCTTTATTTGGAATCCCTTTGCAGCAGCCCAAAGCTCCCTGGGGGCAGCAGAAATAGAGTGGTTGGGCTTTGCTCCCAAACTCTGTGCCACCCTAGAGAAGCCTGTTCTGAGCCAACTTTTGTGCCAGCCAAAGAGCAGATCCTGAGGGAGCAGCCGGAACTCAGAGCAGCTTTCAGGTTCTATCAGTTGGGTCACAACCCAAGCAAAGTTATCAGTAACAGCAAAGTGGAATCATATTCTGCACCTGGGCCTAATTCTACCCAGGATCTGAACAGAGTATGTCATGCTCAGAATAAATGTCTTAAATTCGGGGGTCGGAGACAGACAAGTCAATGCTGAGGTACCTGAAGGCCAAATGTTGCAAGCAGAGCAGTATCAGCCTCAGTGCACTCCCTGCTTTAGCCAGTGCAGGGTGAGGGACAGGGATCCCCTCAGCCCAGCTCGCCCTCAGAAGGTGCCTCTGGGGCAGCCACCTGGCCGTGGGGTGGGGAAAAGATGTGCTGGAACTCAAGGTGCTGTAACTGCTGTGCCTGAACCTGCTTACCTACCCAGGGCACATGAAATGGGGTTAGGGACCTGCCTTTAACCCACAGCTGTGAACACAACACAAACTTGGAGAAAGCAAGCAACGATTCAGGTTATCTGCTAAAGAGAGGCTTTGAGGAGTCTGAGGAGCCTGATTTGAAGCCATTAATTGCCATAACCTGTGGTGATGACTGCAGCATTTTAGGGCATCCCATAAAGACCAGCACGCCACTGGGGTTTGCAGTTTTGCACAGTCCCATCCTGCTGTGTCATGTCACAGACAGAACCAGGCAACAGAAACAACTGTGAGCACCAGTGGCATCACTGCTGTGTGCAGGGGAACTGCAGCACTGCATAAAAGCCCAAACTGAATAAAACCCCAAAGATCCCCCTCAAATTCTGAGCAAAATTACACAAATTCTGAAAGCCTGAAACTTGGAAGAGATTAAAACTTGACTCAGGCAACTTTTAAAAAGGAATATTCTGTGGATTACAAACTGAGCTTGCCTTTAAGTGAGAGGGAATATGTGAGTAAGGAAACCACGAGACAGAGAACTCAGGATAAGGCTGTTCTGCCATCCATAAAAGAGTTTTACAGCAAGTGGCAGGACATGCTCTGTGTGCCATGAGATCAGGGCACAGGGAGGGACCCAGGGGACAACAAGCACCAGAAGAAACTAAACACACAACTGAAATATTTCAATTTTCAGCTAAAGGAGAACGATGCTATTGTCATGCAAATGACGCTCTGTGATGCTGAAAGGAGAGAGAAAGAGCATTCACAGGCGGATAATGAAGGAAACAAATAGCTGTGAACAGATGAAGGAGAAGCTGAAAGAGCTTCATATTCAGGCAATGAAAAAGGTGAGACAGAAAGGGGAACTTGCAGGATGTGGAATTCTCCCCTTCGTTATGCTTGTCTCCTCATTTCCTTGCAAGTTCATGATTGGTAGAATTTTATTTGCATGAAAATAGGATGAGAATTCTGCTCTGCCACAGAGGGAATGTGTGAAGATCAGATCCCTCTCCAGGGAACGCTGCATATTTAGGGAACATCACTTGAGAGTGGGTCAGGTGTTCCGTGAGTCCAGTCTGTTCCCTTAAAATTAGCACCCTTCAAAGGGTGAGTTTTCCAGACAGAAAAGCTGCACTTGAGAAAAACTGAACTGCTCTGAAGGAGCATTATCTCTGACCTTGGACAAATCCTTTCATTTAAAATGGAAAAGCAAAACAATGGAAGGTATTGCTCCGAGTTCTGGATAAGGTCAGAGTCTTTCTCATCAGCAGAGCAAGGAAGAAAAGGGATTTTTACAGGAAATAGCACACCATTCACAAACTCAGTGAATAAAAGTGACGATAACTGGAGATGAAAGGACCTGCCCTTGGGAGAGAGAGAATGCATGAATGACCTCGGGGATTCCTTGCCCTGTTTGCTATGATTTCATACAGCAAAGCAGAACTGACAGAGGCAGTGAAAGCAAGGCCTTGGTTTCACAGCACTCACTGAGCCCGAGAAGCCTCCCAGCAATGTGCCCCTTAACAGTGTGTTTGCAATTGTTCACTGATTAAAGCCCCAAAAGTTTGTGATGCATACAGAGCCACACACTTGGGTTTCTGTCAGAGAGCAGTTCTAAGCCAGGTAAAAGCCAGTCAGAAAAATAAAGACGTGTTTTAAGTCACTGCAAAGAGTCCTGGGAGGCAGCACAGCAAAGGGAAAGAGTCCTGGGAGGCAGCACAGCAAAGGGAGAGTCCTGGGAGGCAGCACAGCAAAGGGAGAGTCCTGGGAGGCAGCACAGCAAAGGGAAAGAGTCCTGGGAGGCAGCACAGCAAAGCCAGGGACTAAAGGACATACTGAAAAGGTGCTCTGGGCTCAAAGTGACCCTTGGTAGGTGCAACTACGACAGAAGGGAACTGCTTTGAAGGAACACTTGGAAACAAACACCAGCTCAGCCACCTCCCTGCTCTGGGAGACAAAACTGGCAGTACCATCACCTGGAAACTCTCATTATTCCATTTTGGAAGACACCAAGAATGAAGTCTGCAGAATCTGTTCTTTAATGCACACTGGAATGAAACAACCTAAGGCTTGTGGGAATCTCCTGATGGCAAATCAGAGCCCCTGACACTCTTCACTCCAATGCTTGGGAGTTATGGCATTAAATGCCATGTTAGGTCACATTTTCTATGCTTTTATGGTTATGGAAACTGAAGGATCCCAAGCCCTTCCTGGTTATCAGTACTGGCCCTAAGAGTGGAACACCTTCATAGGCAATAAGGAGTTAATCTGACTTTACAGACCAGCATTTTCCATATGAACTGCACAATCACTGTCTGGTTTACACAGTACTTCAAGACAGAGGTTTGGTTTTGGAGAAGTTATTCACGCTGAATCCCCAGAGAAGAGATCCTCGGATTACTGAAAGGATATACAAAGAAAGGTTTCCATATTGATATGCCACCATTTTAAACAATGCAGGAGAAAATTAATTATGAGACTCTGATAATCCTGGTTAACTCTGTGGATTCTCCTGTCAGGACGAGAGAGCTGTGTGTCTCTGCTGAAGATAACACAGTGAGATTAAGTCCTGAAATTCCTAACAAACAGAAGAGCAGACTGGAGGCAACAGCTTAGGTCAGGCAGGCACAACGGACTAGGAAGCCCACAGGAACAGTTACTCTGTGATTCCAAAAACCATAATCCGTAACACCCTCTCGCTGCTCCACCAAACTCAGCAGCAGAAGAGACTAAAATCTTGCAATGTGTCCTACAGAGAGGTGGAAGGAAAAAGAAGCCTGAACACCAGAGAAATTACAAGGGGTTTATCTGCTGTTCATGTGCACGTTCATACAGGGCACTGATCCTTTCCAGCTCAGACCTGAGATTCTGTGGCCTTGAGCCCACACAGTCCCACACTGTAAGTTCCTCTGAGCTCTGGAATGACAGTGGACTCAGAGGAAAAAGGGCAGAAGGGTGGCCAAGACATCTCAAAGAAGTCCCCTTGCTTTCTACTCCCACCATGAGCAACAGGAAGTTCACACCCTGGGTGAGTGCCCTCTGCAATCCCTGTTTTATACCAGTCCCTGAAGGAGGATCTCAATTCCCTGGAAACAGGGAATGCAGGGAATGCTCTGCCAAGAGCTGCATGAAACCTGGAAGGCTCTGAGAGGAGCAACTGCAGAGGCTTCACATGGCCCTCCTGCCCTGCCCTGCCCAGCCCAGCCCAGCCCAGCCCAGCCCAGCCCTGCCCAGGGGCGTGGGTCCA
>JAOXXN010000265.1:65239911-65255289 GCA_026770055.1 Myrmophylax atrothorax | reverse complement strand
GAGGGAAGGCCAAAAGAGGCAGAAGCTCCACCTGCTTCTCTTTTTATGCCTCTTGGTGATGTCAGATGACATGAAATGTCTCTCTGGTTGTTTAACTGAGATGGGGATATTTGTCCCCTCTCATCTATGTCACATTCTCTGGGCCTGCAGAACTGAGGCCTGACTGGAACAGAGGCCTGGCCGGGACTGAGGCCTGGCCAGAACTGAGGCCTGGCTGGTACTGAGGCCTGGCTGGGACTGAGGCCTGGCTGAGGCCTAGATGAGACTGAGGCCCAACTGAGACCTGGCTGAGGCCTAGATGAGACTGAGGCCCAGCTGAGGCCTGGCTGGGACTGAGGCCTGGCTGAGGCCTGGCTGAGACTGAGACCCAACTGAGACCTGGCTGAGGCCTGGCTGAGGCCTAGATGAGACTGAGGCCCAACTGAGGCCTGGATGAGGCCTGGCTGGAACTAAAGCCCGAATTCCCACAGGTGGTTGCAAACCACCTCACTGATTGACCCAAGGAGTCAGTGTCCAATGGCAGAATGTTCAGCTGCCCTGACACAAAATGAGTTGAACAGGTCCCATGAAGGACTGAATTTCTGTGCAGAGTTTGGGTTTCTGCAGACACGGGTGGCAATGGCACTGCTGTCCTTTGCACCATTAGACTTAACCATGCATGGGGAATTACTGCTCTCCCTTAACTTCAAGATGGGCTCAATGTCCTGTGAGGCTTTGCTACACCAAAAAGAACTCTCTTCTTGTGACAGAAAGGAACCAAACTCACAACCAGAGCAAAAATACATTATTGCCCAACTGAGTTCTTCTAGCAGTGATCTCTGGAAAGAGTGGAAAAGGTGACAGAAGGTGAGGAAGATGAACATAACCTGGGCAGTTGTTGAGTCACCTGAGGTCAGGCCCAAATGACCCTGATGCTCTGACTGCTAAAGGGACAGGAGGGAAAATGAAACACAGTGAGAAATGGGGCTTGATAAGAACTGATCAGAGGGTAAGATCCAACAAACGTCATGGTTGTGTTACTAAAACACCTCAAGCAGTCTGGTGAGGCCTGTGGTGATGGCACTGCAACAGGTGACTGCACTGTTAAAGACAGTGTGAAAAATACATCATAAAATTCCTTATTTGAAATGAGGCAGCCCAGTGGCAAAACTGGTGCTGTGAATTCTGCTTTGGTGCCCATAATATCAAGCTCTGTGTACAAGAAAGCTTCAGGTAACTGCTCTACAAAACCCCTGCAGCCTTTCTGAGCAAAAGACAGTGCCCAGGAAGAATGGCAAACCCACGAGACTTGATAATTTACAACTTATTTAATGATAAAGAGCTTCAGTAATGGATGACTCGTCTTTACAGCTGTGGGGCTGTGGGAGTTGGGAATTCCACCCAGGGCTGCAACAGCAAAAAGACAGATGGGAACATGAATAAATGCACCTCATGCTGGACTTGGACTGAGCAATGTGTGAAAGGCATCAGCCCACTCCTCCAACCAGGCAGGGCAGTCCCATGGCAGGAAAAACAGTCATGGCAAACAGGGGCCCCAGGAAAAGAAGGTAAGGGAATGGGAGAAGCTCTCTGTGATGCTCCTAAGAAACACACTGGGAATACTTTCAGGAAAAAATGCCTTGTACCAAACAAAACAGAGATTTGAACATGGCTTTAAGAGCTGAAGGCAGAGCTCAGCTAACTGCAAGGTAAACTCTATCAGATGTTTAAGGCCTGAAGACACTGCTTGGGCCCCACAGTAAGTGCAGGGTGTTCTGCAACAAGGGGGATGTAAATGGACCCTACAGATGGTGGGACAGCTCTGGGTTTCAATGCTTGGGTGTGTGTGCACTTGTGCAGGGTGAATTCCTTCCTATACCACAGATTGGCTCTTTCCAAACATTATGAAAAAAGTTGGAGGAAAATTCCTACCAATCACTAGATGGTTCTAAAGGAAAGTGTCTAGTGGGTCATCAGAGAAGACCAGTTCGTTGTCTGCCTCATAGAATCTAGATAAAAATGCATCTAACAGAAAGGAGAAGGTGTATTTATCCCCTTTGCTGCATTTCAGTTCTCCTGAAGTCACCTTGTGCCAGCTGGTTCTTAGCCTGGGCTGGTGCTAAAGGTTATACAGAGCACAGAAACTTCCACGGTGTGCAGCAAATGGCAGGGGATAGAAATGATCAGCTCAGGACTTGCACCTGAAAGCACCTTTCATCAGACTGCTACAACTACAGAAACTCATCTGCTTTCCCTGCTCTCCCCACACTGCCTGCAGGAGGGTCAAAAACCACAGCCCATTCAGGACAGCTGGGAAAAGGAGTTTGCTGAGGAGCCTCCCACTCCTTTCTAAAACTGCTGCTTGGAAAACATCTTAAGACACGTGGAATCTCATGGAAATGCCACCATGCTTTGGAAATGAGTAAGACTGTTAAAAAAGATAATCTGAGCATGAGAAATCAGTAGAAACAAGTGGAGAAGTCCCTAAGGAATAAGCCACCCATTCAGATTTCACTCACTAATTAAATTACTGCTCTGCTCTAGTTAATGTTTTTCTAAGGAGAGACTCAGTTTGCAGCACCTCCTGCTAACACAGGAGGTACTGAAGAATTAAACAATGTACTTTGCAAACTGGTTTTTTAACTATCTCCTAAACCTATTTCCACAGTCTGTGTTCAGCTTGGAACTGGCAGACCTGGTGTAATGTAATTAAGAAGACTTGCTAATCTTTTTAATGCTATTTGCCAGGACTCCTTTAAGCAGTGTGAGCTTATTTTCACGTTGGATAATTCCTTTTATCAGAGGTGAGGCAGCAACACAGTGCATGATGTTGCTCAGCACCTCCGAACTGTATTGCACATACAATTGATGGCTGGGCAACCCCACCAGTTAAACACAGAGGGCTGCATTTTCCAGTGGTCTAGAGGCCTTTGGGCACATTATTTTCCCCCTGGTTTCTTTTGAGACTGTGGGTCTCACTGAAATTACAGCTAGAAGGGTTAATAGCCCATTTCCAAAGCAAGATGAGCTGCCTCACAGCTTTAGGTAGCTTGAATTACTTGAAATAGTGTATCATTAAACAATACATTGGTATGGGTCACTTGCTAGGTCTGCAAGCAAATTGACAGTCATGGATAATCTAAAAATAAAGGGACACAAGCCCAGGTTTGCAGAGGGGGGAAGAGATTCTACCTGAACATTGTCACCCAACAGCACAGAATTACAACACTGAGCCCTTTCCAACCCAGGGGCTGCACTGCTGGTAAGGGGGTGGTTGTCACGGGTGACAAGATGTGAGTGATAAGGAAACTTTATATAAATATTGTCACCTTCTGCAACAATTAGCCCAGCAATCAACTCAGTGCTCCAAGGGAGGGTTCTGGTCTCCTAGAGGGGGTCACTCCAGAGGGGTGTGGGTGCCAGAGCCAGAGCCAGAGGCAGCAGGACACTCTGCAAAGGACTCAGGGGGTTGAGGAAATGAAATAATAACCTAGAGGGAAGAGAGCAGAGTGTTGTCCTGCCAGAATCTCCTCTGTGGCTGGGGAATCCCTGTCTGTGAATGGCCCACTGGGCACACCTCACCAGTGCTCACTGTTCAAAACCTCATGGAAGTAATTCCAGGTGGTGAGCAGGGCATCAGAATGGAAAATAGAGAGCAAGAAACCCCCTGAGAGACTCCAAACCGCTGCTCTGTGCTCTGTGCCCCATGGAAGGAGCCTGGCAGAGGGCCAGCCACGCTCCCCTCTCTGCTCCCAAAGGCCACTCTCCCTGACAGCCACAAATGTGGTGTGACAAAGACAAGCCCGGGGGTGTGCAGGGGGTTAACTGAGAGCAAAGCTAAGGAAATATCTTCACTGCTCAGTGCACTTCAGATTCCCTTCCACTCTCAGGCTCCACCAGCACAGAGAAACAAGCCATGCTTCAGTCTTGAAAGAAGAACACACTAGGAGCTCACTAGTCACCAGGGAAAGATTTTTCAGTGGTTACTGAAAGAGCTGCACAAAGGAAATAAATGAATTTCCAGTCACAGTATTTACACTTCGATCACAAGTACAGGAAATTTTAATTGGGCAAATACAGTTGTTCATTTAATGCCAGGTATGTAATAGAACATTGGTTTATATCATCATCATCATTCACTTTTAAGTCAATAGGGAGGTCTGCAACAGGAGGTTTTTCAGGAACCCTACAGCAAGACACACACACAAACACACAACTCACATGTAAAAGTAGCTTGCATAAGGTAAGTAAGGTTAATGGCAAAAGCTCCTTTCTATGCAGAGGAAACTGAACATTAAAGCTGCAGCATTAGAAAAAAAAGAAGTTTAAAAACAAGAAATGAAGTTGTACAACAGATGAGAACTTAACAAAATTGGTGACCTTTGCACACAGATGAAGTCAGGTTAAAAAAACCAACCAAAACAAAACACAACAAGCCAAACCAAAAGCAAAGGAGACCAAAACCAAACAAGACCAGAAGAGAACCTCCCCCCCTCACACACAGACAAAAGTGAGAGCACAACAAAGGAAGTGGAAGAAAAGTGTTACCCATAAGGAGCCGCCGTTTCACCCGCTTGTCCACATCAGCTACTGACGTGGCATTGTACTCAGAACTCTCAATTGCAGCCTCATCCTTCTCTAAAACACAAGTAAGGGACAAACATGGAGCAGTTGGTTAATCACAAGCCCAATTTTCCGCTGCCTAAGACAGTTTCTTGGCATGGCACAGCCAAAGCCAAGAAGCAAGGCATGAAAGCACTAAATCCCCGTTAGAGAGTTAATTCCCTTTGAGACCCCAGGAAAAAATGAAAGGGTGTTGGGGGAAAGGAGGGAGGAAGAGGATGAGGAGGAATAATGGTCAACTGTGAAGTAATTAACAACATACAGGAGGCTGGATTGCTACTGGAGGAGGAGACAGCTAAGCAGGAGTGCCCCAGAGAGGTGTTAATGATGAAAATTGAAACTCAGGAAGGCCGGTTAAACAAACTACCAGGGACAAACTAATGGTGGCACCAGGATCTGGAGGTGGCAGGCAGAAGACTAAGACAGGACTAAGACAGACAGAGAGAGCAGAAGAGTCCGGTGATGGATGCACCATAGTCTTGTACACACTGACACATCAGAGAGGAGAAACCAAACAACAGCATGCAAATTAAACAAAAAACAACACCAAAATAAACAAACAACAAACCAAACAAACACAAAAAAAGATCAATTTGGGCAGTGCTGGTTGCCTGCTTGTCTATGGAACACTACTAGCTAAACATTCAATGCTAGGAAAGATGTTGCAAGAAGAGGGTTTAGTGGTTTTAGGAGCATGCAGTCAGCAAGATGATGGCAAAGGGCGTTTTACAGGGTAATCTCTGCTATCCTATGTCAGAGTTTCATACAGCAAAGTGAAGACTCTGGTTATGCTTCGTTAGAAAGACACAGAAACAGTCCCAAGAGTGGGAAGAGATGATCAGTAGGTGAAATAAAATTAAAGGTTTCTGATACAGGAGAGCAATGGAGAAGCAGCAGCTGGGTAAATAAAATGATTGGTAGAAGAAGGGAAATGCTTATTAGGAAAACAAAACCGAAAAGGCAAGTGGGGACTTTCACATGCAGCAAACATAATAAAAAAAATAAAAGGTTAAGTCAAGCAAACAAGGACAAAATATGTTAGACAAAGGGTCAACAAGTGTTTCTGTGGCATTGCAGGAGTTTGCATTCTTGCAGTGATGCCTGGAATATCCACACCACTGAAGACAGCAAACACTGGAATCACTGAGGGAGGAGGAGGAGGAGGCTGGCAGGTTTGGTTTGTGGCAACTCTACATGGTTGAGTGGTAGCAAGAAGTTGATTTGTTTTGTTTTGAACAAGTTCTAGATGGGATCAGGCTGCAATAGAGGCTTTTGTTTGAGTTTTGTTTTTGTTTTTTTTCTCTGTAAATAATTAATAAACGTCAGTTAACAGACAAGACAGGCAATCAGGAACCATCACCAGAAAGCAGGAATAAAAATGTAAAAAAAAAAAAAAGAAATAAAAAAATTAAAAGTATTCTAAGAGAAGGAACTATTTAGAGGGACGAAAATCAGCACAGGCAGTAATATGTGACTTACATCACAAGACCAAGGAATGTAACATGGAGTTGTATGTATCACATTACAAAAATGGAAAAAAAAGTAAAAAACAGGTGCAGTGTACACAGCTTTTAAAATCATTTCTGACATGCTGGACAAAATAAAACATCAATCCAAGGATATCAGTGAACGATAATAAACAGAAGATCAATTATCCATTCAATAGAACCTGCTCTCACCAATGAAAACCATTATGGATTTTAGGTTCTGATCTGTGACCAAGAGTTTTCAAACGTTAACCTGCACTATGCAAAAATATCCTTTTTTCTTTTTCTCTCTTTTTTCTTTTCTTTAAGCAGAGTGGAAAGAAATGGTGTTAAGCAAATAATACATTTTATAATCCTAACTGTTTGCACAGCATCTCCCAAGATGCTCCGTCTCCTGAACAGCTTCTTCCTACTGATACTCTGAATGAAAGTTATTCACTATGAGAGCTGTAATTTCCAGAACCATCAAACATCCAGCAGGGAAGAAACCACATCCTGAGGACTAATTTCCCCTGATAACACCTTGGAAAAGAAGATCATTTTCCCAACCTGAAGTCTCGACTCGTTGAGGTGAACAGAAGAGCTGAACTTCCACTGGAAATCCCGCTCTGCCCTTTTTCCCTCCGGCATTAACAGTTACAAACAAGTCACGCACGTTTGGAGGGCACATGCACAGCGAGCTGCTCTCTGTGTCCCGCTGCCACTCCTGCCCCCCGGGGGACACGGGCACAGCCCGGGTGAGCACAGACACCCCCAGGGCCCTGGCTGGGGGCGCCCGGGGCAGCACTCACCGATGCAGGTCCGGCCGTCGGAGTGCAGCGCGTACTTCTGGTGGCAGCCGCAGACGGGCCCGCCGTCCGTGTCGTCGCAGGTGTGTTGGCAGCCGCCGTTCCCGTAGTTACAGGTCACTGCCGGCCCGCGGGAACGGGCACAAGGGACGGATGGATAAATAAAACCACAAGCAAACCGGTTAGTCTCCACACACCCCAGCAGTACCACACCCAGACATGAAGCAACACAACGTTGCTGTTTGCAGTTATTTTGTTTCTTCTTCTTGTTTTCTCAATCCGTGCAGTGAGGAAGAGAAAGAAAAATAAAAGCCTGTGCTACATTTCCCCAGTCTGTGTTAACCATGTTATTAGGAGTGATCACCCAATTCCATCTCTTCCTAAAAGCTCCATGCTTCATATCCATGGTGTACATGGCATGAAGAAATGAACAGTATGGTGATATATACACATGTATACTTTATTTTATATATGTATATTTTCAAGTCTATAGACAGCATCTCTCTTTCTTGCCCTTCTTGTTCTGAAATGTTACAGTAATTTAAATGCTGACTACACTAATTTAAATACTGACTCTCACCAATCAGAAGGAACTTACTCATGTTGGTCTCAGCAGAGTTTTCCTTCTAGATAAAAGATTTTATAGAAGAGCCAAGGTAGAAAATTGCAATGTACAGTAAAACCAGTATAATGGTTAAGAGGGTTTCAAAACCTAAGTCTAAAGTGAGGTTCTATGTCCTGCAGGAGGGCTAAACTCATCTGTCTCGGTGACCCTCAGTGCTTTAATGGGACCTTCTGAAAATGGAGTAGACCAGAATTTTCAGTCACAGTAACTGGAAATGAGAATTTCCCACCTCTGGTGTGAACACCTCAGTGCTGAGCAGTCAGGCCACTCTCAGTAATCACTGAAATATTCCTTAAAATGGAAATATTTAGCTTAAAATGTAGCTAAAATAGCAGCTGAGGGAGACCCACGCCAGCACCCCCAGGAGAATTCCCCTCAAGCCTCCTGCCAGCGTGGGAACCGTGAGGTTACAACTTCAGTCCCTGAAATCTGGCAGAAATGCCAACGGGAATTGTCCACCTCTGAAGGGAGCACAGCCCTGAGGCCACTGCAGGTGCCAGAATCCCTGGTCCTTCACACTGCACACCTGGAACAAACCCCTGTGCTGCCCAGGGACAGGGAGGAGCAGCCTCAGTGCCAGAACCACCTCTGGCAGAGCTGCCTGCATTCCCACCTCCCTCTCCAGGGATTTACCCAATGGAAAGAGTGCCAATGGGAAAGATGGGGAGCAGCCTGACCCATGTTCCCTCCCTGGAGCTGGGCAGGCTCTGCACTAAACTGGGAAATGGGAATTGTGGGGGAACTGAACCCACATACCCCAAGTCATGAGAATCCTGAACTTCCAATAAATTACATTAAAAAATGCCCCAAAGCAACAGCCACCCTCGGGCATTCTTTCTCCTTCTTTGACAGCTTAACTAGTCATTTAATTTTGTGAAAAAGAAAAACCAAACACCTGGAGCAAATAATTCTGCAACATTTCTTTCCCTTCACCACACAGCAACACTTTGCCTTATTTTTTGATGCAAACCAACAAAATTTTACGCCAATTCTCCATTCTTAAACCCCTCACATTTTTGGTGAAGTCATGCTGAAAAATCAGCACTCTGGCTGTCCTTATGCACTTCTTTCTGCTCCTCTGGTCTGTACTAACCCAAGGTAAGGTAATTCCCCTCCCTCCTGACCCCTGTGTTGCCTCCAGCACCATGTGGAGGCCCCTTCAGTGTTTCTGTGCCATCACAAATTAACTTACAGGTGCTGTTTATGCCAGAAAAGTTTGAATACATTTCAATGTTTTTATTGAGGGTTTTAAAGTGCAATCAGCAACAAAGCCCATATTTTAGAGAGGTTATTTTTGGCATTCCTTGCTGAAAGCCTCTGCTGGAAGGGATGAAAACACCTCCCCACGCTTGCTCTGAGAGATGGAAAGCTGAGGAACTTTGCCTTGCTGTATTGGTCCTTGCAGAACTCCACAGTGATGGCATTTACAGCGAGCCCTGCACAATCACACACTTCTTTGAGAGTTCCCCTCTCTATTAAAGTTACTGGTTCCTGTTCTGCCCAGTCAGTGAACACACATGTGGGTCAGTTCCTTTTCCTGTCTCCCACAAACATCACTAAATCACGTTTCTGAAGGGTTTGCATTTCTGTCTAGACTACAAGTTATTTATTTCTTTTAAGCAACTCGAGCCAAAATTCTGGAGCTTGACAGCTCTGCAGGTGAAACTGGTGTAAAATATGTCATTTCAGTTTTCTTCCAGCCCTGATTCTGGGGCAGTGACACTCGCCTAGAGGAAGAAAACCCTAACTAGTTAAAAGCAAATGGACATCCAGATCTACTCCATTTTTGTCAGAAAGGATTAAAGCAATATTACTGAGAATTCACAAAGTGTTCTTTCAAAAATTATTTCTGCTAAATGAGGACTCTGCAGACTCATTCAGAGGCAAACAGAGAGAGGCAAAATGGTGAATTCTGATGGACCCAGATCACCTTGAAATATTGTAAATCATGTTACAATGAGAGAGATGGAATGTAGTTGGGGGTTTTCTTAACCAAAGGAGAATATATATGTATGTATCTATAAAAACTCAGAGATACTGATCCCCACACAGCAGATGTAAAACCAGAGCAACACCACTGCTTTTGATGCTTCACTTTTGCTGCTTCACCATTTCTGAAATATATCCCATGGCTCAGATGCCACACAATTTGTCACAAACCAGGTCTTATGGTCTCGTAGAGTGGATTTCTGCAACAACTCAAACATTGTAATTCCAGACAGATTAAAAGCTGCACTGTTTTTTAACTGAATTGGCCACTGAATATATAATGTCACAAAGCCCTGGGCATCTCTTTTTTATGTGATAAAGCTGTGCATGCAACATTGCTTGCTTTATTTAGTCTATCTACATTTTTAACATTCTGAAGATCTTTGTCCTGAGAGCAACTAGTGGCATGAGAGCTCTGTCAGCAGGAGCTGAAAAGCTGCCACTTGGCATTTTATTGTAAATATACCACACAGGGCTTTTAGAATTACCTCATCTTCCTCTTTCCTTAAATCCTTGTTATTGAAGGGGGCAGACAGAAGTAGCTGTAGTGAAGGTTCCTTAAAAGACAGCTTTTATCTGTTTGTAACTCTTTCAGGTTGCCACTTGCAGGTGTGTGTGCCTGTCATGGCTCTCCTCTTACTTTTTCAGCTTCCAGTAACAAAGAGATGAGCACAGCCTGCTGGAACCTCAGCATTACTGTCCCAGCTATCTGGCTGCTCCTTTCTGTTTGGAAGGGCTAGAAGAAGTTATTTTAAATAAAATTTTGGCACATTCTTGCAGGATGTGCTGTGGGTTTAGGGGTTGGTGTCCTCCAAAGCGAGCTCTGCATCCTCACTCAGAGGGCTGTCACCAGAAGGTCATTCTACCTCCAGCTCCAATTTCAACAGCTCAGGGCACAGAATAAACTGAAGCTTTTCACTCTGTTAATTGAGGCATTTTGAAATACTGTTCTGCAAGAGGCTCTGATCCTCCTGCCACCATCTCAGCATGAAAAGGGATACTGAAATTCCTGAAGAATGTACAATTTGAGGAAACAAGGAACAGAGAGCACAAATAAACATCCTCTCCCTCTTCCCCAATGCAGCTGATGCTGCACTGCCATTAACAGCACGCAACGTTCACTTCTGAGAAACACTCAGAGGGGGAATTACCATAAAGGCAACTTTTCTCAGTTCCTTTGCCCTTGGCCCTGTGCAGCCTCAATATTGAGCAGAAATCAGGCTGGCTGACACCCTGGGGCACTTCTGGGTGATCCTCAAAGGTGATTCTCTTAAATGTGTGCTTGGAAACCAGGATCACCTCAGCATGTTTACACAGTGGGGATCTCAGGAAGGAACCACCTGAAGTGTAAGACAGACTGCCTCAAAAGTACTGCCCCTGTGCAAAGCACCAAGCATGCTCCATGTTGGTTCAGTCCCTTTTGATTTTGCCTCCCAGAAAACTCCCAGGTAGGAATGCAAAGCTGCTGGAGTCAGATCCAACACCCACTGAAGCCATGAAAGACTCAGTTCTGAAGTTTCCTGATAACAATTGTGGGGTCAATTATTTCAACCTGTGCAGAGCAACTTCTAATTTTGTGTGCTAATTTTATCTGTCTCTTCACCTTCAATGAAATGTCACTCAGGGCTTTTCTTTGAAGAACAGTATACAGGACACAGCTGCATGTTTTCCAAGTAATACAAGGAAAACCAGACTGTGTGCAGTGGAATCAGGACTAGAGCAATCATTTCGGTCCTTTAAAAAGGGGGATTCACACTCTTAATTTGACAGCTCAGGTGGGTTTATCATTAAATCCATTAGCAGACTTATTTATCAATGCATCTGTCATTATGGACCTTGCAAATACTGCAAGCCAGAATCCACTTGGCTTTATTTGTGTTGCTTTACAAGCAAGGTCTGGATTAAACTGATCCTTCCCTTTTCTGCACCCATGGGAAGGTAGAAAAGTTGTCACCCTTTTGCCACCAGAGCCACTGTCACCATTCCCACATTCCATCACTCAATCCCTCTTACCCATCCCCAAATGCACCTTCTACAGCAAAACCACCACATCATAAAATTACAAACCACCTTTGGCCAAAACAAAGTTAAACTTCCTGTGGAACACAACAACAGTGAAGAAAACAAGACATTTGGGGGCATTTGAAATTGAATCTTCATCTACCTACATTTGCAGTCCTTCTGGTTTTTGGCAAGCTCAAAGCCAGGCCTACATTCACAGGCAACCCCACCTTTGGGTGTCTCCCGGCAGATGTGGGCACACCCGTGATCTTTGTTCATACAGTTCATACCCTCTGTGGAAACAGAAACAGAAATGGAAAACGTTAGGATTGAAGTAAAATTACAAAATTATTATACATATCCAGTCCTCCTCCAGAAATTTTATCTTTGACTTGCACTCTGTTTGTTCCACAAGACAGAAGAACAGTGCTGAAAACAGAGAGAGACTCAACAACACAGTGTAACAACAGATGTCCTCTGGGGTAAAAACAAGTGCTGCTGTGGACTAGAAGGTGTGTCTGTTGCATGTAGAAATTGAGGACTTGTGATTCCCCCATTCTGCATCTATATTCTGATCTTTCATGAAAGCATCATGGATTTAAAGGATGCCCCAGCAATGTCCCACTGGTGATTTTCAGAGCTGAACAACTGAGCTCTGTTAATTTTTCCTCATATAAATTCAATGGCTGTCACTGTCTGGTGCATTTTTATTTGCCTGTTAACGTGCTTTTTATTTTCTAACACACAAACCCCAACAAATACTATAACAAAGTGGGTTTTGCTTGGATCTGATTCTTTGCTGTTTGTCCTGCATCTCAATTATCTGCCATCCACCTCCAACAAACCCACGACCACTTTTCCCTTTGACTCCATTAAACAAAATGCACCAGCGGTCCCACAAACACCCCAGTGCCACGGGGGGATTCCTGGGAATGTTTATGCCCAGGGACAGTGGCAACCAGCCTTCTCTGCCCCATCCAGTGCCAATCTGAGCTTTCTAAACCGTGTCAGTGATTTGGACACTGAATGCACCTTGCACTCCCAGAGCCTTTCATGGCTGTGTTAATTCCAAGCCCACATTTTCACAGAAATCTTGAACTCCGCTCCTATGGGTCACCCTCTAACATTCCTTGTGTGAACAAGGCTCGCTGCATTTGCATTACAAAGCCTCCCCAGACTTCCCCTTGGATATCTGACCTGGAAAGGAGAGACAGATTCTCTCAGAGAGACCGCCAGAGAGCTCTCAGTGGAGCTCAGCTTGCTGCCTGCAAACAGCATTTATTCCCCAAACACTGCTGGGAGCAGCATCATGGGCACTCAGGAAGCCCCTTGACACTCTCTCTGCTCCTACCTAGTCCAGGCTCATTTCTCAAAACAGTTCCAGGGTAAAATGTTCAACTTAAACCTACTCTAAGTAAACGTGGGGGTTTGTGTGTGTGATTTTGAGGAGGAAACGCTGCAGGTTGACAGAATTTAACACCTTCAACGAGTCACTTGCACTGCTCAGCTTTACCTCTGAGAGGTTTGTATTAGCAGGGGAATGAAAAACACACCTCACCAGCCCCACTAAAGGCAGCAGGACCTTACACCTCACTGCTGTAACAACCAACATCTTAGCCAACAGATAGAACCACCATCACAGACATCAGATAGATTTATTTCTCCTGCATTCCCCTCTCGATGAGTGCAACTAAAAACTTGCCAAACCACAAAGTAAGTTATTCTTTGCAAACTGCAGCCTGGGCAGCAGATGCTGCTGGGCGATACAACACACCCTCTGTGCTCGAACGCACCATCCTGCACATCAAAGTGAGGTAGGAACGTTGTGTTTGGCTGAGCAGACACACAAGGAACCCGGGAATGGCCCTCGCGAAGGGTTTGAGGCATTTTATAATCTCTTTCTCTGCACTTCTCCCAACAAAGGATTTCAGCCCCAACGTGTTTGTCCGAGTGCATTCCTGTGCACTCTGCTCTGCCCAGAGAGGGAGCTGGGAGGGATCACCCACGGCTGAGTGAGCCCCAGTGCCCGGGCAATGAGCAGGCAGGAATTACCAGGACGAAAGGGGGCATTTCATGGCCCACGAGTGTAACAAAGCAAGTGATTTTTCCGTGGTTGCTTCCACATCCTGAGTGTCTGCCACGGGGAGAATCACTGGGGAGCACAGCGTGGGCACTGCTGCAAGTACTGCGGGAAATCCAAGAGCAAAATCACTGCAGTTTGGAACAAAAGGGAGCCAAGAGGAGAGTGTTATCCTGCTGTTTGTCTGTAACACCACAATGTTGCAGTTCTTGCATTAATGATTTCAGCCACTGTATTAATCAGGTAGTGAGACTCAGAAAAACTATTCCAGTTCCATGTTTAGCTGGGGAACAGCACAGAAACCTCTTAAGCCTATAAATCATTACTTCAGATAATGTTAAATTTTTTACTGGTGAAATGAAAGGCTATTATTTTTCAGCCAAGAGCAGGAATTTGTGCACAAAGAAAATTCTTAGTATTTTTCAAAATCCTTAAAAATTCAATAACAAAAACCTCCTAGACAAGAATTTTCATAGCCTGAAAAAATATTGAAAGAAGAATGCAGCAAATTTTACCTCGCTAAAAAATGCAATCTAAACCAAATTTGTCTTCATTTGCAAATAGTTCTAATAATTCCAAATTTTAATTTTCCAGCAAACATAGTTTTGGCCAGTATCAATCTATATAATGCAGCAAATCTTACCTGGCTAAAAAATGCAATCTAAACCAAATTTGTCTTCATTTGCAAATAGTTCCAATAATTCCAAATTTTAATTTTCCAGTTTTGGCCAGATGTCTTCTGTATCAATCTATATACACAAGTAATTTATGAATCATTGTTGATACCTAAAATTTCCTTTTTTTGCAAGCTGACTTGCCAGACAACACTGAATCTTTAATGGTACAGCACATAAATCACACAAAACCACCACAAAAATATGCTTAGTACCTTCCTGGTACTACTCTTAGTTGCTACACAAATGCATATAAATGGGGAGGGAAAATCCTCCTAAAATGACTTTGTTCAGTGCTCTTTCCAGCATCTGCATCCCTCGGGTTTGGAACAGCAGCAGTTGTTCCCAGCTGGGATTTCTGCAGGCATCTCTGTGCCAGCTCCCAGAACTGATGGGACTTTGGGTCAAGTGGGAAAACCTCAGTTCCCAAATGAAGGGAAAGTCTAAGTGTTGGTCAAAGAGAAGCCTGTACACACACACACAAAAATTAAAAAAAATCCTTAGTTTATCATCCTGCCAATAAAATGGGCAATGTTGAAAAGTTCCATGTATTAATTGTTGATAAAAGCAATATCTTAATTGCCTGTCTGTTACTGAGGGTGATCTCAAAGCCACACAGGAGTGGGGGCACGTTCTCTTTGGCAGGGCTGGCAGACAGCAAAATAAACTTGGGGCACACAGACACACTCTCAGCAAATTCACCTTACAGACAGCAACACAGAACCCACTGGAGAGGAACATAAACAGGAAGGGAAATGCCTCTTCAGAAAGGAAAACACTCAGCTAATCAAAACAAAATCCTCTCCCAGCATTTTCGATGTGACTTGAGCAACTCTCTCCTGCTGCACTGCTGGGTTTGCTGCTGCCTTTCAGCTGTCCCTGGGAGAGGGGCAGGCCCTGGGGTGGGGTTTGGGGCTGCCCAGAGCTCTGGGGTGGGTGTGCTCTGATCACAGGCTGGCCCCCCGTTACCCCAGAGCTCCCCAGAGTGCTGCTCTGCAGAACTGAGCTCACACACTGTGACCCCTCCATTGTGTCGTGCCCCAAAACTCTTTGCAGCTCAGTGGCTCTCAAAGTGCTTCAATCAGCCTGCCTGGGACAACCAATGCTCTGAGCAGCCTCGAGTCTTAATTAA
>JAOXXN010000265.1:65223241-65235197 GCA_026770055.1 Myrmophylax atrothorax | reverse complement strand
TTTTCCCATCCAGGGGGGATGGCAGACAGGAGGGTGCACACCAGGGAGCACCACAAGCACAGAAGGGCTGTCCAACTTCATCCAAAGCTCAATATATCCCCCCTCCGCTTGGTTAAATACAAAACCCCATCTGTATTTCACTGATGAATATCAGAGAAATCAAGGGATCCAAGTCAGAACTGCACTGGAGTTAAGAAACACTAAAATTATGCTGTGCTGTAGCAAACGCTGTAGCTTCCAACATGTTGGTAACAGCAAGATTTTGCCCACCCGAGGACAACAGGAAACTGAACATGAAAGCCAAAATACACATTTGCAAACTGCCTTGTGAAGGGGCAACTCGATTTGCTATCAAAATGTGCCCATTTGTGTGTAGTGTCTGGGGTAAAAGAAATGTTATGTGGAGTACTGTCATAACTCAGTAACTACTTTAATAAGCTCAGAGTGTTTGGCTCCTCCATCCTCCTCTGTCTCTTGATTATTTAGTGAGTCTGGTGCTGCAGCTCATAAATTTCCAAATTCTTTCAAGTTTTTTTTTGTCTTTCTGATCAAAGAAATGTTTATGTGTCCTTCCCATACTGTGTCCCTTTAAACCATTGGCTTTCTCAAAGTGGAGCTTTTTTCTAACACCATAATGTGATGTACACAGAGAGGTAAATGATGTCAGAATCCTTTCTGCCCCAAACCAGTCTGTAAATCTTCAGAAAAGCAAAGTTCATGGGTGCATTTAAAAGGGGCACAATCTGTTTGTGCTTAAAAGAAAGTCCCCCTTTTTTGTGTGTGCAGAATAACAATGCCAGAATGAATTATTCCAAAGAACTGTTGCCATGGTGATGCCATCAATAACATCATTTTCTGCATCCTTGTCCTTTAAACACATAAGGAACGCAACAAGCATCGGTAAATGTGAAAAAAGAACAATTACCTTTTCTCTCTCAACAGCAGAGGAAGCCTTTTTTTCACCTCATCAATAGAAAATTATGTAGAAAGGAATAATAAAGACTGTTACAAGAAGCACCGAGAAGCCTATTAGTGACAAAGGCTTTTTTTTCCCTTTCCATGAATAATTACGGCTCTTCAAGAAGAAATCAGCCCAGGCTAAGGACCCTTTGCAAGCTTTAGATGGTAAAACAAACATTTGACTATACAAGGATTTCCCTTTCATGTACCTTTTCCAAGGAAAAACAACTGAAACCCAGAGTGAAACGAGAGAGAGAAAACCCAGAGAAACATCTGCTGCAATTAAAGGCACAGAACCCTGAAGGACTCACAGCAAAAGGAACCAGATTAGTGGCAATCAATATAAGCTTCAAGCCAGCAGGTTCAGGTTGGCTGCAGTGGGAAACTTGGGCTTCTTAAGTTGTGTAATAACAGGAAGCTGTTCTGGTTCTGTTCCAAAGGGGAAACAGGAATTTCAGCACCAGATGTGGTACCAAACAGCCGGAAAACACCGTCCGCTTTGAAAGCTCAGTGGCCAAAGCGAACTGGTCAATGCACTCACTGCACCAAGGCAGTCCCCAGATAAGGAACCTGCACCAGAGCAAGGTGGGACTGCAGGGACTGTGAGAGGCCCAAACTGGGAAGCCCTTCTGAACTATCACACCTTGGTCCTGACTCTGAGGGCAAACGGGAGCCCTGGACGTGCTCACAGTAAAGGTCAGTGTGTTGTGCACTGGTTTGTTTGTACCTTTTGGACCTTTCCCTCTGTCCTTTCCCAGGGCCAGAGGCTGAAGGTGGTGAAGGGAAACTCTGCTTCCTTCTCCTTTGCCTCCAGGTGGAACATGGATGTTCCTCAGGGTTAGAGGAAAGGGCCATTAGCGTTAATGACAGCAAACATGCATAGCAGAAACCTTTAATCAGGTTTAAAGCAGTAAAACCGATCTGTTCAAATGATGTAATTCAGCTGGATGAGAGTGGTCTGTGAGAGAAAGATAAGGTAATCATATGGCTGCAAAGTCTGAGTGAGTTAGGAAAGGGAACTGAAGCTGTTTGGCTCTTCCTGCACACATTGTTGCCTTACACTGTCCCTGGGGCTCTCACTGCTTGTCTCCCTCTGAAGTGAGGGAACTCTGGATCCCTTTGGATAGCTCCTGCAGCTCTGCACTGTTCCTGTGCAAACCCTGCAGGAACTGTGAGCCAGTGAGGATGGAAAACCAGATGGAGCTGTTGGGAGCCAATTCCTTGCCTTGCTCTTTCAGAGCTGCTGCAGAGTTTCCAAGTGTTCTGATCTTCAGCTCAGTTTGAGTGCTAACACTGACTGGGCTCTCTTTAATGGGAAAAAACCCTTCCAGACTCTTTCTAGATTTCAACACTTTTAGGAACTGTCTAGAAAGCCCAATGGAAAACCTCTCCAAAAAACAACAATTAGTGAAATCTGTTTCTCAGTATCCAAACATTGCCCTTCACCTCTGAAACAGAAAGAATAAAAGACAAATTAGAAAAAGAAGGGAATTATGACTCCCTTCCCTTCTGATTTGCCTGAGACCTGGAAAGAAAATGCCTATTTTTGTAATTTCCTAGCTGGGCTCCACGGGCTGAAAGCTGGATGGCAATTCCCAGTCTCCTGGTCCCTGAGATCCACACCCTGGCACAGCTGGCAGCAAACCAAACCAGTTGCTGTGATGGATTGGTGAGAGGCTCTTGGACTCCTCTGAGATACTTTCAAGGCCTTTGGAAGTTTACATGCTTAATTTATGGAGTAAGTATTAAAAGTGTTCATGTGTTTCATTAAGCAATAGTTTCTTAACTCTGCTGAACTCTGAGGCCAAAAGGACACTCAGTAATTTGAATTGCCTGTGGGTTACCCAGAATGTGTGCAAGACTCACACTTCAATGGGACACATTCTGACACACCTGTGAGAAAATCTTCTCTAATTTTTATTCTGAAGACAGAAAAAAGCTTGGGAGAAGAGACATCTTAAAAAGACATGCCCCTACTCACAGCACTAATCTCCTCCATCAATAATTAAAAAAAAATCAATTCCTTACAATAATCAGGTATTAGCTAAATCATTCTCTTGAATCCTCAAATGGAATTTCCTCCATTGGATCACGTACAATTGCAAGTGCCATCAAGGCAAGCTCTGTCTCAGGAAGTGCCCCAGTGTGGATGTGGGGCAGGGAAGGCAGCAGGCTGAACAGACCAGCAAGTTCCAAAGAAAACAGGTGGGATTAATAGAGAAATAAATAGAAAGTCTAGCACACAGAAGAGTCACTGTCTACAGCCCTCAGGCTTACCAGGAAAAGCTGTGTCCCTCAGTTGGACTGCATGTTCTTCAATGACACTGTGTGACAGTGGCTCACTGAAGCTCTTGGCTGGAGGAGCTCCAGTTTGCCAGGATGTCTGCAGGGTGCTGTGGGAGGGCTGGAGTTGCTCTGCCCCACCCTCATGGTGAGCAGCAGGCTGGCTGCCTGTGGGGTGACACCAGACCACACAACTCTGGGCATTCCTCCTGCCCCTGGCAGCAGCCCCAGCATTATCCACAGCCAGCAGAGCTGGGCACTCTGCAGGTTTGGGAGCAAAGTGCTGGGCAAACAACCCGGGCTACCAACAGGAGTTTCGGCCTCCAGGTGCTGCACTGGGTGACCTGAGCAGCCCTGAGTGCTTATGAAGTCGAGTTCTCTGAGGGTTTAACAATGTGTTTCTAATCAGCTGTGTTATTACCATAATTCAGAATAATTTGCAGAGCTGGGAAGTTCCCACAGGGTGTGGGTTGTGTGCCATTCTAACAGTGCTGTCTGTTGGGTTTGGGTATCACAGGATATTCTGAGCTGGGAGACCCACAAGGATCAGCGAGCCCAACTCCGAAGGGAATGACCACATGGGGATCACTGGTGGGCTTTGCTCCTACATTCATGGAAACAAGGAAAGGGACAAAGAACAAGCACTTGGGGCTGAATTCAAACTTGAAAATCTAATTGGATGGTAACCCACCTCCTTAACAATGCCAGGGGCCCACAATGTGAGTTAAACACAGCACATGCACAGCAAGCCCCAGCCAAGGAAGGGAACGCGAGGCTGCCCCAGTGTGTGGGTGTTGACAACATGGGAAGTGCTCCCTTTTCGGGCAGAACTTGTTGTGCCAAAAGGAATGAGGGACCATCCCACCCCAACAACACCTCCCAGCACTGGGAAGCCACGTTACACTATTTATAACATGCTGCTCGACTGTGATGCCACTGAATTTCCACGTTCAACTCCATGGCATGAGCAAGAGGAGAGGTTTCCTGCCATCTGCTGTTATGAACCCTCCTGGCACTGCTCTGCTTTCCCCTCCATTGTGGGAACTGCCAGATTTCCTAAGTGCTGACAGGGTTGCTGTGTTACTTTTGACCCTGACTCTTGTCTTCCAGGTCTCCTCCTCTTGCATGCAAGTTTTATTCATGTCAATGGCTTAAGAAATAACAAGGAATCAGACTCATGTTAGGTAAAACCACATAATCTTTTAAATAAATAGTACTTCATAAGAGGCTTTGCACTAGTGTGTTTTTCTAAGATGACATTTGCACAAACATTCCTACAAAATAGGGGTTTTAATGAAATGTTGAGCAAGCTTAGATTGATCATTTAGAAGTCATTGCTCTTTGCATGGAATTTATGATGTTGCAAGAGCCTCCAGATCCAAAATGATGGTACAACACAATACTCATTGGTGATCTTTTTACCCAGCACAGAACCCCCACCTCATTTCTGCAAGAGTGGAAAGATCTGTTATCAAAGGAAAATATGATATTTAGTTTAATATTGACTTACTTGGGTTTATAACAACTCTTCAGAGTTTAAAAGAAGAAGTTACTTCTCACCCTCCCAGACAAGTCAAAGGCCTCAAGTGATAAACTTCATTTTGCAGGAGTCAGGACGAATTCATGTGCATCCCTATGCCATGCAGTGCCATGAGCAATCAGTGCTGCAGAACAGTGTCCAAGGGAAAATGCAAAATGGAAAACACACCTAATTTAGCCAGACCTTCCTACCATTACTGAGACTGCTTAGTGCTATTGATTGTGAAAGACAGTAAAACAACCAAAGGAGGGCCAAGGAAACTCCCATCCCTTACTGGACAGAGTGGGGAACATTGGCACCTGGGCAGGAGGAGGAGCTGCTGTGCTGGGCAGTGACCCAGCTCTGAACAGCCTGCCCAGGGAGGGTGTGGAGTCTCCTCCCTGGGGATATTCCAGAGCCTCTGGACACAACCCTGTGCCCTGTGCTCTGGGATGGCCCTGCTGCAGCAGGAGGTGGCACCAGATTACCCACTGTGGTCTCTTCCAGCCTGACCCAACCTGTGATTCCGAAGATAACAAAGTTGGAAGAAAATTCAATAGCATTGTTCTCACAGGAAGGCCAGTTAAGTCAGGGATTTTAAATGCTATTTCTCACAGCAAAAATGCTGCCTCCCAGAAAGCTCTGAACCAACTGCATCTCACAAACAGTAAACCTGTATTTGAGACTCCTTAGATTAGAGCAGTTACTCCACTTAGACCAGGATGCTCTTGTCCTGTGCAATGTAACACTGAAGGAAAATTGCTCATGAGCAAGAGACTTGGTTCAAACCCAGACCCCCACACTACAAAACACAGCAGAAAAGCTCAGAAATGCAACAGCTGCATCTAGAGAATCTACCAGTGTTTTCTCCCAAGCTTTAAAGTACTTCCATCCTACTGCTCTTGGTGTTCCCTGCCCCCAGTATCATCACTGGGGCCAAATCATGCCCTGGTGTTGGGGCTTGGCTTGGCAAAATGCAACTGCCCCACGGCCTGTCAGAGCCCCCACCAAGGGAAAGGGAGGGAGGGGAAAACCAGAAGTGGAACTTGAAATGGCAAGGGGGTCATATTTACACAGAAGAAAATTAAAAACAGAGTATGATACAACACATATATATACAAATGTGAAAATAAAATAACAATTTTACCGAGTCACCCAACCAAATAATACAGATTTCAACTACCCAAACCCCACAAAAACTCTCCCAGGAAGGGCCTGACAATAATGACACATCACTGCTAATCACTCTGCACTGAGTCCCTGAGCCAGAATGCAACAAACACTTTGAAAATGCCTTGAATTACCTACATTTTAAACCAAATGCCCACGAATGTTCCCCTCCCTTTCTAAGCATGCTTGCAATGAATTTCACTCATGGTTTGCTGAAACAGCAGATTTCAGTTAGGAAAGGAAGCATTTCCAGTGGATGTGAGTGAGAATTCACACCCAAGTTCTGATTTTCAGCAATGCATTTGTCCACTCGTGGAAAAGTTATTTCCTGCAGGATCTGCACTTTGAATGAGAAGGTCATTTAAAACAGAGAGAAATTGTGAATAGCTGCCCACAAAAAAAGTATTCAAAACCAGTTGTGCCCTCAAGGGCTGCTCTGCTGGACTGAGCACAGCAACACAATTTTGTCAGCAGCAGTTCTAGCTCTGGAAGTCCAGGTGGCCTCTCTGCTAATAAAATAACCAAGGGGTAAAATTCTGAGCACCTCCAGAGCTGCCTTCCAGCCTCCTGTGAGTCTGGGGAAACAAGGAGAGTGTACTGCCAGGAGGAGCTCACGGAACTTACTCTCTATTGGCATGTGCAGGTCTAACAGAAACAAAAATTCAAATTATAAATAAGATGTTTTGATTGCAGATCTTTAAAAAACCCCAAACATCTGAAGGTAGACCTGAAATGAACATATTTCACATAATATTGATCAAATGAAATAAAACCCACTGTACATAAAGCTGCACTCTATTTCTATATGGATCTTTATGCATTTTGATGTAAGGACAGTGTAGTTTCCTATTCCCTAGTAAGGTGTTGTCACAGTAAGACAACACTTGTAACATTCCAATCTCCAACCCAGAGTTCCACTGGATCTTGGATTGCTGCTTTTTGCTTTCTTAAAGACATCTATTTCTCAGCACAGCAATTCTGAGCTACGTGGTGTTTGGTGAAATGCCTTTTTTCAACATTTGAAAATTAGTTCTGAGGACTTTGGTGATAAAATTGCCAGGCATTTGTTGTGCAGTCCCTGACGAGCTCTGGCTGCTGACATCTGTCACTTGTACTTGTGCCACCTCAGCAAGGGGCTTTTATTTAAGGAAAATTAAGTAGCAAAATGCACCAAACTATCTGCAGGGAGGAGAAACTGCAAAAGAACCCCCTGAAGTCCCTCCACCACCTCCTCATTCTCATCCTTTCTCCCTCAGTGCATCCAAACAGAACAACTGTGATCACTTGATATTTATTTTTGTTTCTAGTCCAGAGCTGAAGGTTTTACACACTCGAAGCTTGCCAGGTTTTCCGTGTCTATGCAATTAGTCTGCAAAACCACTGCCAATCCTCTCACAACCCTCACACTTCTCCTGCCATTACATTATGCAAAGTCATCTCCATTGTTTACATGGTGGAACAGGATTTTTAAAAAGGACACTATTTCTCTGTGTACAGGTATTTAGTATGTACAGAGCTGGCTCACTGGGAACCTTTTCCTTTATGACCACATAAATCTCTTTCATTAAAATCAGACTTATTTATGCCCAGCACTACCTGTGCTTGCCCCAGCCCTGGTGGGCCAGCAGCAAACGCTGCCAGACCACAAACTAACCCGGCTCTCCAGGGATTCCTGGCTGGCCATGAGGGGTGGCTTAAGAAAGCAGCTTGTTGAAGTCAGGTTATGAGCCCCTGTGGGCCTCCTGCCTATTTTATGAAGGAAAAATTCATGCTACCTCTTTCCCAGATAACCCAACACCCACAGACAAGAGGAAATGCTTCGAGAAATTAAGGAAACTTATCAGTGCAAACTGCAGGAACTTGTACACCTTGCTGAGGAGAAAGACAACCCCCTCACATCTGGCCCTGAAGGATATCACTCTAGGGATGAAATACAACAGCAGACACTGAAAATGCAACATGCATAACCCCCTGAGCAAATATTTGTGCTAATGAAGGTTAAGGAGCTGGCAGTTCTGGACACTGTAGTGCCTCTATTTATGGCCAGGCAGCTGGAGTGGCAGCTCCCCACACTGCCCTGCCACTGCCTCCAACCCTGACCTCAAGAGACCCTCTCCAGGAGCAAGAAATAATTAATCCTTTATGCTTGTTTGGCCCTGGATTTATTTCAGGCAAAGGCTGCCAGTTGCACTGACCGTAGGCAGTGATTGTATAACACGGTGTGCAGTCACCTGGGGGCTCAGCTGAGACCCCCAGAGTCCCTGCAGCAACACAAGGCCCTGCAGGCAGCAGGAGCAGGGCTGGAGCAGAGGGCAGAGCTGCTCCACACTCACTGCTGCCACTGGGAGGGGGCTGCAAGACACGGAGAGCAAACTGAGCCACACCTGGAAAATGACACAGAAAAACTAGGAGGGAAAGTCAGCGAGCACCACAAAGTGGTTTGGACCTTTATGCACTTCCATCACCTGCTCTTCTAAACAGCAACATTCCCCACTCCTTGGATGAAATGAATTCTTCTGGATGTAAGAATTCACTTGCTGTAGGCATGTTGAGTCTGATGGAGCATCCATGATCACACAATCCCAGACTATTCTGAGCTGGAAGGGACCCACAAGGCTCATCCAGTCCAACCCTCAAGTCAATGGCCCACAGAGGGGATTGAACCCACAGCCTTGGCATTGTCACAGCCAAGTTTGAACCAACTGAGCTAGTTATGAGATGTATTTCCATTGACTGAGACAGGGACTTATCAGCCCCCTTTTATTTAGGCACCTTTCAGAAATGGATCTGCCAGGATCTCAGGATCTGACTTTTGGTTTCTGCTGAAGGATCTTCAGAAATTAATAAGCACTCCTGAAAATTAGCCCATTTAATGCCAGAGTGCAGCCCCCCAGGCTCACAGGCACAGCTGTCACTGCTGGAAACCAGGAATTCAAATAGCTCCAACCTGAAGCCCCATCCTGCTTTTTATTTTTTAATTGAAGCTCCTGAGAGAACTGTTTGGTAAGGGATTCTGTCCCAAGGCCTGCATCAGGCAGAGTATCTGCAGCAGCCTCCACTAAGTTTGAATTTATTCTGTCCTGGGGAGGTACTGAAACAGGATTGCCCTGGGCTCAGGAGGATGCAGAGTTCACTGCCATTATCCCCGTGCTGGGCTACAGGAGCACACCTGCCACTCCAGCATGGGAGAGAGAGCTCAACCCTCTTGTGACACTCCCCTCTCCTGCAGGCACAGGTGAATTTCTCCACTGAGTTTGTGAAGAACTGGCTCCTGTCACATGGGAGTAAAGAGAGAAAGAGTTCAAGTGGTACAAAAAAAATGACTTATCTGCAAAAAGCTGTTTATCACTTGTGACATCTGCTGGTCTATGACTTGGCAATAGCTCATCACAACCTACTGCACCCCCCAAGCACGTGGCAGGGGCTTGGAAACCAGCGAGGCACCCACACCCTCCAGCAGAACAGCACGAGCAGCAAACCCTCCGCAACCACCCAGACCCCTCAGCGCTTCTGTGTTCAGTGCTGCTGAATTCAACACCCAGCTGCACTCACAGCAGCACTGTGGGCTCAATCCACACCTCCTTCTATTTGCTCACAATTACACAGGGCAGGTGAGAGGCTTAAAAAAATTTAGGAACATTTCAATTTTTTTTTATTTTCAGTTCACTGCTGTAGTTCCTTCCTTTTGAACTGATTGGGGGCAAGACAGAGGCTCAGATTCTCTTTATAACACCAGCTACTACCAGAGCCAGAACATGACTCCCTTTATTCTCCTTTCCATGATTTGACTTCACAGACAGCTCTGCTAACTTTGACCAAAGAACCACATGAATATCACATTAAATTACCTTTATGGAGCAAAAATAACTTCTAAAAATTTACCAGACAGGACCTAAACTGTAAAAGGATAACCCAAATTTATTTCTGTAATTCAAAAAAGGAGTCACCAACACCCCAGTGGGGCATTTCTAACAAGGTATCCCCATCCCTGTTACTCAGACATCCTGACACAGGCAACAAGTTTGCTACTTGTTTTTCCCAGCTTATATCAGAGCTTCCTCCTGTCCCACTCCACCTGCTGTATCCAGTCTAATCCCTCGGGAAAGCAGCAGAACTGTAGAGTTCATTGCACAAAATGCTGCACTTATATTGAAAATAAGACCATAATAGCACTTTTTGTGTAACAAAAGTCATCCTTGTTAACAGTAGCCCACCCACCCACCCAAATCAGAAATTTATGTCAATCAATAACACAGGATGCAAAGTCAGAATGTATATTGGAAAATACCCACAAATATTTCTCTAGAAAAGGCTAATTTGCAAGGGTTTTAAATAACTTTAAATCGATTTTCATAATTTAAAATAGAACTGGGGGTGCAATGGAGTTTCATTTCATCATGTAAAAGGCAAATTTCATTTTCCTCAGTGGAGGTTTAATTGTCATTGAGATAAATGTGACTTAAGAGCTCTGGATCGCAGCCCTGTCTGGGTTCATGTCATTCCTATTATTCCTGAGCATCAGTGTTGGATGGATGTTCTTTGGAGAACCTTTTCCCACTATATCCCTATGTGAGGAAGGCTAAAGCACCTGGGGGTTTGTTTCATTTGGGTTCAGTGGATGTTTTCTGTGGTTTTCTTGCCAAAATGGAGCATCAACAATTTCATTTAGAAACAATCAACGTATTGTTTTAAAATCTGAGTTATTTTAACCCTTTCCCCCTAAAATCTGGAAGAAATGTATGTGTATTTCCAACTTCTGTTTCCCTGCCTGAGTTTTCTGATTCCTCTGTGGGTTTGCTTATCATTCCAGATGATACAAACACCATTTTCCCACTAATGACCAGGTTTTTGGAGCTCTTGCCTGACACAGGGCTAGGAATGAGGAGCAACATTCCCTCTGCAGGGAGCTCAGCTGAATCCCACATTTCCCTGCCTGGAAAGGAGGGACAGACACCTTTTGTCTCTCTGAATGGCAAGGGATTCTCAGCCCCCCAGTCTCTCCCTGTACAGCAGCTGGCACAAGAGTTCCACTCCCAAAATCCACTGTAATACAAATTAATATGTTTTCCACAAGCACCTCAGCAATGCCACCTGAATATACTTTCTGCCCACAAACCAAACGAGTTGCACTCCAGATTTTCACCACTTGGACTGTAATTACCCAAGTGAAGTAACCCTTCTTTTTCTCTTTAGATCTCAGTGGTATAAAAAGAAAAAAAGCATCATCATGTTCAATGCCAGCCCTTCTGCTAAAATATTCATCACCTCAGGGATAGTTCTGTTCTTCCTCAGAGTGCAAGATGCACCAGCTTTGCCACTGCCAGACTATGTTCCTGCTATGTTTAAACCTGTGCAGAGCAGCCAGAATGATCTGGAAGGGATGACAAAAAAGGGCAATCATTTTTAAGAGGCTGTATGTTTTTATTCAAGTTATGTACAGAATTTGTTAAAATGAAAATGAGGAAAACGTCCTAAATGAAAAATGCAAGCCTGGACATCTGAGCTTTGCAAGTGGCTGCTGATGTAAAATAAAGAGCAGTCACACTGCCAAAAAATGAACTCAGATTTAGCTTTACTGCTTATCACCACTGGTACAATTTGCTGTTATTATTAATTAATTAATCGTGCAGCTGTGCTGCCCCTTCACCTCTCAGTCCTGGAACGGAGTTTGGAAGCCCCTGGGAAGCCCCAAAGCCTCCCCTGGCCAGGACACAGCAGGTCCCAGGCACAGGAATTTTCTGCCTCCTGAGCCCTTGCCCCGGTACCAAAGGCACAAGGAAGGGGCTCCATGGACACAACCCCAGCAGGTCTGCAGAAGGAAAATCAGCAAAGGGCTTCACTAGGTGGGCCTGGGGATCAGAGTGAAACGTTAGGGCAACTTCTGGGGGAAAAGAGAGGGGAAAGACAAGAGAGGGGCAAGGGGAAAAGGAAAAGAGAGGGGGAAGAGAGAGAGGGAAGAGAGAGGGGAGAGAGAGAGAGGGGAGAGAGAGAGGGGAGAGAGAGAGGGGAGAGAGAGAGGGGAGA
>JAOXXN010000265.1:65207713-65221893 GCA_026770055.1 Myrmophylax atrothorax | reverse complement strand
GGAGAGAGAGAGGGGAAAGAGAGAGGGAAGAGAGAAAAAAGAGGAAAAAAGGAAAAAAGAGGAAAAAAGAAAGAAAAAAGAAAAAAAAGAAAAATAGTTGATGAGCAGAACTTGGGGGTGGAAGTGTTAGGTAAAATAAATTATTTCAAATAAAGCATTCTGCTACATCCTCCTGCCCTTCAGTAAAGGTGGCAGAATTTGTCTGATGAGATTGACCCAACTTTTGGTATTTTTATCTCCTGCCAAGTGCTCTGCCACTTTGGTGCTGCAAGTTCAGGGGTTCCAGTGCCCTCCCAGACCCCCCACAAACCCAGACACAGCAAAGGGGATTCAATTCACAGCCAACTCTGCCTTTAAGGGCACTGACTTCATGTGCTGCCATTTGTGCTCATCCCAGAAAATCCTGCTCCTCTCAGCCCAGTGCTCTGAGACTCACCGAGTGAAACCCCTGGGGCTCCAAGATCCAGCTCCAACCATGGCACGAGATCTGCTGAGATCCCAGGGACTCCCAAAGAGCCTGAGCTCCTCCCTGCTGGATCCCACTACCTGCTCCTGCTCCCAGGGCTCCTCCAAGGATGGAAACCCCGTGCCTTTGCCTGGAGGGCCAGGAGTGGGACAGAGCCAAGAAGAGAGAAGATGAAGAATCCTGCTGGGACAGGGCAGGTTTTACTGTTCTTACAACAACGGGGCAAAGCACCACTTGCTGTGTTGTTACACTCTCTTCATTCCTGACCAGCAGATTCAGGAACAAGAGGAATTCTTATTTTATTTCAGTAAAACAGCAATCTTGCTGAACCTGCTGCCTTTTGGAGCTCCACAGAGAACACCAGGGTTATCTGGCAATTTCAGTCAAGTTCCCCACAATTTCAAGGGTTTGGGGACCTGGCAATGGCCTGGAGTCTTTCTTTTTTTTTTTCTTACTGTGGCAAGTTAAAGTTGGGGCTTTGGGGGTTCTACTGCAAGGTTTGTTTTGCTGACAAGCATTTTGTGGTATTTAGTTGCCTCTGAACCATTTGGAACCATGTAACTCTTACAAGTGAATCAGCTGATGGCCCTGGTGCTCCTTTCCAGCCATAGAGTGCTACATTTCTGTTATTTGGTGGCTGAGCTTGCCCAGACACCAATTCAATGAGGGGATCATGGCAGAGAAGTCCCTGGAATAACAAAAAATACTCCAAAAGCTTTGCAGGAATATAAGATTCAGTATGTGCATTAAAAATCTGTCAATGGCAAACTAAAATTGTAGCTAAACAAAACTAGTTATTACAACCCAGTATTTCTTTTTGCATGTGCATTTTTCCTTTAGAATTTTCTAATCAGTCAATCAATGTAAAAATCCTGTAGCATTGCATTTGTACTGAAAAAACCCAACCCAGGGCTTTAATTGGAATAAAATTTTAGGTCTGTGGGATTTTGATTTTATTTCCAAGTATCTTGCTCTGAGACCTATTAAGCCCCTCATTGTTTCAAGGCACAATATCTGATGTTTGCAAAGTGTATCAGACACTTCCATGCTTCATATCAAAAAGGCAGTGACTGGCTTCACACAGAACAATACAAATACCTTTTTAATTGAAATCTTTCCATCTCCCCTGCTTTCAAGTCCCCAAAGGTACCAAGCTATGAATTTCAATGAGGGCTTTGCAAAACAGTATTTAATTAGTGCTTTTCTGTCAGCCTCTCTTCCATCACCCACCTAACCACTCTTGTTTCTACAGAGACATCCAACAGCAATTTAATGTCATACAAAAGGGGCAACATCCTCCAAGAGATGAGTCTAAAACGTATCAGTTCAACCTAATTTTGGTTATGGCTGTTTCCCAAACCCACAGGGAAAAGTGTCTGCTGTTACTGTGGAGGCAGCAGACCTTCAGTCATGAAAAAGAAGGGAAAAAAAAAAGAAACTTCTTTCCAGAGGTGCAATTCTGAGGCAAAGTTAGTGTATGGCAGAGACACATTCCTGGAGGTGAATGGAAGAAGGGGAAAGGAATCATGAGATCTGTGCACACACCACGTGGAAACCATGAGAGTACAAGCAGGATAAATGGCACAGAAATAACCTCTGGGGGTGATGCAGAGCAATTAGTGCAGCGCTGATGGATGAGGGGGATCAGGACACAGCAGAAGGAATGGAGTGGAGAGCAGAGCAGTGCTGGAACCACACCCTGGAAAGCTTCAGCTCAGCTCCTGCACTCAAGTGAACCTTGCAGGTGAATGTCTGCACAGGGAGATTTCCACTTAGTACAGCAGAGGTCACAACTGGAGGGAGAGGGATGTTCCCAGCAAGGAGGAACGAGGAATTCTAGCAGATGTGACAAAAGGAGCTCATTCACACTACACCTGCCCTTTCACAATAGTTCTCCTTCTTTCAGGTACCTCCTTAACATGACACTGAATACATTCAGAAAGCAGAAGGTTAAAGCAATAAGATGTTTCCCAGATTCTGATGTCAAGCAGAACTGGGCAAGGATGTGGTGGCACTACCACACGAACTGCCCATCCTGGTGCTGCCTCCAGCCTTGGCTGCAACTTCATTCAAAGTCAGGACACTGAATTTGGCAAAGAGACAGCAGAGAAGGAAATGAAAGCAGCAGTGAAAGCCACAAGACACCACAGGAGGGTGCTGCACACAGCCACCGCATCCTGCCAGCAGGAACAGCCAAAGGCAGCGTGGCTGGGCTTTCCACAGGGTTTGAAAGCAGGACTAAGTCCTGTGCCCCCAGAGTATCTCAGAACGCATCCATTTGCTTGTAATCAGAGACTCAAACCCAAAGGGCACCGGTTGTGTCAGCCTGAGGTGTGTGGGGGTTGTAAAGATGCTGCCACCTGAGCCCACTGCTAACACCAGGAGGGGTAAGACCCAAACCAAATGACCCACCCAATGCAGACAGTTTAATGATCACATTGGTATTTTGCTGTGCTAACACTGTGTTAGAGTGTAACTCCTCTCCACATCAGAACACCAGCAGCTGTTCTTTACATGCTTAACATCTCCAGAACCCCCCAGGATCCTTCCACTGGAAGTGCTGTGGGAAGGGATGCACACTTTTAGGAATCAGCACGTGACAACCCGCTGTCTGTCAGTACAACCTGACTGTGCCCAGAGATGTTTCCTTTCACACTTCCCACTTCCTTTGCAGGAGCTCCCCAAACCCAGAGCACTGCACTAGGTACAATACAACACATTCCCCGCTAATTACTTCTCACTGTTTACAGCAATTTAGAAGACAAGTTCTTAACTACTCATCTCACAAATGAAAGTCAGGTTGCTGTACAGAAGCTGATGAACATAAGAGAGGCAGAAAGGACCCCAAGAGGTCGGTTGTACCTCCCTTATACCCCGGTGAAGGTAGGAGGGCTCCCCACAGCGACCTGACACATCTGCAGGTCCCTGGAAACACAAAAATTGCATATACCTTCTTTAAAGCACTTCTAGTACAAGAGGGTGTGTTGTCCAGCTGCCCAGGTAAGTCTGGCATCCCCTGTCTCTTCACTGCCCCATCCCAGGGGGCTTCTGCTCAGAGCCCCGGGCACAGAACAAGGACATGCCATCCCACAGGGTCAGCAGTGGCCTGCTCTGATGGAGGGAAGAGGAATGTAACACAAGGGACACTTCCAAGCAAGGAGCTGGAATTCTTCCCTCCCCTCCCTATTTCTTTAAATCACTCATCCTGTTCTCTTCTGTCACTCCTTGGTTCCAGTGGAGTCATTCCCTCCTGAGGTGCTTCTTCCTCCTTGTGTGGGGTTTGGATGACTCCCTTACTCACAGAATCATAACTAATCTCCAGCTGGAAGGGGCCCATCAGGATCAGTGTCCAACTCCCAAACTAATGCAGTGCTGGCCCACAGCTACCCCACTGCCACTTCCCTTCTGCCACAACTCCCTCTGCTCAAAGTTCCCCCTGCAGGTTTCTCCTCTTTGCCTTCAGGGCAGGAACAGGCCCAGAATGGCACAAAGTGTCAGCCTGCAAGGTAAGATGCAGCTGCACAACTACCCCCCACACCCCAGGCTGGAAGCCCCCAGAATTAGGCAAATGTTTCCTGAGAAGCTTCTGTCAGCCTGCACTGAATACCTGTTGCCACTCTCACTCTAATTATTTGGCAGCTAAATTTCATTTTTAACACCAGGAAACCACATTCATACCATGCAGCTTTCCCAGGAGACCAGGGAGTTTGGCAACAATGGACACCACAGACACTTTTGCTGTGGAAAATGGAGGTTGGATGGGAAGAAAAGGCAAAGTCCATCTCTCAGAACCCAAAGTAGAAATACTAACTACTGAAAAGACATACAATTTTTGCCCTACAATTTCTTAAATAAAGCCAAGGCTGCTGGTCACCCTATATCCCACACAAATCCTGGAAATGCAAACTTGTCTGGAACAAGAAACAGAATGCTGTGCCCTGGTATGTGCACTAATTCACTAACTGCTCTGTGGCTCCAATCCAGCAAAACACTTAAGCACATGAATAGTCCCAACAACAAAGGTCTGAAAGGCTGCCCATACATTAAAGCAAATTGCAATGTAGGCACAAGCCTCTCCCTTGCTTTCATTAAAGCCTGCAAAACCCAGCGAACAAAATCAATGCTGCCTCCCCTGGGTCCAGCGAGCAAGGAGTGGGGTCACAGCAGCCACATTCAAGGACAGCTCAGGAAAATGGATTGGCAAAATGCATTTGTGTACACGAATTTTAAATACACACACATTGGTGGTACAACACATGGGTTTCTAAGCAAAAAGCCCCAAATCCCATATAGGTTTGACCCTCAAAGGGCCATTTAGATGAGAAAAAACTTGCAAAGTTTTTACTGGGCTTGCTTTTATGGTCAGACAGTTTGCCACTCTGTGGAAAGGAAAGATGTTGCTCTGTTTTCCCTGAGTTTTCTCCAGAGGAGGAATCTGAACAAAATGTCAGGCTGAGCCATGCAGCAGTCCTGGCTTACCCAAATCCAATGCCAGGGTTCAGGAGAGTGGGAAGAGAACATGTGGTGGGAGCACAAGGGAGAGAGCTGAGTGATTCACAGGCTGGAAGGTGCTGACAAAGGATGGAGGTAGAGTGGGGATGATGCACATGTTGCCATTTGACAGAGTTACCTGCCATGGGATTTGCTCATGTGGAGCCACCAGGGCATTCAAAAAACCTTTTCTGGCTACCTCAGGCAACCCAATCCTTTATGATCCGAGCAAGAATATTACCAAAAGGACCATTTTAAAGCAGAGTTAGAATTTCTGCTGTTGCTGTCACCAGTATTTGCACCCACCCCTCCTCTTGCTTCTCTGTTGAAATGCTAAAACCATCACCCAACACAGACACACAGTGAGCACATGCAGGCAAACATCTCCCCCAAAGCAGCAAATTTGATCCCATCTCTGTCACAAACAGTTAATTTTTTTTTCTGGGGCACTCAGGATCAGATTTCACGTGGAGGCACCTGAAATAGCAGTGCCATGTTATGAGCCACTGAAAGCCAAATGCTATGAGTGAAGTCGAGTCTGCAAGTCGTGCTTCAGCCATGAATGAAATGTCTACAGGGCAGTAGTGGTGTGAAAGTGGAAGAACCTGCTTCTCTCCAGGCCTGTCTGCCCTGCTGGCACAGCCAGGGTGAGAAACAGGCAGTGAGAACACCCCCCCACTGCTGCTGTCACCCCACTGCTCCCTGCCCGTGCACTCAGGCTGATTTGCCACTGCAGAGCACTTGATTCAGGCTGTGCCCAAGGGACTGCCCAGCACCTGTTGTAGCTCTGCTCCAGTGCTGCCCACCTCTCATTGTACCATGACAACCATTTGGGAGCAGCAGCTCTGTAACTGCCCTGCGAGAGCATCTTCAGTATCAAACTGCCTTTAACTAACTTCTCATATATTGATAACACTCTTTTTACTCTCTCAAAGTTCTGTGTGGGGCCTGGAGACCCCTCTCCTGCAGTTCAGTGATTCACAGAATCACAGACTGTTCTGAGCTGGAAGGAACCCACAAGGCTCATCGAGTCCAACTCAAGCCAATGGCCCACAGAGGGGAGTGAATCCATGACCTTGGCATTATTGCAGCCAAGTTTTAATGCCTTCCACAGACAGTGAAAAGTTTACAACTGAGTACAGTTATTCACAACTTCCTCTGCCTGCACAGTGGGGCAACCCAAAGAAATCACCACAACCTGCTTCCCCTTCTGATTCACCCTCTGGTGCTGGCAGATGGGCACAGTCTGGTCATGCCAGCTCAAACCTCACTGGGGCAGCTGGGAGGTGATGCCAGCTCAAACCTCACTGGGGCAGCTGGGAGGTGATGCCAGTTCAAACCTCACTGGGGCTGCTGGGAGTTTGAACCGGTTTGATGCGGCAGAACTGCCATCTGCACTTCAGAGGGAGCCCAGAGCAGCCTTGAGGCCTCTGACAGTACTGCAGTACTTCACCCTGTGTACACCTCATTGCTATTCCAGTTTTTAAAAGGAGCAAGGAGCTGAAGGGATTGGATGGACAGAGATGGAGATCCACTGGCAGAGCTGCCCATGGAAATAAGCCTGGCATCTGCCAACAGCACATCTGGTTTGTGGCCATCTCTGGCTTGAATGATGTAAGGAAAGGCAGGTGAGGAAAGCCCTTTGGAATCTATAGGTCAGAGAAGGCTGGAAATAGAGTGCAGTCAATATTGCTGTGCATGGGTGAACACAGAAACCCACAATTCTTCTTGACAAGCAGCTGTATTTGGTTTCTATACTTGGATGAAAAGCACCAGCTAAACACTGACCATGGATTCTAATTTGGGCAGTATTTGTTGGTGGTCAAGGTAAGCAGAAAGAAATGGCACTGTTTTTCTGGATTATCACAACACTGGAAAGGAAAGAAATGCTGTTTGTGCCTGTAAATAGGACCTGTGGAAGCCCAAGAGAGAGAATAAATACGAAAGAGGGAAAATGGGATGTCATCCAACACAGCCTCACTTCTGACCACAAGGTTGCTTTGAGACAGGTGAACTCTGCACAGCTCAGCACAGAAGCATCTCCATGAAGTGAGACAGAACAAACACTGAGAACACGAGGCCTCTGCAGGTGTTTTTAGAGGAAACAAAGAAACAAAACAATCCTGTAAAACATTTAACCCAACGACATATAAATAAACTTGGAGTGCTTGGAGATACATTTATTTATACTCTGGGTTTGGGCACTGCAGAGCTAAGGGTAAGAGTGACTGATGGACAGTCTGAAGTGGTACCATTCACACTCAGAGTTGGCTTTAAAAATACACCCACAGTCTGGACAACAGGAACATTCCTTTAGTCATCCAATGTCCCCAAGAACAACATAAACCCACAGAGCATTCCTGCTTCCACCAGGGAGGAGCCTTCAGATGCTATTAAAGCATCCAACTACTGAGTGTTACAACCTGTGTTCTTTGGATTTTATTGTTTTCCTGGCTCTTTAGCACGGAGCATTTCAGTGAGCTCCTGCCAGGTCATCCTCCACATTAATTCAGAGTTCAGTGCCCAGTAAGTGGTCAGTTTATCTGAGAGAGAGCACGGGAAGGACAGCTCACTAACTCTTTCTGGGAATCCTTGGAAGAAGAAACAGCACAAGGTATTTTCAACTACTGCCAAACACTCAAAAATCATGTTTAGATCACTCAGAAAGCCTTTTCATAATAGATCTCCAGGTAGACACACTACTCAGGATTCAAGAGCAAGACACAGCTCAAGAAAGTACAAACCTGCTTTAAAACAGATCATGACAGGCTTTGTTTTTAATGGTATGTTTTTCAGACTCCTACTAGAGCAGAGTAACTAAACACCCAATAAGTAGGCACTTAGGCCAAATGATGGCTTTTCCCGGGAAGCTCAGCGGGATCCTGAAAGCCTTTGGCCTGCAGAGATGAGGAGCAGAAACCCAGTCCTGGAGAAGGGCAGACAGGCACAGCTCCTGTTTGGTTTCGCTTGGCCTTCTCCTGCAAAGCTCCCCCAACACTGGAATGTTTCACCTGGGAAGGGAGAGGGGCAATTCAGCAGAGCCACTGCCAGGAGGACACTCCTGCACCCAGACACTCAGGCTTGTTCCGTGCACCAGTCCCTCCTCCTGCAGACCCCCATGGAGCAAACACCACCCATGCAGGCACCCAAGGCTGCCTGACCTGCTGCAGTGCCAAGGACAATACCTCCAGGTCTAAATGTTTCACAGGGTTTGTTTTCTGTAATTTTTTAAAAAATATATAATTATTATTATTATCATGGGAAAATCAGCTACTTCTGAGAACTAAATCTGGTTTAGTGGAAGAATAAACTTCTGTCAAAAATAACCCTGACATTTCGTTGACCTGTTCAGGTGGTTGGATTCCACCTCAGTTTTCAGAGCCTCCCCATTCCCAGGGTCAGCTTGGCTGCCCTCCCAGCACAAAGGCACGTGCAGGGGCTCATCAGGCATCCTGAACCTCAGGAAGAAATCACACTGCCTGGCACCACCAGAAAGTGTTCAACGTACAGCACGGAGCCAAAAGAGGGAGAACAGAACAGAAGAAAAAGAACAGAGCAGAAAAAAGAACAGAAAGTGTGGGAAGGACAGGCTGGAGAGACCAGGATTTGCAAAAGGCACTGTTACCCACCCAGCTCCCTGTGCTCCACTCTGGCCTCTACACATGTCCATCAATCACTGGGGTGAGTGCAGAGGGATGAAAGCAGGGAATTACACACCAGGCCCACAGAACGGGGCTCAGGGTATCTGCACTCTGCTCCTGCCAGGAGCACACCCAGGAGCAGATGCTCAGTTTAACAGCACAGATTTGGTGAGACCAACACACAGACCCGTGTGCTCTCTCAAAGGAGCACCTCACAGCTCTTCTGCAAACTTCTGGTGATTTCCACAGCCTGCCTGTGCAACTCCAGGCAAATTATTCAACCTTCCTGCCCCCCACATCTGTAAGTCACAGCACATGGCAGAACAGCTCCTGTTCCAGAGGGGTTTACACTCCTGAGGCAGTTTTTGTGACATCCTCTAGTGAATTAGTGGTTAGAAAAGCAAGAACCTGAGAGTTCACTTCGGAGGCAGGCAGCATGGGAAACAGACAGCAGAAGAACTTCCCATCTTGGCATTTGTAGCCTTACAAAGAAATGTCACTTTAAATAACCAGCTCTCATTATGCTAAATACTGAAATGCCAGCCCTGATCATGTGGGTTTCTGTCAGAAATGAATGTTTTAGCAAGGAGGCTCTTAGTTTTGGCCTGCCTAGTACTCTGCAGCTCAAGATGGATTGAGGAGAGCAGCTCTTTCATTCTCCTCAGCCCATGTTAGTGCAGGCACAGAACCTGCCAGCTCTGGTCCATCACCAGTGAACACACGGCTTGCAGCCCCAAGAGCACACCCTGGGCTTACACTGCATGTGCTTCAGGGAGCTACCAACACACAGAACTACTCTGAGAGGGGGTGCTCCATAGCAAAGGGGCCTTTACTCCAAGGTGAATGCTTTACGTTGGAACAAGGGAAGGAAGCTTCTCTGCAGCTCCTGAGCGTTGGCTGACAATGGTCAGTCCTGCCACACATCATGCCCCAAATGCAGGTGAACTGACTGGCTGCAGAGCTCAGAGCTCTTAGCAATAGTGAACACAGTCCAGAGAGTGACCCCACAGCACTCAGTGCTCCCTGGTCCACTTAACACCTCTGTTCCTGCATTTCCTGGCTCCTGGGAGAAGCAAAGGAGTGGAACCCTTGCAAGGGCCCCATCCTGATGGCCTGTGCACCATTGCAGGCTGGCTTTGCAATCTCTGCACCTGATCCACTCCACTGGGAGAAAAAAGGAACATTCCAAAGTCATTGCTGCTGTGACTACACCGTGGCTATTACGTGGTTTCTACAGGAGAGGAGTTGCCTAAATAAAAAGGAAGCTCTAAAGGAGCAGGTACTGAAAGGAAATGCCAGCAGTGAGCCATGGAATAAAGGAGAGAGAAGGATGCATTTTTGCCTTATGGTGCTTCTGACCTTTCTTTTAATTTCCAATCTATCCTCATTCCCACTTGGCTGGCTGCTTCTCTTCCTCCTTTGCTTCTGGTTACCTGACAGACCTTTGGCTCATTCCCTCGTAAAAATATCTCACGTGCTACTACAAATAATGCCATGAAAGCACTCACAGAGACACAACTCTGAGACACAAAGCATGCCAGTACTCTCAGCCTGAAACACACACAGCCATTAAACACAAGCACCTTCCTTCTCATTTCCATTACCTCCTAAATTACTTCAGAATAGCTCAGAGCAACCTCAAACATAATTACATGAAGGGAATAACAGAACTGAGGAAATGCACACCATGTACAGGAGGATAACAGGAAATAAGAACAGGTATTTGGTACTTTTATCTTGAATTTCTACCGGTTTATAATGAAAAACCCGTTGTGATATCAACCTACAGAGCTCCTGCTGGATCACATCTCTAGGATTTGTCAGGAAGAAATAGCAGAAAGGAGGGACAGTGCCTGCAACCCGGGCTGTGCCTGAGTTCTCTGCAGAGTCAAAAATACAGGAAAAATACAACAGATTTGGAAGATGCTGAGCATCCTTGCACATCCTTTACACAGAGTCCATTTGTTGTGTCCATCTGTGAACTGCAGGTTTTTTCCCAGCACACTCCAGTTTAATATTCTCCCAGACCTTTCTCACCTGATGTTTCAGTCACCTGGGTGCAAGAGAGGCCTTTAAAAACCTCACCAGCTCTTTATTTGCTCTAGCCTTGCTACCCCCAGAGCAGTCAGTATGAACAGAACATTGGTTCACTTCCAGTGCTGCTGAAGGATTGAGTGTGAAAGCCCCCTTGGCACATTTTCTGGTTTTAATTCCTTTTTTTAATGAACCTCCAGCTTCATTTTCCCCCTTGAGTCTCACCCTTTCCCCAGCAGGAACAACCAGCATTAAAGTATTTCAGATTCTTGCTTGCTGAGAAACTCTCTGCATGCCCTGCTTTGTCCCTTGGGCTACTCACTGAGCATCCTCTTTCACTGCTGTTCAAGCACCACCTGCTTGTGACTTCCACATGACCCACCAGATGATGTTTCCTGGTACAGCTACACTTCATTTTTTCAGTATTATTTTTCTTTTCTGTTTTCTTTTCAAAATATTAAATTACAGAACAGTTTCTGCCCAACACTCTTAGAATTCAATCCCAGATTTTGGCAAAATCTGGCAACCTCCTAAATGTTGGGAGATTTCTCCTTTGTGAGTCTCAATAAACTCCCTTCCACTGTGCCCTGCTGATAGTTGGGTTACTGCTGCAGTCCATCTCAGCTGAAGCCAAGCAACTCTGCAAACTTTGGCTCTTTATGAATTAAAACTAACTTTAAGTCCCAGCAAATCCTGAAACACAAGATTTTTCTTTCAGAAGGCAAAGGAGCTACAAAACTAAGGCCCAGTGAGTAGAGCCCTCACACCTTGGGCTCAGTGTAAGCATGACATGGGTCTGAATTGGGGGGAAAAAACCCCAAAAAAACCCCTACTAACAATTTTGATGCTTCCAGCCCTCCTCCCCTCAGCTGAACCTCAGGCAGATGGCTCTTCAGCTGGTTTTACTCCAGTGTAACTTCACCAGTCCTGATCACAGCAAGTCAGTCACACACAAGAGGAGGGAGACCAGGTCTAACAGAAATCACTTGTTACTTATACCAGGTGTTTGCACCTTCCCTCCAGACAAAAAGCCCTTCCATTCCAGAGCAATGGAGAGAGACAATGTGAGGTGCAATTCACACAGGCTGCTGGAGCAAGGAGGAATCCCAGAAACTCAAGTACAGCAATTTTTGGGAGTTATACCCAGTTTTAAAAGGTTATACATTTCTATCAGGGCACAGTGAGACTTAAAACAGTATATAAATGAATATATCCTATATTCTGTGAAAGATAATAAATTGAACTTTTGATTCTAAAGGTATCATGGGAATGGATGAACAGACAAGTTTCTGTAACACTCAGGTCATGCTTGTGCAGTTTTAGCAAAGGGCTTCCAAGATCTGCTTGTCCAGATAAAACTTATGCAGCCTGAAAGGTTTTCTTATTGTATTACCTAAAAGCACATGGACTGATTTCCTTATAATTTGCTTCACATTTATTCCTCTACTCTACAATCACAGCAGGACTGCAGTTAGAAAAGATGAACAGGAGCTGTCATGGTTGGGATGAGAACCTTGTACTTCATCAAGTCTGGCACAGAGCTGGCAACACTTCATTAAAGTCCCCCCTGCACGTGAATCTCAGCATGATTACTGTGCTGTCTGTAGCAAATACACCTCTGTCTTCTAAAGTGCTCTGCAGAAATTCTGAGTCACAATAACCTGCTTGGCCACAGGGGCACCAGAGATGGGAATAAAGAAGCCCAGAATCCCAGCTAAAACCCTTCCTGCTCTGACTGGGGACCACAAATCTTCCCAGGGAGTCCTAACACGTTATTCTACCACCACAAAGTCACACTGAACTAAGAAACAGGCAAAGAATAAAAATAAATCATGCAAAACAGGAAGGAAAAAATTGTCCAAAGGTGGCTTTATAATCCTCAGAACCAGAAGAAACTCTGCAGTTTGATGCCAGCTGACCAAAGGACTCCTGTGGTCCTACTGCAAAATTAACAAGGGTTTAACAAATAAGTTGAACAAGTTCTGTGTATGAGCACCAAGCAAGGAACCCATTCCATAAAGCCCCTCAGCCCATGACAAACGCAGGACAAGGTGGCTTAGCATGTTCCCCTCTCCCCTGGCACTCAGCTGACACCCCTTTAGTGCAGAACCAGAGGCTGCTTTGGAGACTCTGTTTGCAGCACAGCAATTTGCCAAGTTGGGGCAGCTTGACTGGCTGTCAGATTCCCCAGCTCTGCTTACAGCATCAGGCTCATGGGTAAGGGGAAGTGAAAGAGCATTTCCTTGCCAAAGGGTTTTGAACAGGCTTGAAAAGGGCAGTGACAACTGTGTGAAAGCTTTTGCACCCCTGGATGAGAGCACCATAATTTGAGCCTTCCATAGCCTGATCCTTCTCCATCTCTTCTCATCTCCATGTGTATTTACCACTCGGAACTGCACCTGCCTTTCCAGTTTGGTACAAAACCATCGGCAGGGAAAGATGAGCAGACAATTAAGCTCATTAACAGAACTATGTATGAGGCAGCCATGCAGGGCATGGAATGCCAAGTGGCCACAGACTCCAGAGGCGTGGGATCACCCTGAACTTCAGTGCAGATGCAGACACAGAGCTAATCTCTGCCTATTTTGACACTTTTTAAGCCCAATTCAGATTTCTAACAGGCATTAGGACTTTCAGGCTGTGCCCTGAGGCTTTGCTGAATTGGGGCTTTTGGCTCCTCACCAAATGAAGGGTAAACCTGCTGTCTGTAAAGCACTCACCTGCCTGAGCCACAGCTGCAGTCTGGGCTCCTCATCTGCACATTTATTAACCACATGCTCCCTCTGGAGCTGGAGATGATACAGTAACAGCTGTTTTATTCTGCTTTCTTTTCAAGTCCCCAGGAAACACACACAGCCCTGTCTCTGGGGTAACTCAGTGCTCACACCTACCACTGCAATTAAAACGGGCAAACATAAAAAACTTAGTTCTCCATCTCTTGCACAGTCTCTTCTCCCTCCCATTCTCTCTCCCTGTTGTTGCAAATCTGACTCAGCAAAGGGAAATTTTTATGCAAAAATAAATGAGGTGAGTTGTACAGGGCACAGCATCCTCCCAAAAGGTCCTGGGACTGAACACAAGAAATCAGTAGGGCTGTAATGAAGACACAAAGCCAATGCTGGGGCACCAGGGTTTGCTCTGCCTTCAAACTCATCCCACTGGTATAAAATTAACATTTCTCTTTGTACCATTAACCCTTTTGGTCCACAAGAAATAATAACACACTTTTAGATGGCAAACAAACGCATCATTTGGGAAATAAGGACACAAACTTCTGTCGTGAACTCCAGTGTGGCTTTGAAGCACAACCTGTTCTGGGCACGGGTACAACACACCCCCAAACCCCTGGGCATGGGGGTTTGGTTCCCCTTGGCAAGGGGTTTGTATTTACACAGAAGAAAACTAAAAACAGAGTATGATATAACACACATATATATATAAATGTGAACAGAAATAATAACCACTTTACCAAGTCACCCAACCAAATAATACAGATTTCAACCACCCAAACCCCACAAAACCCCCCAGAAACTCTTCCAGAGAAAACT
>JAOXXN010000265.1:65181266-65205148 GCA_026770055.1 Myrmophylax atrothorax | reverse complement strand
AGCTCCAGGGACTAAAAAACCCCAAAGCAACCCCCCCCAAACTGTTTGAGCATTCCCAAGTGAAGAGAGTCGTTGCAAGAGCCCAGTGTGCCCCCCAGGACTCACCAACGGAGCGGTGGATGCAGGTGTGCTGGTTATCACTCAGGAAAAACCCCTCTTTGCACTGGCACTCGTAGCTGCCCATGGTATTCACACGGATCTGCTGGCACCCCCCATTGTTATCCAGACATTCATCAACATCTGCAAGAGAGAAGGGAAAACAAAGTCAGGACAATGTACAGATTCAGAACACGCATCTAGAAGAGCAAGGAATACACAAAAAGGCACACTGTAAATTAAGGTAATGAAAACTACCCAAATGCCACCAGTTAATCCAAATGAATCCACCCAATTTTTCCTTCTGCATCCCAGGCTTAAAGTTAACATAAAAATAATAACAGTGGGGAGGGGAGTGCAGCCACATGTCCATGTATTCTGAGCTGCACATTGATTTCCAATGCAGGAGGAACTCTGAGGGCCTGAGAAGGCTGTGACCCCTCCTGCCAAGGGTGGTGTTGCACTCTGTCATTCCCACTCCAGTGCAGAGACATCCCTCGGGCCCACAGTAATTTCTGGCAGGCAAACACAAAGGGCATTACTGGGTGAAGAGAGTCTTGACGGATCCTGGTCTTGAACAGAACAGCATGTTTCAGTTACCAGAGTCATAACCCCCTACTCTGTCAGTTTGTTTAATGCTGTTTAATGAAAAGGAGGCTTCTTAAATCTAAATGTTCCATGCCTGCATTGTCATTTTAATGGGCAAATATATAAAGCCACAAAGGCAGCAGCAGCTACTGGCTGTTTTGAGGGTCTCTGCCTATCCCCCATCACTTCTCTTTGGCATACCAGGTTTTATGCTGTTGTGTCTCAGCACTGGAAAACCACTGCCCCCAATACAGACCTGACCCACAGTCAGCCTTGCAACTCTCCTGTTCTATATCTCAATCATACCTATTTTCTCTTTGGTTTTTTCTCCAATGAAAGCAACTTGCCACCTGAAAATCCCATGTTATCCTTTTTTTTAATGAAGGTCCTTCAGCCAGTTGGTTATTTCACAGTAAGTGCCAACATGTCAGCAATTGAGCTGGGCAAAAAACCCCCAACAAAGCTCAATGGTCCACGACACCCAAACCCTCAGAAGAGCTGGCACAGTTCCTGCAGGAGTGAATTCCTCCAGGACTGGCACAGCACCCCAAGGTAAAGCCAAGCTGGTTTGCTGGTACTTCAGCAGGCAAGGCCAGGAAGCTCTGGAATGCTGCAGAAACTCTGCCAGGAACTAAGGCAGGGAGAGCAGGGAGTTCCAGCCCCTTGCCTGCTGTTTGTGCTGCCTGCACTTCATGTGACACAAATCACAGCTCTTTCTCACACAGAAAAAACCTCCAGGGTAATTACAGCACCCTGGAAACCAGGCAGGCTCCTCCTGTCCTCAGCTACAATGCAAGTGTGCAGACAGCCCCCCTCCTTTTATTGACCACCAAATGCTAGCACTGCTGCCTCAAATGTTCTGCATCAAAATCCCCCCTGCCCTGAGTTCTTACTCTTTTCCAGATTTGAACATTTTCATAATCTCTTCCCCTCTGAGTCACTGCTGCCCAGCCAGGGCCAACTCAAACCTGCTCCTTTGCAAACAGCACTCCTGGAATGTGGCTTCTCCTCTCTGCAACATCAGCTGAACCGCTCACTGAAGGAGAAAGTCTCAGTTGGTGCATGTACAAACCCCCAGATTATGCTACAAAGTATGTGGCCTTCCCAGAGCTCTGTTTAGAATATCACAAATAACTCCAACAATTGCCTTCCAGCTCTGATGAATAATCTGAAACAAATGCAATGATTTATAAACATTTTTTTCTGGTCTGGATAGCGAATGCTGGTGGATTTACCACTTCCATAAAGGGGCAGCTCAACTGACCACCAAGCCCCAAATCCATATCCTGCAACAGAACTATTACAATCAAAACCCCTCACAAAAGCTTTACTATGAGGAATTGCAGTTACTTGCCTCCAAATTATTTTAATGTGCATTTTTGAAGAGAAGGAACAGCTGGAATCTAGGACCACTATATCCCTCTCTCCACAAAACATTCCTTCCAAAGGATCTTGGCTTGACAGTGTAGGATTAATAATCTCTCTTCTTAGATCCCAGTCCTTCCAGGGCCAGGCTTTTTGGAGCACTTTGCATTACTGCACTCCCCAAAGGTGCTTACTATCCCCCATACCAATCTGTTGGACATTAATGCCTGGAATATATGTATTGAATTATTTACCTGCTGAATTGTCTTTCCAATAGGGTCATTTGATGATTGGTTTATTAGTAACCCAGTTTAGAGGACAGGGTAAAATAGTCTCCTGAAGTTAGGAGAGAGAACTCCCCCCACTCCAAGAAGCTTAGGTAGGAATTATTAGGAATAATTAGGAATAAGTCCTTCATGTTCCTGTATTTTTTCAAAAGAAATAGGGGCCAAAGGGGCTTCTTTCTTTTACTGTGCAACTCTCTTTCAATGCAGCTGAACATGTAAACATCTGACAGTGCAGCCATGGCTGAGCCTGAATTTTGGGCCAGGTTTTCTAGAGATGAAGTTCCACATAAGCACTGAAATAAGCAGTCAGGTTTTCAGTAAAGCTCTTCTTGCTCCAGTTCCCTTTTCAGTTGGTTGAGCACAAACACAAAGCTCACTCACTTTATTACTCTATTACTAGAAAAGATATTTTTTTTAGAACAAAGAGATGTGTCTTCTTGCACAGCTTTTTGCACAAAACCAGCTCCCAGTGATCACTCAGGACCAGACTCTCTCTGATGGCCTCAAGGCAGCAAGGGCAGGTTTCCTCCCTTGCAACTGCTGTATGCAAAGTGCAATCCATTCCCTGGGCTGCTTATCTGCCCCGAGTTCCAGCTCGGCCTCACCTCCCAGTGAGATTCCTGGAGCACATCATCCACTGCCTGTGGGAAAGCTGAGACTCAAATCCCTCCTGAGGCTCCCAGGTGGAAGATCCCAACAAACCTTCACACAGGCAAAAGGATGCAGAGCCACCCTCACCTGAGCTGAGCTCACATGTGGTTATTCCACACGGCTGCCCCAACCCTCAGCCTCAAAAAGAGCATGGAGAAGAAGGTGAATCGATGTCCTTCAGCCACTCCCTGCAATGCTCATCACAAAGGGCTGCCCTGGGATCACCTCTGCCAAGACAATGGCAGCTGGAAGGCTCTAGAAATAACTCAGTTCCCACAGCTCTTAACTAGAAACAACCAGCTCAGATGACCCCCAGCACAAGAGCCAGAGCTGTGACACAGAATTCAGAGCCACAGCTGTGTCTGAGGGAGATGAGGGGCTGCAGCTCCAATGGCCACTCCTCACCCAGGAACAGGGGAAGGACCAGGCAGGGAGAGGCTGGGAAAGAAGGATCCTTCCAAAGAGCCTGGGAGATAATGAGGCCCATCTGCATACATATAACCATGGCTGTATCTCAGCAGCATTATGCAAATTAATGCAGAGCTGAATCTGCATAAGACCTCGAGCTTTTTGGCCCACTGCCTGCACTCTCTCAACCCTGTGTTGTGTACCTGGGTGAGATGAGATGCCCCAGAGATGCAGAGCAGCAGTGTGGAATCAAAGTATCAAAGGGTAGGGAACACCCCAGAGGATAAAGAGGAATGGTTTGCTTATTAAATAAACAAATGTTTTCAGTTTCTCATTTGATTTTTCTGCTGAACTCTCCCAACCAGCCTTGCTGGTGTTTCCCCCTGATCTGGAGAGGAGCTCCCTGGGGAGACCCTTCTGGCAGAGTGTCCTGCTCGGACACCACGGAGGGAGGAAGGTCTGCTGAGGAGACCCAAAACCCAAACCACAGGCAGGAAGACACACAAGTGAAACCCAACACAGAGTCAATGCCAAGGACAGTCTGTCTGTTCACACCCTCCCACGAGCTCCTCTTCCTTCCTTCTGACACCCTCCTTCCAGGTCAGCCACCGAAGCCCCGCAGAAACCTGAGTCCCACCTGCAAAGTCTCCAAAGCATTTGGCAACCACAGAGTTTACTGTTGCACCAACACTTCCAAAAACAGCACTTGGACTCATGATCAGGGAGCTGAACTGCTATTTTTTTATCTCTAAGCTACAATTTGAAACTTTTGGAAGAGCTCTCCAAGATGCCTGTTTTACCAGTGCAGCACCCCTGCCTGAGCTATTGAGAGCAGCACTGCAGGCTTTCCTCAAATGTCAGCAACTGAACACCACTTGGGATATTAAGCATTTGCCAGGGGAATGATCCACAACCACAAGCTCAGAAAATAAAAGTGCCTGATTCTAGAATTTTTAAATCATCATATTCTCAATATTTCTGAATGTTTCTAGTCAGCAGCAATCACACACCTGTCAAACCCTCCATCACCTGCCAGACCATTGCCCTGCTGGATCCTTCCTGGATGAACCTTTCTAATCTCTAATGAGCCCAAATTATGGGGCAATTACCTCTGCAATTTAATTAAGAGTTATATAAAGAAGACATGCTTTTGGTTATTCCACAAACGCTGAATGAAGACCCCCAAATTCCATTATTGTGGGAAACAGTAAATATTCATTCACTTCTTGCCTTTTCTGCACCTTTCTTGCTCTTGCAACCCCCCTCGGCCTCGTGCTGTCTCTCTGACCTACCCTGAGCCCCAAAGCACAGCCACACACACACAAGGGAACCACAGAAACAACTCAAATGATCTCAGCAGATCATGTTTAGAACAAAAAGGACTCAATTCTAGGAGTGAGCACCACTTGGCACACACTCTTCTCACTGCTCTAATCCTCCAAGGGCCACAGTGCCCTGTTGGAGTGGAACTTGCTTCTATTTGCACAGGTCTGAATTTTATTTTCTGTCCTCTCCTGTCAGAAACTGCAATATCTGGTGAAGAAAAGGAGGAAGAACAGCACAGCCTTGAGCCCAATGCTCCCCTCACCACCACAGCTGCAGGAATATTCATCAGAGCCCTTGCTGAGAAAAGATCCACTTGCAAAATAACAGATCTCACAGTAATGAATGTTTGCTGAACTGAGGAAAAACCCAACAAAAACCCCAAAGAGTGGGATAAAATACCTTTCCTTGAAAAATAAAGCCTATTTTACAGAAGGGAAACATAAAGCATGCTCCTGTGTGATGACTATTAAAATCATGCCAAAATGATCAATGAATTGATCCCCAGAGCAACTTTTTTCTTATGTACAAGGATACAACACCTGAAACGATGGCCATGATCTGTCCTGGGGAATAATTCTGACTTTTGATGTGCTCCAACCACCCATCACCTCAGCACCCACTGACTGGGCTCCTTGTTTGCCCTCATACCTTGAAAAGGACACTTAAAATCATTTCTGTGGCATTTGGGGACACAGAGAGGAATTCTTTAAATTTCACACCACACAAAGGGCATAAACTCAACTAGCAAAGGACTTCTCTGCTCTGTAGAGCATAGGAAACATCTTTAGCATAATTAAATACATTTCTGATGCCTGCAGAGGGAAGGAGCCCCATGGATGATGCTGTGGGAATGTTGCATCAACTTCAAGTCTCTTGGCATCACTTGTTTATTCCTCTCTTCAACAACTGGGCACCATCCTCTGTCCTTTCAAGCCACCAAACCTTTCCTGCAGCTTTAAGCACTTGCAGAATAAACATCTAAGTCCCTTAATGTGCCATCATCTGTGCTCCCACTCCAAGTGCCCAATTGCAAATACTGGATTAACACTACAGAGTGAACTGGAGTTAATTACAGATGCAAACAAGCAGCAGTCCTGATCAGCTGAAGGAAAAATTTGAGATAAATCGAGCAAATTCTCCCGTCTTTTATCATAATGCCCCTTCCTTTGTGTTGTCCCTGGGCATCATGAACTGCTGCAGCTCAACTGAAGCATCCCATCCTTCTTCCAGATAATCACTGCTTGTACCTGCTCCCTTTAACAGCTACTTAAAGTCCCTGCCAGGGTTAGAAAAATCTGGTTTGGGTTAACTCAAACCTGCCCCTTTACAAAATTCACTTATTTATTTATTGTTTTGATTTTTTCCCCTTGCAAAAATGAAAAAAAAAAAGATTTTGCTGTGGGTGAAGCAAGACATAAAACCTGACATGAAAAATGAGACTGTTTTCATCTCAGGTTGGCAACACTTTCCAGGTCTGTACAACACAAAGCACTTTGTTGCTGAGCTGTGGTGATAAAAGTCAAGGAAATGGATGGATTAATGTTTTTTTTTCTTTATTAGAGGACTCCCTATGTCCAGATGAGAGACTTGAACCCAAGCACTGCAGCATCCAGAAGGCTCTGAAGTCATTCAAACTCTCTGTATGGGTAATAATTGAAGCCCATGAAAAGTGGAAGAAATGGGAGAGTCTGAAGCACAACAACTACAGCAGGAATGGGAAGATGTTGGCTTATTCAGGTCCCCTGGCTGAGCCAGACACACCCCCTCATGGAACTTCTGGGGAACAGAAAAGTGCTGCCCATGCTTTGGAAGGGCTGCAATGATTCCTGCAGGTCCTATCAAAATATTTCCCAAAAGCACCTGCACTGGTGGAAGGGGTTTTAGAAACACAGATTCAGTTTCTGAATCCTTTTAGTGAATGAATTCTCCACTTGGCACAAAATGTTTGGGCAATGGGCACATTATGGAACCAGTTCAGCATTTCCACTCTCCTAAACAGGAGTAACATGAACACCAGTATTTAGAACAAATTATTGTCCCTGATTTCTTGTGACAGAAATACCTGAAAATGTACTTAAGTGCTGGGAATTATCAATGAAAAGCAAGAGAAGTCAAACCCCCTGACTTCAGGAACACCATAATTATGTAAATAAAGAATGAATTCAGTAAGTTTGGGGCTGGCTTGGTAAAACCAACACAAACAAAGAACCCAAAATAAATCCAAACAAACAACCACCTGAACTCCCCCTTCCCTGGAAAATTCACCAGAGCTGCATATTCTTTTCCCAGCACCTGGGAACACAAGTGGATGTGTAGCCTGTGTGAAATGATCAAGTGGACACTTGATTGAATCTTTTTAATTGAAGCTCAGCCTCGTGGAGTTCTTCTCTGAGTTCTGACCAGAACCCACTCCCTGCTCTCACACTGCTAATCTTTATGGAGTCTCTGACTAAACTCAGAAGTAGTTTCTTAGTTATGCCTTCAAAATAAACCACAGAGGTCATTAAATAAATGAAGGTTCTCAGCTTTTTCAAATGTTTCTGCTCTGTCCTACAGCACAACACTGTGTGTCCACTCCAGTCTTATTTATCTAACAATATTTATTTACCATCAACTAGTCCATGTCCCTTCCTGCCCCTCTTTGTGCAGAACTCCACTCCATGCTCTGACACAACTCCAGCAGGGAATGTGCCCACAGGGAGCACCCCGGGATGCCTGAGAAGGAACTGCAGCCTGCAGAAGGCAGTGGCACCAAGAAAAACAATCCCCTACCTTGGTCTGTGCTTTGACTCCCACTTTCAGGTTTGCACATGGCACACTGAAGGCACAAGGATAAAGTCAGGATGCAGGAATTGGTGGAAAGGATCAGAGAGCACTATGGAAAGCTGAGAGCTGCTCAACGGGGAATCCCACTCCCAACCTTTCAGCCAGCACTCACTTGTACTGGAAGGGAGTTGGGTTTCATTTCCTAACCCAGTCAGCAAAGAGCCTTTCTGGTGGCTGTTTCTTGCCTGCACAAATCACACAGTTCCTCATAAATCAGCCCTGCCAGGAAGGGGCTGCATTCTGAGCATAGCACAGCCATGGGGACTCCTTGAAATGAGAGACCTCTCTGCCCTCCACTTTGGGGTCTCTCTGTGTTCCATGTGAATTCAGGGGGTTCTCTGCAATTCCCAGGATGGGAAAAGAGCCCATTCCTTTGGGAAGGCTTGGATGGCACACACACCTGGCTGGATACACCCCCACTGCAGGCTGGATCCTGCACCCTCCGGTGAATCCACAGCCTCCCCTGCTCTAAGGGAAGTGCTAAACACAACGTGGCTCCCAAAGCTTGGGGTCATTTCCATGGGGTTTGGCTTTACCAGAGGCCACACTGGCTTAGAAATCCGCTATTATGAGAGAGTTCAGTTAAGAGCAGGTACAAGACTAACACAAACCAGACCAAGCAGTGAGGATGCAGCACAAAACTGAGCTTTCTGAGCCAGCTTATCTCAGACCAACTGATACATCAGAGCATCCATATGGGATTTAACTTACACATATTAACTTCACACTCTAAGCTGATTATTCCTTACTTTCCTGAGTGTTCCACGTAGAGAAATCTTTCCTGTGATTGATCACCTCCTCCAGGGAGTAAGTAAAAAAAAAAAAAAGGCTCAGACAACAAGAAGACTTGCAGAAACAAGAGACTGAGATTGATGCTGCTGTCACACAGCTCCCAGTTTCTTAATTTATTATGACAGTCTGAGAATCTGACTTCATCCCTGACAGAGACCAAGATTTATTTCACACCTCTGATTCTTTCCCCATACCCAACAAAAAACCTGGGGCCTGTGCTGATTTATGCTCTCACTTGTTTTGGTGCTCCTCAGATCCCACTGGCTTAAGAAAGCAAACATGTGGCAAAAGAACATGTAAAGAAAGTTCTGTCTCATTTGGACTCCAAAGATTACTGTGGGGTGACCAAACATTAGAGTACCTTTATGGGGGGAAACTTTCAGAGGCTGAGAAAAGCCCTGTGTTCAAGTTCCAACCTCAGGGAGGGCTTGACAGCAGAGAGCTTTCCATTCATCACAAACAGAATTCCATATTTTTACTGGATTTTGGAAGATCATGGAACTAACAGACTATTATAATCCCACATAATGCTCTGCTCCAAGGACCCAACCACTGACCATCACCCTGGGCACAAACAGAACCCAGAAAGGTCCAAACAATACAGATTCTTCTGTTGTTAAACCTTGCACTTCAACAGGTTCCATCTCATCTGTAAATATGGATTATACACATTCCCATCTGGGAATGTGCCTGGGCCACTCAGAACAGCTCCCAGTGCTCCAGTGAGCCCTGGTCTGGGAGTCTGGAGAGTTCCAGGCATGCAACTCCTGCCAAACCCTGGAATTCTGCTCAGGTCTCACTGGAAATGAGTGAGAGCTTCAAGACTTACATTCTTAACCTGCTCTACAGAAATACCTTCATTTCATATGACTTTTAATAAAAATGAAGAGTTCTCAGAAGGCCAAAAGGTGCATTCCACCTTCCTCCATCCCCCAAGGAGCTTGGGATGACCAGCCATGGAAATCTGGAGGAGAGTTCATGGCTCAGAACATCATTAGAGGCCCTGCCAATGTGCTAGAGGGGACAACAGTCAACTCTCAGCTCACCTAATAGTTCTGGAACCAGGAAAGAAGGGCAAGGAAAACTGCAATATGACCCTTTTCCAGCTTCTCTTTATTGTTTTTCTGAAACCAAACCCAACTTTCCAAAAGCTGTTTAGTTTTATGATAAAAATGTTCACATTAAAAGAAAAAAAATTTCTATTTGAACTGTTGGGAAACAAAGAAAAATAAACAACAGTAATAGAAGTATTTCCTTGGAGTTTAAGGAAACAACTTTGTGGCTTCATCCCACTGTGCATTTGAACCAGATTGTCTCTTCCCAACAATAAATAAGGAAGGAAGGAAGGGAGTACAGGAGGAAGAAGAACATGGTTAACATCTTGGGCAGCATTCTTGGTCTCCCTCAAAATCCATGAAGAGAGTAAGTGGTTTCTCAAAAAGCAAGAAGAGGTGGAAAACTGTGGACTTATCACAGCTTTAATTCCTTTCAATGCCTAATTTCATCACAGTGAAAAAGAACACCTTTCCAAAATTTGATAGAAATTCTAATTTAAGTCTTTATGTGCAAATAAAGGTTGGGGTTTGATTTGAGACCTCACTGCAGCCTCTGAAATCCAGCCAAGAGCCTTTACACACTTCTGGTTCCCCCCCCAAAAACAAATAAAAGTGGCTGAACAGAAATTAATGACAATATAATTAAAAATGTGGCTGTCTCTGTAGATTCAGCCTCTGTGTTTCATGACCAGAGAGCAATAACAAACAGCAGGTCCAAAACAACCCCACAGAGCTCACCCTTGATCAGGTCACTCCTTTGGCTGTTCCTTGGTAAAAAGGGTTTTTCCTGCTATAATAGGAGTCATTTGGAATCAGAATAAATGAACACAGGAGGAGAGACACCTGGAAAGGTAACCACATGCTTGCTCTGGAATTCCAGCTGTTCCACAGCTGCAGGCAGTGCAGACACTGCACTGATTGCTGGGTCACTGCCTCATTTCTTGACTTCTATTGCAAGTACCTCATTTTCTACCAAAGTAAAGCTGCATCACACAGAAAAAAATTTCCTTTTCCCTTCTGTTGGATAAAAACCACTTTGAAATTAACTTAGGGCTGGACCAAAACACTCTCATTGTATTTATATTGGGAATATGGAAAAGGAGAGTCTCTAAGCACTGGAATTTAAATAAAAATGACCCCCAAGTATGCAGGTAAAATTGGACACAGCAATCAAAGTTCATATCCAGGTAACTGGTGTGAAGAAATCTTGGAACAAAACATACACTGATTTAACTTACAGGATAAAGCCAACCAATTGAAACCAGAGCAATGGGCATGAACCAAAAACACAGATCAAAAATCTTCACTTGCATCTGTAACCTTGTGCAATTTCTGTTCACACACCACAGCCTAAAAGCCCCTAAAAGGAAAGGGGAGGGGGAGCTGTAAGGATGAATGACAAACACTGGAACAAATATTTCAGTATATGTGCCAAGTCCTTCCCTGGGAACACCCCAGGGGCCAGAAGGCAGTGAGAGGAGGGGGCTGAGGCCCCAGGGAGGGGCCAGACTCACCCAGGCAGTTGTGGCCATCGTGGGCCAGCATGAAGCCATCGTAGCAGGTGCACCTGTAGTTGCCAGGGATGTTGATGCACTCGTGGACACAGCCCCCGTTGTACGAGTCGTTCTCACACTCATCAATGTCTGAAATACAACAGGAAGAAAATGCAGATTATTTTAAAAAAAATACGAAAAATACAAAAAAAAATCTCTTTTTTTTGGTGCTTATCTTCTATTTAAAATGGAGTTTTTATTTTTCAACTGCAATATAATCAAGCAGAAAATGAGTTGGAACCTTGATTTTGTTGTAATGAAGAACTATCTGAAACACGCTGTTAATGTGGCATGAGAAACAATGTAACAGAACATTGGCTTCCCCACAAAATAAGCCCAATTACAATTAATTACAATTGTCTGTATTAATCCACATACAGCAAGACCCACAAAAAGTGCATAATGCCAAGGCCATGGGTTCAATCCCCCGTGTGGGCCATTGACTGAAGAGTCGGACTCCATGGTCCTTGTGGGTCCCTCCCAACTCAGCCTAGTCTGGGATTCTGTGATCACTATTTTTTTTTGTACTGTATCTGAAGGAGCATCATGAACAATGAGAGAGGCATTCTGCTTCACCTACCAATCCTGTTATCTTCTCTCCCTCTTACAAAAAATAAAATTAAAAAAATAATCACTTATTCACTCACTCCAGAAAATGCAACACTCTGTTATTTTTACAGACCGTTCAGACTCATCCCTTGAATCACTCAGTGCTGCACATCAACCACCTAAACCCACATAATTAAAGACAACTCACAGGTCTCACTTTGTTGTGTGCCAAACCAAACCCCCAGCTATTTCCCCAAGTCACATCACAAACAGATAAAATGATCACCTGTTGGTGTTCCCAGAACATTCCCAATGTGCCCCCACTGCAGGGGGGCTTGACATGGTTCTGAATTAGGCTGCAAATTTGGCTTTAGCTGCCAAACCCCCCAGCTACTTCAGAACTCAGCACCACAGAAACACTGGAAAGCAGCAGCTGGAGGAAGGATATTCCCAACAAACACACAACCTGCTGCTTAAAGGCAAACTTCCAGGCTTTCCACCACTGCTCTGCTCCACTAAGTCCTCATCCTTTACTCCCAGTTTCCATCCATCAGTTGTCCCAGTGCCCAGCCTGGGGTTGTGCTCTGCCTCCTGAGCCCAAAAGGACAAGAAAATCTGCGATTTTCCCTGGAAACCACAACCAGCAAGTCCCCTGCAGGGAGCCTGGATGCACATTCCCAAAGTGCTCCAGTCAGGTTTGCAGGAGCAGCTCTTTGTAGCTTCCATATCCATTCAGGAATATTTCCAGACACTTCCTGTCGTTCTCAGGCTACAGGGAGAAAAATGCCACGTTTTTAGAGGCCAAGTCAATAATCAAAATTGATATTTTCATGGCAAGATTTGACCTTAACTTTTATCCAGAAGAGAGAAATCAGCAGAAAGTGTTACCAGTTGTGATGTTACTCAGCATCAAACTGCCAAGGGTTCAGCAATTAATTGCCTTTTTCCAAACAATCAATCAAATGGGACTATTTGTTTAAATAAGCAGTAGAAGAGTCTTGAAAAGGGACAAAAAAATCAAAGAAATGTGAAGCCTTTTGAGTGCAATACTTATTTCTAAAAAGCTGCACTGCCATTTGCAGCACAGGGTGATGATGGGATGTGACTACTCAAGTTACACCAAAGGTGATGTAAGAGATGCAGAAACCACAAAACCAGCAAAAAGAACAGATTCTTTTCTCAGGAATTCAAGTCACAATGAATTCTGCAAATGTTTATAAAATTATTTCTCCCTTTTGTACCCCAATAGCTGTAGAAAACTGGCAGTGAAACCCAATATTCTCTTTTTTAAAGCCATATTGTGGGTTTTCTGGTGCTTCTTCCCCATTCCAAACCCCCCTCCTGTACAAGAGGCCTCACCCAGCAGCTGATTGGAATTGATATCTCCAGGATTCCCAGCAAAACAACAAGGGGAAAAGACTGGGGAACTGAACACTTGGAAAAAATCAAAACAAGAAAAAAAAAGGCACAAAAACCCCTCACTCCACCACTCAAAAAAACCCAACAAGGAAACCTCACAAAAAGAAGCACAAAGTCCAAATGTAGGAAGTTTTTTCCAGCTCCTGCTGCCAAGGGAAAAGCCAACAAGGTGAGCACTGCCCCATCTTCTCTGGCCACACACCTGCAGGGAGGTGCATCCTGATTCCAAAGAACAGCTCAGTGAAAGTACAATTTGGGGACAGAGATTCCACTTGACATGCCAGGATATGGTTCCCTTAGGAAGGTTAGAACAGAGGAGAAGCAAGAGGAGCACATTCAAACACCTGTCTTGCTCTTCATTCTATCCATTGTAAACCTCAACATTTCCTTTTGGTTCGCTCCTATCCTGTTATTTTTCCTGTAATTGATGGAATAATTGGCTCTGTTAACCTCAACTCCAAACCCCTCTAACTCAGGAAACCAACTCTCCCTGCTGACTTTGTAGCTTTGGACCATCCTGAACATTTGTAGCAGCTCATCACTTAATATCATCTTTCACCATGAGGGCATGGCCATGACAAGAGAAAAAATAGAAATATTGCCCAGCCAACCATGAAATTTGTCTCAAAGGGAAACCTCAAGTTTTACCTACACTGCCAAAATGCAGAGTTTTCAACCCAGTAAATCCTGGCTGTTCAGACAGGCAACTCTGAGTGTTTAGTGAAGGAATCACCTCAAAAACTACTGCAGAATTCATTTCACCTGCTGTTACAGTGGCAGGAACTCCAGGAGTGCTGGACAAGAACTAAATGAACCAAAATTAAGGTGTAACAACAACAGTCTGCCAAGAACCTGTTTGGGCTCAGTGTGTTCAAGGAGGCACCAACTCCCAGTCCCCAAGCTGGATTTGTGCACCCACATCCTCAGCTGTTGGAAAGAGAATTCTCTTCCATTCTCTTATTTTCTTTCATTGGAGGTGCCTCTGAAATCTGGTTTTTTGGTGTGTTTTGCAGCAGAGATGGCACTGTCAGAGCTTTGCCAAGGCCACCCTGCAGGGAGGAGGCTCCTCCAAGAGCACACACAACTTGACCAAGAAATATTCCAAATAAAAACAAGATCCAAACTCTGCTGCTTCCAAAAATCACAGTATTTCAGCACAGAATAGAACACACACCAGCAGGCAAGAACTAACACCCAAAGCACAAACCAACAGTGAGGAAAATGCTGGTTCCCACTTTGTTCCAACATCTTCAGCAGTGCCATGGAATTCTCTGTCTGCTGATCATCTTCTCCAGGCAGTGCCAAGCTCTGAGAGGAGGTGGCACGGAATTCATGCCAAGGAAGCGAAAAGTCTCCCTCCAGCAACACTAATTCCCACTCCTCATTCCCTGAGTTCCTGAGGGTCCCAAAGTCATCAGAACCCATGGAACAGGATCAGCACAGCCCCAGCTCAGCACAGGCAGGGCTGTGAAACCAAAGCAAAGCCTGCACAGATCTGGGATTGATGGATTTGGGAGCAGTGTCACAGCTCAGCTGGCACAGCAGCCTCATGACATAACAGGCAACAGCAAGAATGGCTCAGGCCTGGAGTCAACGAGCCAAATTCAGCTTTGAGTGCTGAATTCCAAAGATTTCCACAGAAAATGGGCAAGTGTGAGTTGGCACCGTTTTTATCTTGGCATCTGCCCCAGCCCAACACTCCCAGAGCAGCAGAGGATGTTCAACAGGGGGTGGGATTGTGTCAAATCTGAGGCCATTTTAAAGGTTTTCTGGACTAGTAATACAAGGGAAAGATCTGGAGTTAATTTACTCAACAAAAGCTTCAAGTGACTTTGAAAGGAGTAATTTATGTGCTTGGACATTTAAAAATAAATAGCCAAAGAAAGCTGTCTGCCCACACCAATGTCTGCTAATTTAGAGGACCACAGACCACAGTTAGCACTCAGGTATATTATGAAGATGTGGGGTATCTCCTGAGGAAGCTGGAGCCATCAAACAGCTAGAAAAAGAAATATTAAAATCTTTGTAAGTGCATCTTGATGGAAAAATCCACAGATTTCTTCAAAGGAAGAAGAATAGTATTTTGGTGGTCATCTTTCTTTATCCAGCTGCTTTAAAGAAAATGTACTCCAAGTGGCACTAACTGGGGAGGGATTAAATCAGAAATTAAGTGACATGCTCACTGATAAGGACACAAACAAGTTCAAGCCCTGGATCCCACTCAGTGACTGGATTTAGGGACTGTAAAGCCATTAAAATGTCAGAATGACATGGGGACATTTGTATCTGCTCTGTTTCTCTGGCAGATTCTACACTGGATCCACTTCCAGCAGACACACAACACACCCTGGGCAACCTGAACTCAGGCATTTGTGTTTCTCGTGGCAAGTGGCACCTTCCTTCAGGAGGGAACCAGTCCCAGCCCAGGATTCAAGCCCAGACTAAATGACCAGACCCTCCAGCAGAGTTCAGCACCAGCACTTTGCCACTTGCTCAGAATGACGGGAAGTCTGCCCAGCTCTGCTCCTAAAGCTTGCAGGAATTGCCCCAGCTGGAGGGATGAAGGATCAGGAGGGGAGATGTCCCCAGTGTCACTCAGCCTGACCTGCTGAAACGGCACCTCCCTCTGAGTTTGGGAGGTCAGAATTCAGCATCTACTCCCAGGCCACATTTTATGGAGACAATAGTGACATAGCAAGACTCATTCAATATTTCTACTGCAAACAAAACCTCTGCCTTCATCTCAGAGTAAAGCCCATTTCTGAAAATCCCTTTCCATGAAAAGCTTCTTAAATCACTTTTCCTATAAGAGAAAACCAATTAAAATCTATCATTTGTTACATCTGGTTCCTCCTGAGATGCTTTTTTGACTCCTGAATGTTGCCATCTTTCCTCTTTGGGTGCTGAGACCTCAGCAATGTCCCAATCCACTGAAGCAGAGGAGCACAGAGTGCAGTTTTTACAGCTCTCAAGTTGCCATGAAGTGTTCAAGACACTTGTGCCAAAGCAAACTGTAAAATTTGATGCCATTAGGGCCAGTCTGAGAGGAAGGTCAAGGGTGGGCAGGCTGGGAACAAGGGGAAAAAAAAATCAGCCAAAGCAGCCTGATGTTTCTCAGTGCAGAAAGAAAAAGAACAGGTACAATGTGCTGTTTAGCACGACTTTTTTCAGTATAAATGCCTCAGGAGCCTTCCCAGTGTGGGCACTGCCTCTCCCATGCTGTTCCCATTAGTGCATCCACAAAGAAAAAAATAAATCAATCCAGTTTTACAACTTCCTTCAGAAATGTCACAGCCCCCTGTTTTGCAGCATTGAACAGCAATAAAATGAAAATGCCCTGCCAGCTCAGTGGAGATGGTTTGGATACAAACTGGGGTATTGTCAGGCTGTTTTTCTGAAGCCTTTCCTGCAGCTTCCAGAGAACACCAAGGAGTCTCCACCAGTTTGCCTTGTTTGCTGTCCTGTGACAGGCAAGCACACAGCTCATCGTGCTTTGTGCCTTGGTAAAAGTGCTTGTCTGGAAAAAGGACAAGGAAAATGAAATACAAACCAAAGTGGAGAGGTAAGTCCAGCTGCTGAACAGCACAGACATCCCTCGAGTGGGAACAGCCCCATATTTACAACTATTCTGCCTAAAAGCATTCAGGATACACTTCAAAGGCAGATGAGACTCTCATTTATCACTAGCTGTAGGATATTACCTTTTTACTTCCTATTAATATTCAATATTGTTTTAATATTACATTGAATGTTTCTCCTCTCTCTGCAATTATTAACTCCTAACTTCAGAGAAAGCACAGACACACCCATTGCTGAGCCTTTCTTTGCTCTGTGTCTGGATTTTGTTCCTATCATCACACTGAGCACAGGAAACATGAATCAAATTTTCAAGTCCCACAGACTAAGATTTACAAGAGTCACCTTCACTGCTTGGGGGGAAAAAAATCCAGACAAGTTTTGAGACACACAAGTCCTTCCCTACCACAGGAACTGAGTTTGCTGCACAAAACACAGGTGTGTTCAGCACTTGTTATTGTCCAACTTCTGGCTGATGGTCTTCAAATACTGTGTATCACACAGAGAGATTAAAGAGCCACAGTTAAAGATTCCAGACACCACCAAGTCCCCAGTGCTGGGAGCTGAACTCAGCTTGATATATTGCTAAATAAAGCAAGGCAATGGATGATGAAACTCCAAGCTGAATGGCTGTATTTTACACTTCTGGTGCATGACTATCCCATTCCTCAGGCACTGATAAGAAATGTGGTCCCCAGAGACTCCCTTCCTTGCATTTGTCTTAAATTCACCTTCCCTTCCTCAGTTTCCTGTCTCTGTTCCCTTCCCTGGGCAGTTCCCTCCTTACTTAAAGTCTTATTTCAGAGAGTTAGAAGCAAATTTTCAGTGGCTGGACATTGATGAGCCCAACAAACTGACAACAGCCAGAAGCACCTTCCCCTGATTCCCTCCCTCAGGTGCTCCTGCTCCAGGAGACACACACTTTGCCAATGCAAAGTTATCACTGGAGCACAGGGGAATAAATAATCTGTAAAAAAAAAGACACCAACTGAAAGCTGAGATTTGGTACCACCTAAACACTGTATGGTGGCACTCACCACACTGCAGGGGCAGGGATGGAGAGGAGAGCAAATAAGTCACAGAATCAGAGCACAGACATTCCGAGTTGGAAGGACCCCAAAGGACCTTGACATGGAACACTTCACTGAGGATCTTGCCTTGCAGAGTTTCTGACAAGCCTCCCCACTGTACCAACAAGAGGCTTATACAGTGCTTTTAGCCTACAGCACCTTGAGAGTGTCTAAAACCCTTGGACAGCTCGAGTCATTTATGGAAAAAAATAATCAAGCAGAGTTCTTTCCCCAGGAACTGTGTATTTTCTGTTCTTCTATCAGAGCATTAAGTGACATTTGCCATCTCAGCCAGCACAATGCAAACCTACCTGGGACCACTTCAGCTCCATTTACAGCAAACAGTACTTTATAGATCAGCCCCAATTATTATCCTGCATTAAGCACCCTGAACCCTTGATTAGAGTTTGCTGCAGTTTGACATGTGCCTTAAGTGATATTTAAACAGATGGGCTGCGAGTGCTTTGAACTGCCAGTGAGCCAGCAAATCAAGGTGGTACCTGCAGAGCCCAGGGCAGTCTCAGGCTGGATTATTGAGCAGCTGCCCCAGCAGGTCCAGCAGAGACATTTCCTGTTCACAGCCTGTTCCCAACGTGAAACATGACATTGGACAGCGATTTCCCCACCCCTCCTAAATCCCAGCCATTTCCACCACAGCTCCCTCTTTAACAGAATGGGAAATGTTTGATTACACATCTGATCTTCAAAGTTCTTGGGTGCCTAATGGGAGAAGGTGGTTTTTTTAAAGTCTGTCCTTTGACAAAGGGAAACAATCCCAGGCTTGAACTCCGAAATAACTTTCAGTATTACCTGACAGTGAATGAATATTAACTTATTTTTGTGGCCCTTGGACAACAAAAGGCTTCCCATCACCCTCCTGTCTCCTGGCCAAGCCTCCTGCTTTGGAAGGGAAACATGAATTTTTCCAGCTCACTTACTCAGGGCTGCCTTTTCTTTCAACATCTCCTGAAGTCACATAGCCACTTTTAAACACAACCCACTGGGAAAACCTGGGTTTGTGTCCCCTGAGTGATTCTGTTCCCTGAATGCACACACACCCACAGCACTCCCCAACAGCAGCTTTCAGCAAGTGAAGGCCTCCCAGCATTTGGGGCTGCAGAATTATGCTTGGTTTTGCTGTAAAATAGGTTTTCTAATTACAAAAGTGTTTCCCTGGACTGGGAAGGTCCACATGATGGTGAAAGAGCCACAACACACATTATAACACTGAAAAATGGTCACTCATTAGAAGTCAGAGAAATACCAGCCCCTCACACCTCATGGTAAAGGCTCCAGAGTACCTTTGGCAAGAGGAATGGATTAATCCCAGCATCCTTCCTAACCTCCAATATTCATCATTCCACACTCCACTTCCCTTATCCAGGAGGTAGCACCAAGGATTTCTTATTTTCCTCCTCTTTTCTGTGGTGTGTACTGATATTAAATCTTCCTAAAAAACCTTTCAGTGCTCCAGCCTAGATACCGATGCATTATTTGCATACAGTTCATGTTTTCAGGAGCGTGGCAAGTATTAATTTGTCTCCTGAGTCCCTTGCAGGGCTGTGGGTACTCAGCATTTAAAAAAAACCGAACAATAAAATTAGTTGAGGTGGCCCTACATTCAAATACATTCACTTCAAAGAGATCTGAGAAGACTGAAGAGAAATTAAGATCAAAGACTTAAAATGTTTGTTTTTTTTTAAACCTGAGACAGGGTTACAAAAAGCTCAAACTCATTTCTGTGCATCATACAGAAGGTAAAATAAGCTACTGGGCTACAGATTTTGTTTCCATGTCAGAGTTTAAGGTGATCAAGTCACATTTTGCTCCTGTAATGACCAATTCAACCTGTTACAGTTTTGTGTTCCAGAATAACCCCTCTCAGTGAGTTAAACCTCTCTTAACCTGTGGTAATTAATGATGGCAACAATGTGGGCACACACACACAGGCTCTGCCTGGAACAGCCCCAGCTCCCAGAGCTGCCTCCATCAGAGCTCAGGGAATGAGATGGGGAGTTATTTTCAGGATGCCAAAGCACTTGGCACGCACAGAATTCTGGCACAGCCTCAGCTCTGGGCCCCAATTGTGCCCCCACAATGAAGTACCTGCCATCAATTCCACTGGGCTGTACACACAATTTTTGCCAGGTTTTCAAAGCCTGGCCCTGGCCAGCAGCAACAAGGAACCCTAATTGTTGTTGTAGCAAATCAATGCAAAAGGGGTTTGTTTTCAAACAGCTACCACATGGATGTTTTTTGGATTCCAGCTATTTCATTCCTGAAACAGAACCCTCTCCTACTGCCAGTGTTGAGATTTTAATCCCAAGGAGAGCCCATGATTAAGATGCAGGTTCTCCTCAGCCTTTCAAGAGGCCATACAGGAATGAGCCACGTGAGCCAGAGCTCTATTCAATAATTAGGGAGAATCCCAGCCCAGTGGTGAGCAGGCTGTGGGGTTTGACCTGTGGCTGTGTCAGACAGTCCAGCAGGGATGCAGATGGACACACAGAGGATATTAATGCAACCCCCTGGCTTTTCCAGCATCATCATCATCACCCTTCACACACTGACAACGTTCCCTGGACTCTGTGCCCACCAGAGACGGTGGCAATGGCAGGGGGGCTGTCTGAGCAGGGATTTATGGATTTACACACCCACCTTGTGAGGGTTACATGAGGCCAGGCTGGACAAACACCTATTCCCTAGTGAGGAAAATCAGGCAGCGTGGCGAGGATGAAATTTAAAATTCAAATCCGAAAAACACAATTGCTGACCTGTGGATCATCACATATTTCCATTTACAGGCTGTGCCTACAGCTGAGGTTTGGGCAAGAAAGAAAGGCAGAGCAAACAGAGGCAATTTGGGCTTTGCCCAGAAATCAGACATTTCTGCTCCAGTGTTCAAATACCCCGCACTAGAAAGTACACAGAGTTTCCAATAATGCTGTTCAGTGACCAAGAAAGGAGCTGCAGGTATGGGAACAGCAATGTGGAAATTGTGAATTGAAGAGTGCTCAGATTCTGAGTCTGGAAATATCCCTCTGGTAATTTTATGAAAATGTGTTTGTTATACTGGGGAGAACTTCAGGGAGGGAGAACCAAAGAATGCCCACAACTCCTGGGCACTGTTCAAATCCTACATTTTGAATATTATTCACAGGATGCACCACAAAAAGCCAAGCACTCTACAAGTGTGCTGATCTCCACCCAAGAGGAGAAGGTTCAGAGTGGGTAAGTTAACACAAATACTTGTTTAGACTTATTCCCAATGCTCTCACTCAGATGTTTCTCATGAGATGCCTTTCACAACAATGCTGTTCATTATGCACAGATAAGCAAATTGCAGCAATGTCTTGCCTAAAGACTTCATTAACAATCCAATAAACTGTTTGGGTTGGATGGTTTGGTTTTTTTTAATTGGACAGTACAGCCAATATAAAACTACACATTAGAGATGCCACTTTTTGAAGTATTCTTGGTGAATTCCCCATGTGTCTTCCTCCCTCCCATCTTTCCTGACAACCCCTCTCTCAGGGCTATACTGGGCTATTTCCATTGTATTTCTAAGATGCAGAGACAGAAGTCCAGGAGAGAACACCTGCCAACATCCTTGGTTATCCACTGGAAACAGGCACCAAGGCCTGACCAGGACTAGGACTTCTAACCTGTGTTTCATTTATGCCAGCAGGCAATTCAGCTGCTGGAATCCAAAGCAATGCAAATCAAATAAAGGGAGGGCCACAGTCCAGCAGTGCTTCCTGAGTACGATGCACTAAGAGAAATCTTAAGGTTGAGTTCTAAGAAAACACAATTTAAACAATCAGCTCCCTCCTAAAATCAAGTTGTGGGAGGTTGTTTTGTTTTGTCTTTAACTTGTGCTGGAGAGGCAGGGTCCATTTTAAATTAATGTAAAACTGAGATCCAATGATATGGCAGCTTAAAAATCCCCTGTCCTGGCTGAATTCAAAGCCCAAACACAGAATATTTTTCATTAGTGAATGGTTCTAAGTAGCCTGACAAGCCCATTGATTCCCATGGTAAGTTTGTAACTTTTGACCCCCCAAAAACTTTTAAAACAAAAGGGTAGCAACAAGTTTTCAAATTACCACAGGGAAAGTCAAGTAAATCCACCCCCTCCTCCCAGTCAAACAATTTTACAGCCAGCAGAGTGCACAGAACCACATGGAGGAGACATTTTTAATTAAGTGCAATGTAAGGAGAATAATGGTTACCCAGATTCAGGCTGAACAACCATTATCAAAAGGGCCTCAGCATTTCAAAATGAGCTATTTAAGAAAGGCTCACTATTTTAAACATAGGCTGTTTCCCATTATAAAGCAGAGCTTTTAATTAAGATTAGTAAGGCTTAATTCAAGCTATAATTCGGTTCCTTTAGTTAGCAAATGTCTATTAAAACTGAGCAATTAAGGTTAAATGGATTGAAGCATTTAAAGCACTCCCTCCTGCTTCAAATGCTGTAACAGAAAGGACTATGCCAGTCACTAATTCAGACCAGAAGACATGGATTTCCCTTCAGTTTTTTGCTTCCCTGGTGATCATAAAGTTTAGTAAACAAGAAATCCTTGGTGAACTCATTTTCAGCAGAACAAAACATTGTTATATGTTTGCATGTTACAGCTCACTGTGCATAATATCAATGTAAAATACCATAATTTTAATAGAAAATAAAATTTTAATAGAAATATAAAATTCTGTGATTTTATATAGTATAAAGTTTGCTCCTATTGTGTTTTTTCCCTTAATTTTATACAGTTCAGTAATAAAAACATGCAGTAAACTGCCCAGTAGCACCTTTCTCTCTTTTGACAGTTGTGCTCACACTTGGCACAATGGTCTGGGGCAGAGATGTTGTGTGTGCTTGGCAGGTAAGGGTGGAAATACACCACAATTTGTATTATTTACCTACCTAAATGGCCTTTTAAAGCATTCCCACCTCAGCCCTCATTTCCCATTTTCACAGCTGAAATTCTCTGTGCTTGTCTCATCTTTACCATCAAGCCCAGGCTCTTGCTAACTCAGGCAACTACATTAGGGAATAATAAAGACTGATCTTGTCTTCCCAATGTGGAACAGGTTACAGGAACTGCCACTTGCCTTAAAACCAGCTAAAAACAATGGCTAATACAGAATCACAAGGTCAATATTAATGGCCAGCACTAAGAGCCTTTCAGGATAAGCAGCACAGGAACACATCCCAGTAACTCTTTTTTTTCTGTCCAACAACATCCAGTGAAAGCACTTTTGTATTAACTCAAATTATGTTGCTGAGCTACTCCAGAACATTAATGCAATTGCTGCTGCTCCCCTGAAGACATTTCTGTGTGTTCCCTGTTCAGAACAAATGCCAATGCCTTTGGGTTCCACCTTGTAAGACCACATGTGATGCAGCCAACTGGTATGGTTCTATAATGCAGTTACTGCACTTACCAGAAAAAAAAAAGATTTTTTAAAAAATATTTCAAAACAGTGAGAGGATACAAAGTGCCAGAGAGATAAGAAGAGAAATATTTTTATATACATTTAGAACTGAGTTAATTAAAACTTAAGTGACAGCACTTTGAGTCAGGCCGCAGCACAGGCCAAATGATGCCTGTGCAGACAGAGCCACAGCAGAGCCCTTGGGAAAATCCAGGAATCAGGAGCAGCCAGGGATGAGGAGCAATCCCTCTGGAGCACCTGAGCTGTGCCACTGTGCACACAATGACCGGGCTGGGTCAGGAGAACAGAGGATGTGCAAAGAGGAGCTGTGGTGGCATCCAGCTTCAGGCAGGTTGGAATGCTCCAGGAGAAAAATGGCAACTCCTAAATAAAGTTGGACTTTTGGTGCTTTGTAGTTAGAGAAAAACGTTGGTATGTCTTCAAGCCACAGTTTCTATGGAGGCTTTTTCCAAGGAATTTCTGCAAGCAGGAAAGTGCAAGAAGAGTAAAGGCACAACTCTCCTCAGCACAGACACTGATGGAGTCAGATACCAACTTCCTCCTCTGCCAAACTATTGGGACAGGCATTACCCACATTCCCTGCTCAGCAAAGCAAATATTCCAGCCCCTCTGCCCAGTGGAACAGGGAGACTGGAGGCTCTGAGTGTGAGCTCTGCCTCCAGATGGTGACACCAGCACTGAGACACTCCAGCAGTGTCCCTCTGCCAGCAGCAAGGGCCACAGGGCACAGCAGGCACATCCTGCAGGATTTCCAGCCAGGATATGTCCAACAAATCATAGAATGGATTGGGTTGGAAAAGACCTCCAAGATCATCAGGTCCAACCCTTGGTCCAACTCCAGTCCCTTTACCAGATCATGGC
>JAOXXN010000265.1:65165232-65175626 GCA_026770055.1 Myrmophylax atrothorax | reverse complement strand
ATTTGGGGTTAAGAGAGTGAGATTTATGTGTGTACCGAGAAGTGAGAAATTGTTCCTTGTTGCTTTTAACTTGTGTGTCTTTGTATTTGTACTTTCTCCTAATTGTCTCTTTCTTCCTGTGAAATAAATGTAGTTTCAGACTAAACGTGATTTCTGAGAAGTTTTTTTTTCCTTCCCCTCACTTCTCCTCAGTGTTGGGGGGAAAAGCTCTGACTCTGTCTTGGAGGGTTGGCAGTTTGCCAGCTCAAACCAAGACATGTGGGCACAGTGCCTTGGTAAGGGCTGACAGTGGTTCATGCAGGGATGGAATGCAGGGCAGCAACCTCAGGCTGAGAGAGGAAAGGAACATTACCTTCTGTATTGTCTGAGGTAACAGCTCATCTGCTTAACAAATTGATGGTGGCAACCAGAACCATCTGAAAGTTCTTTAACCTGTTTAATATTTCTGGTTCTTTGGTGGCTGAAGTGCAAAACAGCATCAATAGCTGTGAAAAAGGGTCTTGAAGGTGACAGGGGGGCCAACAGCACCAAACAAGCTGCTCATGCATCAAGCACTAAGTTCAGGTTTAAAGCATGTGCAAGATCAAGGTCTGACACCAGGTTAGGAAATGATCCAGATTTTGTTTTAATTCATTGGTCACTGAAGGAAAAACCATGGCCTCCTACGGGCTCCAGAGAAAGGGCATTGTAAAGTAAAAAAGAGACAATAACTTCAAGTTAATCAAGTACTTAAACAGAATTACTTTAAAGGGTAACAGTTAAAGGGTAACAGTTTCTTAAGATTAAGCACATGCTCAAGTACCCTGATGATTCAAGGCATTTGAACAAACCAATTCTTCAGACTGGAATGGAAGTGTATTCCTTTTGCTCAGCACCTTAAATGTGTGGGAAAGTTTGGGAATTTCAAGGGGATCTGTCACACTCTCCCTTCAGTTTCTTACAACTCTGCCACATATTTCTGTACAAACCACACTTTTTCATGCAACCTATCATCTTCAAAGCAGATCTGTTTCCAGCTGAAATGTAAAACAAATATATACAAACTAAAACAAACAAGGAAAAATTGAATAAGGCCATATTTCTAGGGGCACGGTCTTTGTTTATGCAAAATATCGTGATATTTGTACCCAAGAAGCACTTCTGCAGAGAAAAATTTAAAAATTGGAGTCAATGTTCTTTTTCTAAGTAAAAATGGAAGATTTCCAAAGTGGACCATCGGGGGAGCTGTTCACTAAAGCAGCATCAGGGGCTGGCAAAAGTAAATAAAACAAGGCTCAACTCCGACCAAAACAAAAGCTCTGTTCTCACTGAACAGAAGCAGCATGAAGCAGAAAAAAAAGGTTATCATAAGCTGTTAATTCACTTAGGCCGTAATAAAATCCTGTTTTAATACAGAATGTTCTCAGGAGTATTTTCTTGCTTCTTCTTCACTTCTCCATCCCCTAAGAAGGCTCATTCCCCAAAGCAAATTAGAAAACTGGCAAGTCAGAATTGAGCACTAAATGGTACCAGACAATTAAAAAAGAAAAAATATAGATAGAGAAGACCTTGGAATTTAATTCTGGGATACACTAAACCCCAAAAGATGTGTCAAGCTACCCAAGAAGTAAATAGGACCAAACCCAGCATCACAGACTTGTAACAAAACGTCTCACCCAGAACAGGGCCATGAGGGGAGGGGGACATGAAGTTCGGTATAGGACATTAACACCCTCTCTTAAGGTCTTGCAACTCTAGAAAGCAGCTCCAGTACCCAACATCCACCCAAGACTTCATTTAGGGAAACCAAGGACGTCCCTGAAAGAATTAATTCACCTGCTGCTGCAATTAGAAGAATCATCAATCAGAAGTCCCTCAAGGTGCCCTGTTTGGTGGCATCTCTGGTGCTGTGCAGGGACAGAACAAGTCCAAGCTCCCTGGAGTTGTGCAAGCACCAAGATGCCCCAATTCCAGACACCAAAGGCCACCCAGAAGCCCTTTACTTATCCCTGCAGACAAGAGGGGGCTTTAGTGTGAGATACAGGAGCAGGAGCTGGAAATGAGGAGCCTGAAATGGCCTGTGCTGTGTCCAGGTTGGCTGACCCAGGGGGCAGCCCTGGCACAATATTTGGGTTCATTTTGGAGGGGCATGAGAAGAACACAGCAGGTATTTCAAAGCCTGTAGTCGAATGAAAATCCAACCAGTGACACCATGAATGAGCTTCTTACGAAAATGAAAAGTAAAACAGGTCAACGAGATGAAAATTTTAAGAAGAATATTAAATCAAGTCTGGAGAGACAATCATTATTATTTAAATGGAAGAGATGAGGAGATAAATTTTCTGTATGTTTTTCCCATTTCTAGAGTTTGTTTAAAATCCTTTAAAAACAGACCTAGCCAAGGGGCATAAGAAGAACCTTGGCTTCACATCCACAGAATTACTGAAGATGGCAATGACTGGTTTATCTATAGTTTCTGATTCACAGTCACTGCAATGAGCTATCATTTCAAACTTGAGTACATGGCTGTGAACACTGGGAGCTGTTTTTTGGCTTAGGGATTTTGCTGCACCTGCAGCATGGAGAGGACCCTTGTGGGGCCCTTCCAACTCGGCATACTCTGTGATCCTCTCAGTTACAAGTGATGAGCTCGAGTCTCTAGTTTGCCAGAGCAAGAATTCTCCATCCTGCTGTTTCACAAAATTAGACTCCTAGTTCAGAAAAGGGCTTTTAGTCAGTAGGTTAGAGGTGATGTGTGCTGTTCTGTCTGCAGCAGCAGGTCAGGTCAGAGACAGCCAGCACAGAGCATCAATGGGAATAACAAAATCCAGGGGTATCAATGTAAGGATTTTCCCAGAGACAGCACTGAGTTCTTCCGTCCACTTCATACAGACCAATATGAGGAACTATGGCAGAAGTCTGGGAGATGAGGAGATGCCTTGCCATCTCCCCAAAACTCCCTTCAGCTCAGCAGCCTCAGATGAGCACTGGGGGTCAGAAAGGGCAACTGGAGCATTTCCAGAGGGAATCTGCAGGCTGTACCTGCTGTGCAGCTGAACACACCTGTGCCTGAGGGCAGGGATGGTTTATCTCAGTCTGACATTATGCTCAACCCCAGCGAGGGGCAATCAGGAGGAACAGCCCTCAGTGCAGGTTACCACGACCACCTGCCTGTTTATCTGCAGTGGTTATTTACCTTAGGAACAGGACAGCAAATACATCAGCACAGGACAAACTTGCACCCCTGGAGCTGCACAGGCCACTCACCCTGCAGACAGGACAGCACAGACCCCACCGGGAGCACAATCTGAACATCACCCTCTCAGGGCAGACTCTGCCATGGGATGTGTATCTTGCCCTCAGCAAAAATATTATGCCACCAAAAATATTATGAAGCTTCACAGCAGGGATAATAAAAAAAAGAGTACAGCTAAAAATTGGAACATTTCTGTACAAAAAGTAACACCTGTGTGAGATCAATTATTAAAAGAAGTGAGGAAGAGTTTTGCAAATACTACAGGAGACAGTAGAAAAACAAACACTCCAAGAGGAAAATCACAGTCAATATGGGAAAGCTGAGAGGAGAGGTTTGCAATCCAAAAGCAACAGGTGAACATGCCTTATGGAAAAATCACATCCACCCAATCCCATCCTTTACATATTGTAGAGAAAGAGTCCTAGGTGCAAAGTACAATCCAACTCACTGAAATTACAATCACACTGAGGAGAAACAGCAGGCTAAGGAAAAAAAACATTTAAAATACAGTTAACACACTAACTGGATATAAAATGAGCACAGATAAACATCAACCAAAAATTATACAGAGTATTTTAACCATGATGATGAGAGGAGCCAGAGAAGCAGCAGGGGCAGGGAAAAAAATCCCTAAAAACCAGGTTTGAGAGCTAAAGCCTGTCCCAAACTGTTCAGTGACAGAGCAGCCTCCAACAGCAGACACACAATGTTCCATCACGGACAGAGAAAGCCCCAACAAGGCAAAAGGAACACCAGGACTTGGAATCCTCTTGAAGTCTCTGGAATTTCCACTGCTTCGACACAGTTTTCCAGCTAAAAATTCTATGGAGATACCAACCTGTGGGAGAGCCAAAAGTCCATGTAGAGTAGGACAAAGACCCAGAGAGCATCAAAGATCACTGCATTTGAGACACCAAAATCTCAGCAGGGAAGAGTTCCTCGGTAATAGCAGGAGTGCCAGGGCAAGTGAGTCAATTAATTAGCAAATAATGGATTTTGTATATTGTACAGAAATGGAGAACTGAAAACAATTACTCTTTTCATAGTCACCTGGGTTGGACATGTCATTCTGTCCTATGGAAATGCCAGCTAGAGCATTTGTGTTCAAAGGACACTGATGTGATATGGGACAATGTCATGGCACTGCTGGGCATAGAAAAATAACCAAACAGGTAACCTGAAATCTACAGAGGACACAGACAGAATGAGGAACCCTTCAGTCAGGAGAAACAACTGTGCTGTGAGGACAGACACAGGTCAGCTGGTTCACACAAGAAGACTCACCAGAAAATAAAAGGAAGAAAAAATGTAAGGTAGATCTGACTGAGCAGCCATCCTCCATCCCCAGAAAGCCGAGAGAAATCCAGGCCAAAGGACATTTTGAGAGAAAAGCAAAGTTCAGAGAGAAATTCCCTGCTGAAGGAATTGAACAGACTGTCAAGGAAATGTTTCATTGCCATATAATTGCTGGTAGAGCTCTCCATGTGTCCTTAAAGAAGTGTTTTTTCTCATGTATTTTTCCCCTCCCTGTAGCTCACAGCAGCAAAACAAGCACAAACCCCTGCACAAGTGGCTGGGCTGCCCTGAGGAGCCCATTGGCTAGAAAAACTATAAGTAAATAAATACACCAGAGGACACAAATACATGTTCCCACACTGGACACGTTTGTACCAATATGTCCTCCCTTGCTTTTCCAAAACCTAAGAATCATCCAAAATATATTATTTCAAATATAAATCAAAATAGGTTATTTCCCACATGCTATTCCCTCTCTTTAAAAATGGATTTCAAGGGAACAAAAGCAATGTTTAAGACTGATGTTTCAAATAAACAAATCACAGATGTTTCCACATTAACTGCAATGCCTCAGTCTAACCTGACCTGGCAGCTCACTAAGATTGATCAGAGTGAATCTGAGCATCTCTCTTTAAGCTCACTGTACTGCACACATGGCAGTTCTGCTGGTTGAGCAAAACCTGGTTGTGTGGCAGAGCCTGGCCCATAAGGGAGTTAGTTGTGCCATAGGAAGGCTCCTCAGACATGGAGCAATCCAGGGAGATGGCTACAAACTGAGTTGCAGAGGCACAGCAGCTGTACAAAAGTTATCTTTTCCTCAAAGGTAACCAGTTCCAGTGATGAAAAGGCTTATTTAGAAAGGCCTAGTTATAAAGACCAAGAATCCTTTGATGACCCAGCTTTGGTTTGGACACAACAAAACCCATCCTGTGCATTTAATCTCTGTGAACAGTCACTTTTATCTTAAGATAGTTTTTCATGGCTGATCACTGAAGTTGTCTTGTGACAGAATAACTTCATGGATGGGTATTTCTGTTTATTTCTGTAGGTTTTGTACACATAAGAGGCAAAGTAAACCCATCCTACATATGTACAGCAGGTCTGAGGCAGATCTCAGCCCTGCCACTGACTTGGGGGACCTTTCCTTCTAATTATGAGCTTCCTCACTTAGGGAAAGGACATAAAGACACCTGCCTGACACTGAAGGTGCATAACTTCACTTACTTCACGCTTCAAAGTACTTTGGGATCAAATTAAGAGCTACTACAGAAGTAATTTAAAGTCAGCTGCAGACAGGAAGCAATTAAAAACATTTCAAGCTTTCCACTTATACAGAAGTTTGATACTAATTACAAACTCAAGACATGGAGCTGATGCAAAGTCCCTAGAATTGTTACCATAATATTGTAGAAAAGGTTGTATATCATGCAGAGTAATGCCTGGTTTGGACAGGTTATGCTCATTTACCTGATTAATGCTGAATGTCCATACAGAATGTGTAGCAGTTTGCCCCAGCTGACTTATCAAGCTTGTCAGACTAGCAGATATGAGTCTGATGTCAGACTTCCATTATACTGTACATCATTACAAAGAGAAATCATGGGCTTTGCTACATATTGAGCTCTCTTTTTAATTGTTTTTAAGAAGCAAATTTAAGTCAGGCAAAGAGAAATATGCGTATGAAATGAGCACGAGTCTAAGCCATGTCTACCATTAAAAAGAGCTTAACAACTAAAATAGGAATAGTTTAAGCTGAAGGAAACTTTTGATGTGCAGAACAAATACAAGTACCAATGCTGAGATGGCTGTAACCTCCTCAGCTGTGGCCCTGAGCACATTTCCTCAGAGCTCTGGAGCTCTTTCCCTGGAAAGAAGTGATGGAGAGAGGAAGAAGAGGTGCTGAATGATGACCCTGTCTGCAAGGGAGAAAATCTGCCTTTCAAATGAACTCAGAGGCACTGCAGCACCAAGAGGGGGACAGCAGGAATTGGTCTCTGTCAATTTAAGCCCAAGACAGAAAAATATAACAACCACAAAAATGCTTCATGAGGGCACTTGAACAAACACTTTGCAAGTCCATGGAGAATAATATGTGGTTTCAAATTTTTGTAGACTTCAGCAAAGTCACTTCGAGGTCTTTAATCTTTTTAATGGACTGGCTGTAAACATTTCTTAGAAAGTTTCATTCTGCCACAGAGAGAGACTTGGAAGGAAAACTTTTATACCTGTCTAGCTTCTACAAGTAGGAACAAACGATAATCTTGCATCTTTTATTTGTAAGGCATTCTGCTGTGATTACCATATTCATTCCTGTCACCAATCTCTCTGCTGAGGTTCAACAGGCAAGATGGAGCTCATAAAAGCTGAAATATGAGTGTACACAGCACCTAATAAAACATGCTAGGTCTTTCTCAATTACAAGAGGACACACGAAAGTAAAACAGCTTTTTTTAGGTCTGTATAAGCACAATAATCTGAAATACTTCCTTTTAAAATAGCATTCCACAGACTAGAAATACATGATGACGGCACATGCAGAGTGTCAAAGAGAAGGAAGTTCCAGGGTGGAGCAGATGCAGAAAAGCACCTCGGGGAGGAGGACGGCCAGTCCCGGGGCGATGCAGGGGCCCATCCCATCCCATCCCGCGGGATTCATTGTACTTTATTTGTCAGAGCAGGCTGCCGGGCACGGCGTTTGCGGTGCCGGACAATTAGCAAAAGCAGCAGGGGGATGGTTGCCAATAAACACCCAGAGCTGAGGTTAAGCAGCTGTAAATCTGCATTAATCGTTTCAGGAATTCAGCTATTTACAAAAGCTTTCAAAGAGCAAACAAATAAAGGAAGGGAGGGGAGAGGAGACGGGAGAGGAGCCGCTGTGTCCTTACCCTCGCACTGCTTCCCTTCCCCTTTATAGCCCGGCTTGCAGATGCATTTGTAGGACTTGGGTGTGTTCTGGCAGATGGCATCGATGTGACAGTCATCCGTGGCCTCGGCGCACTCGTCCACATCTGGAAGCACAGAATAAGGACACAGATAAGGAGGAGGGAGACCCGAGACACAGCTCACCGAGCACACGAAGTCCCCCACAAGCTGTTTGCCTGCCTTGCCTCCCCAGCGCCGTCCTGGAAAGAAGAACATCTAAGGTTAAATCACTGTGAGAGTCTCCTCGAGTCCTTTCTGTGTTCCACCGAGCCACGGGGACTGAGGCTCACGTTTCTGCCCTAGGAAATCCTCAGACACCAGGAATCAGCTCCTGCTGCACAGGTCTGGTACTGGAGACCCACAGCTCAGCAAAATAAGCGAGTGCTTAAATGACCTATAAGAGGAGAGAGAAAACCCACCTGCATGTTCTAGCAAAGAGATTTTCCTAATTTATAAAGATAGACTCCAGTTTAAATAAACTATGCTGGTCGGGGAATGAGAAAAAGAAATATTTGAACAGCAAAACCACGTTAATACTTTTTACTAGGAGGCAAAAAAATAAATAAGTGGAAGACCATATGAAACTCGGTAAGTTGGTGGGGAGAAAAGCAACCTGCAATAACATCAACTACTTGGACTAAAACTTATTTAAGGAGGGAGAAAGTCGCAGCAGTCCCCCTGGCCCCTGCACTGCAAAGCAGGGACCCAGAGTGCTTTCTGGTTTTAGGGCAGGAAGCCTTTACACACATTTCAGTGACAGGCATTCGTATTCTCCCCCGGATTTAAAGAGGACGGGGAGGGAAGAGGATGAGAGACAGTCGAGATTCGGTGGTCGTGGGAATGTTAATGAAGTGAACATAGGAGGAGGGGGGGTGGGGAAAGAAAAGAAAAAAAGTTCCGACCTATTCAGGGATGGGGTGTGCTGTTAAGAAGGGACATTTAAAGCCCTGCCTACCCTGCCCTGCCCCCTTGGTACCCGCAGACGGTCCCCGAGCATCTCGTCATCCCCCTGGGGACACCGCGAGGGCAGGGTCGTGTCAGTAACGCACCTCGCGGGGATTTCCTCCCCATTTCACACCAGAACCACATCTGGGGCTCCCGGGAGGGCACAGACAGGCAGGGAGCTGCCCAGGAGGGGCACGGAGCGGGGCACAGCCTCCCCTGTACGCCCAGGAAGGACCGAGGGGACCGGGGATGCTGCGGAGGGACAGAGAGCGGCATCCAGTTGGTTTCGTGCCAATGAGATTAAGAGCTCCGCAAAAAGGTGCACCAAAGTGAAAGCACTTCTATTGTGGGCTCAACCCTAACGCTAACTGCTCCAGAAGTGCTCACTCAGCCATCTCCAGTGATAACACACGGATCCTTCAAAGTCACCGGGGGCAGGAGGGGGATGTTTGGAGAGGGGAGGATAAGCAGACACCGCGGCATGGACACAGCAGAGAACTTGTCTGAGAGGGGCACCTCGGGGATCCCGCAAGGGAACTGCCTGGACTATGCATTGTTAGGGGGTTTTTGTTTGTTTGTTTTAGGAAAGAGGGGAACAGAGCACTAAGCGCCGTAATTTGAAGGAGAAGCGCAGGGCTGCTAATCTGTTTCCTTCTTTCTGGTCCATTCATTTATTTTAACAGCTGAGCCGGTTCAGACCTAGCCATGATTTACGTGAATTAGCTTAGGGGGTCCGAGGGTGTTGCCCACATCAGGCACAGATTCAGCCACGCAAAAAAAAAGAATTTAAGAAGAAAATAAGTTTTTTGTGGGGTTGTTTGGGTTTTTGTTGTTGTTGTTGTTTTAAATGCCTTGATTCATACTTTTGAGTCATTAAACCGGCACCCATCTCCCATCAAGATCAGCAAAAGTGACAGCTGGACTCTTTATAATGCCGTCAAAAATTCAAACTGCATTGAGCCAAGGGGGACATTTCACAGCAACCAGGGGATGCCTGGGAGTCAGGCGTGAATGCCAATGAGTCAAATGAAAGGGCAAAACCAAACACAAGCCCTTGCTCTGCTCCACATCTCACGCTGCATTTCTCAGACTTGAAGAACTTCTACGGTGACTTCGTTCGTTTTGTTGCATTTAAACTCCTCAGTCTGAGGAACAGGGATTTTTACATACACACACAGCCCTCCCCCGCTCCTACTTCACCTTAATGGATTTCTTCTAGCACAACTTCAGAGACCGCGTACACATCTTTAAGGACTCACTTTGGGCTTACAACATTCCTGGGCAGATAGGGTTGGGGGGGTGTTGGATTTTTTGGGGTGTATTTTTTCCTAAGCAAAGACTTGGTATCATTACTGCTATTAAATAGGTCTGAGTTCAGACGCATCAGATCTCCGGGTTAATGCGTGGACAGGGGAGATACAGCAGCCGACTCTCCAGCGCTCAGCACACACTTATCTCGCAAGGCACTCAAGCAAAGTAACTTTTTCTTCCCCATCCCTCCCTCCGCAAGTCCCTGCGCTCCGGCAGCGCCAGACACGCGAGGAAACGCCTGCCTACCGCAACTCCCAACACGAGCAGCGACCATCCCTCCCCTGGACACCTTACAGCGGGGGAGCGGAGCGCGGCGCGGGCGGGCGGACGGACAGACAGACAGGGAGCCCCCTCCTTACCTGCGGCCCCGCTGCCTGCCGCCAGCCCGCCGGCGCAGGCGAGGGCGAGCAGCAGTGAGAGCACGACGTCCATGACGCTGAATGTGCCGCTAAGGTCGGTGAGGCTGAAGTCCAAATTCATACTGTGGGAAGTTCCTGTTCTCTGTTGTCTGAGGGTGAATAGCGATCGGGCTCGGTCCAAGTCCGACTGCTGGTTCTGTGAGCTGAGTGGTCAGGCGGGAAGGACATGTTGGTCCTCTGGTGCGTGGAAGACCGAACGCGGGGCCAGACCATGGGACTCGACGCTCTGGCAGTATTTGGAGATCCGCTGGATCTGCAATCCGTAT
>JAOXXN010000265.1:65134279-65154491 GCA_026770055.1 Myrmophylax atrothorax | reverse complement strand
AGGGCTCAGACCAATTAAAAGCTTTGGAGAAGAAAAGGCAAATGAATTAAAAATGCCAGAGGGCAGACAGTGCTTAGGAAGAGAAGAGACTTGGACAAATCTGAAATAGCTTGTGTTCTACACAGTCCATAGTGGCAAAGAAAATAAGTTGCATTCATCCCCACAAATATTCCTGGGAGAATGATCCAACACGGATAACACAGACCTGAGCTTGAACAGGCTGGATAAACAAACCACACGGCTGAGTTGGTGCTTGGTGGGGACTCTGAAGATGAAAAGCAATGTCTAAAATGTGAGGTGTCACTCCTAAGGCACCCAGGCAGCCAAGCTTCCAACTCAGCTGCTGAATTATCAGTCTTATTGATCTGCCACTGCATTATCTGTGCACCACAAAACCCTCTGGTTTTCAATAGGACACAGGCACTGAAAAGACAATAGTCATAAAAAGGTTTGCAGGTTGGAACTTCAAAGAAATTATATTCCAAATTTGACTTACTAGGAATAAGAACCCAAAGTGCCACTGCTTAATGTATCCTTTGACTGTAACTATAATTTAAAAGCATTGTCTGATGTCATTTCTTCTTTTTTCACACAGTGGTTCCAGGCCAATTATTTATTCCCCCCCTCCCCCATAAGAATAGTGTTTTGAAGTCAGCCAATGAAACATGTTTTATTTAAGGACTATATTCCTAGAGCAATGGAATGGATTCTTTGGAGACCCAAAGGTTGCAGAGCACTTCATTAGTTCCACATAATGAAAGAATGGTGCAATTGAAGGAGGTCTCTAAGGGAGAGTGGTGTGAAAATTAGAGACTCGTCTGCTCAAAAAAAAAAAAAAAGAGAAAAAAGAAAATAGAAAATAGGGAAAAAGAAAGGAAAAAATTGAGAAAAAGGGGGAAAAGGGGGGAAAAAGCAGGGGGAAAGGAGAAAAATGAGAAAAGGAAAAAAAATTGTGGATTTTCTAAATAAAGCACAGTGTCCCCATTCAGGGCATGGAGAAAGGGTGCCTACTCAATCCTCTTACCGTTGACAATATAATAAAACCAGAGGAACTTTTTTGAAGTAGATCTGCACATTCCACATTTGGATTGAGGGGCAATGGACTGTTTAAATTGCTATTTACATTTCCAGCTGTTTTACCAGTGATTTGCCCAACTTAATAGCTCTTTAAGCTTTTAAACAAGAAAATAGCTATTCTCACGACTCAAAGGAGAAACCATGGTTATTTCAGTCTGCCTCTATTGTGAAAGGCTTAGACCCCTCTGTCTTTAGAGCTGCCCTTCCCTTTATAGTACTTCCCTTTGCCATCTCCTCCTCCTTGCTAAACCTTCTTCCAGTTTTCAGCTCACTTTTTGCACTATCTACTTTTAGCCACAGAATGTATCTTTGCTCATGCTGCTGATTCAAGGAAAATGTTTGCAGGTTGTCCCTGAGGTTCCCAAGAGAGCCTTAAGTTAGCCAGAAAATTAGATTTGCATGTATAATCTTCTGCTAGTTATGGGGGAGTTAGTCCATGTTAAACAAATGCTCTGCAACTACCCAAAAATGTATATTTATTTAGCCACTTTCCTCTGGAGATGTATTGAAAAAACCCCCTAGAAATGTGTACAGGCATGATGCAAACTGTGTTTTCTGCTTATTTTTCAGGCAAAGTGGGAGAAGAGGGCAAAGGGGCAGCCCACAGATAAGAAAGAGGCTGAGATGAAAGGTTAAAAAGGGGAGGGAGCTCGTTTCACCCTGTCTCTATAAAAAACTGCAATTATTTTGTTATAATTTGAACCTATTAGCTTGTTTAAGTTGCTGCTAATAAACTGAAATCACGAAGGAGGAATTCAACCCCCAAACCCACCTCCTGCCTCTCCCCTGATCAAAGGCTCAGTGTTTTCCTTTTATTATCTCTAAAGGTCTCCTGTGTTTACAGATGATTGCAACACTCCTCAGACAGTGGAGCAAACAACCAAACCCAAACCTTGCAAGAAGGGCAGCAAACCTTATTAATTTTTTTTTCTAATTAATACGGTTCAGTAAAGAACTTTTAGTAGTGGTTGAAAAAACACAAGTCCATTTCTCTTAGATTGTAGTTTAAATTAAATATTTTGAGATAAAGGAATTGCAACTGGTATAACACTAAACATCTGTGATTTTCTCTTAAAAGATAACACTTGGTATTTAACAGACAATATATCCTAAACTGAAATCCCCATTTTTTAGTTAGCAAGGCTTGCAAAAACTAGTTTATGATTGCCAAACTGGGCATACTGGGGAGCAAATGTTTCCTGGTGTCTTGCACAGACAATACAAATTGCACAAGGCGAGACAGGACCAAGAATCAATATGGATTTGAATTACTGTGGTTATAAGAAAATTGGCTTGTACCTGGCCCACCTGTTCCCTTCAGAAAGGGAGAAAACCTGCACACCTGAGGCACTGAAAGGTGAAAAACTCTGGGAAGGAGCTGGAAGGGTAAATCAGCTGCTACATTTCCCTGACAAGGAAAAGAATAAATCCTCAAACAGCACAAAAATCAAGGTCCAGGAGGAACTACAAAAAGCTGGGAAAACATACAAACATTCTAAGCACAATCAGGCTCTACTAACTTTGTTAGTAAGAAGAAATTCCATTGTCTGTTAGTACTCTGCAGGAGGGGTGAAAACAAGGAGAGGTTGGCAGAATTTTTTCTGAAAAACTCTTTACTCAGATCTTAAAAATTCTGAGGCAGCTCTGCTATTAACCCCAAAAGAAAGCAAATACACATGGGGGGACATGGGATGGACAGGGGAGAAAGATCTTGTGAGCATCTAATTGAGAAATGCAGGTCTGCTTTGGAGTGTTGGTGCAAACCAGCACTGTGCCCAAATACATGGTGTGAGAATGTATGGAAGAACAGTTGGAAAGGAAGTGCCTCAGAGCATTCATCTCATGGCACTCAGCTCTACGAAACCTGATGCTGTCCCACCCCACATAAAACAGAGTTTTGGTTATACATGAAATACCTCCTGTTTCTACTGTGTTTGTTATCACTGTATAGCAGTAAAAAAGGAAGGCTGCAAATCAGACCCTGTCCTGTGCCAAGGAGCTGCTTCAGGAGGTCCATTCCCCTAGCCCAGGTTTCAACAACTCAAAAAGCATTAACATCCACCTTGACTGAAGTTGCTAACAACACAAAAGGAGAAGGGCTACTGTGTACAATGTGAGAAGGAGTTGCTTATGGACCAAGGCCTATGACCAGCCAACAAACCTGTCCTGGGCAGCGGGCACAGAAAGCCACACTGAGGAGCAAAGTGTTACAAAGTAAAACTTTCCAACAATGGAAAGGTTAAAAGAGATGAACTCTCGTGAGCAGCTACACTAAAAACAATTGCTTACAGCAGCTGAAGGCTCAGGAGCCACTCCTGAGCTGCAGGAGAAAACCCATGTGAATTAAATCACTTTGTGTGAAAGGTGGAAGTTTTACTGCCAAAGGAACCCCAGTGGAAGGTCAGTGACAGCCTAAGCATTCTCAGCATATGAAGGGCTGCACGTTTTCTGCAACATTCACCTGCACATCTCAGCAATATCTCCTGGCAAACCTCTCCCTGCTCCATTAAAATCACTGGAGTTAGGAAAGAAGGACCAAATAAATCTATATCATGTTGCCTGAGGATCTGTTGCTGCAGACCCTCAGGTGCAGGCTCTACATTTACCTGTTTACTAACACAGGTGAGATTATTTAGCCCAGTGACTGCTATTTCTCAAAGAATCTGAACAATACAGACAGCTCTTAGTGCCCACAAGGTACAAATTAATCTGACACAAGCATGTTGCAGATGTGGATTAACACAGAGTTCAGATGCCCCAAACCCACAGCAACTCTGAAACCAAAGAAAAGAGTGGCAGGTTACCTTCACCTGTGATTCTTCCTCCATTTCAGTCTGCCTCATAACTCAGGGTATTCTGAGATGGAAGGGACCCATATGGAGCATCAAGTCCAACTCTCAAGTAAAAAAATAAAAAAAAAAATTAAAACAAAAGACCCTCTCAGGGATAAGCAGGCCCAGCAGGCTCTACATTCTCCTCCCAGCAAGGCTGCTGTGCAGCCTCTCCCCAGCATCCTACCCAATTATTTGCAGCTGGGTGTTAACACGGGGCTGTGGTTGGTGCCAATCCCCTTCCCAGGTTCCTGCAGGCTGTCCCTGGTGCACCTGGGAGTCCTGTCAGAGCTCCTGCAGGGTGGGGGCTGCACCTGCACACCTGTACAACATCAGCAGCACAGCTGAAGGCCACCAGGAACTACTGATTGTTGCATGCAGCACTCCCATCTTGGAAATTCTTGGTATTGTCTTCCCCAAGTGACAGTTGTGAGTGCAGAAAGGCATTTGCAACTCCAAAAACGGTGTGGCAAGGAGCAAAGTTTAGAAACAAAGGAGTCACTCTAATCTTTATCTGGGAGAGCATTTAGGGATGAGAGACTGTTTGGTGAGCCAGGCCCAGCTAGCCATGCTCTCATGCTGCAGGAGATGCTCTGGGGCCTGAGCAAATGGGCAAACCTCATCCCTGGGCACCCAGGAGAGGAGCCAGCCCAGCCCTGGGCCACTGCAGGGATCCCCAGGGAGGAGCTGGTCTCCAGGCACAGCCAATTTCCAGCGGTTCAGAGGAGCTGAGCAAACACCGACCCAGAGTACATCTGGCTAATTGTATAGTGAGAGAGAGGAAAAAAAAAATCTTTCTTGACCCCAGTGGTTACCCAGCTAAACCCCTGAAGCACAGGCTTTTATTACAACCATTATCTTTATGCAAATGATGATCATGCTGAGGACTTATTCTGCCTGTTACATATGAAGCAAAGAGCTGAATGAATGATACATTCTGGACAGATTCCTTGGCCAGAAGGGACCATTCATGCCAAAGCCAGTTTGAAAGAATATCTTTTAGAAAGATATCCAAACTGCCTCTTAAAGGCTCCAAGTGATGTCAATCATGCTGCCCCCTTCCTCTATTGTTGTAATGTTCAGTTACCCTCAGTACAAGGACATTTGCTGAAATCAATGTAAAATTCATCTAGCATGAACTCTTCCCCATCAGATCAGTTTCTGTGAGCTTAAAAAGCAGTGATGAACTGCTTGGTTGCCTTGCTCTGTTAACATGCCCACTGCTGGCAGTTTTATAGAGAGCTCTGCTAGCCCTGAACTGCTCCATTTCAGGATTCAGTGGCATTCATACGATGGCAGGGAAACTCTCTCTCAGATGCCAAATGTTCTGCAAGGGAACTAGGCAAAAACTTGGTGGGTTTTTTTCTTCTTCTTTTTCTTGGATGGGAAAACCAGATGGACATGACAGAAGCCAAATGAAAACTGACTCCAGTCTATGGCACAGAGCATGGCTGCAGGGCAAACTCTTTTATCCTTAGTTACGCCTCAGTCCATTCCAGTAATACACACTGGCCACACACAAAAAGCTTGTGTGATCTCAGCCTACAAAAACAGGGAGAAAGCATAGCAGGCAAAGCAAAAACAATTAGTGGAACAGTAAGTGGGATTTGAGACAGCAGGATGTCTCCTGCAGCTACAGCCACAAAGTGAGTGTGGTGGCTCTGAGCCCTAGAAAGGCACAGAGCATTTCTCTGGCTGCAGTGGGTACAACAGGAGTTCTTGGGTTAGGGGTAGGGTTGGGGACAGACAATCAGGCAGAGCAGGGGCCATCTTAGCCTGTCTTGTCCTTAGAGAACATCCAGAGAGGAGCAGGCACACTCACCCTGCAGCATTATGTACAAGCAGCTCCTGAGCAGCTCTGGGATGTGCTGGATCAATAGCTGGAAAACACTATTGGGCTGAACATTGAGCAGTGGCAGGTGCACCTACTACAGAGCTATTAAAATGCCTGTCCCCCAATCGATTCCTTACATTCCTTGGGCCACAGAGTTTCCAAAAGCTCTGTCACTTAAGGCCTCCCCTGTCTGGCTCTGTAACCACCACCACAGCAGTCACATGAGCAGTACCTGTGCTGGGTGATCCCTGTGCCTCCTGCTGGGTGACAAATGCATGAATGCACTTCTTGGCCGTGTCTGGTGCCCTCCTGTTCTTCACTTGATTCAGATGGAACAGCTATAGCTTTTGATGGTATGTGCACTTCCTTTTAGCTGGAAATAGCCTGGATTGCTAACCAAGAACTGACTGAAAGCTCTTTCTATCCCTGTCTCCTTGCTGCTGTCTCACTCGTGTTCAAGTCAGTCAAGTACAGTACATACAAGCTGAAAAATTTTTTAGTCCCTAAGGCCAGAAGTACAGCAAAATTTATTTGAGTTCCTTGACATGAGCCCACTCAACAGTACTGCTACAAGTCCTGTGCTAAGGGTCCAAAATAGGAGCATATGTAGAAATTACCTCCCCTAATTCTTTTTATGAAATTCAGAGATGGGAAGCATTGGCTGAGTAAAAATACCAGGCAAAGTGAAGGCTTCAGACTCTTACTGTGCATCACACTGCATAGTCTAATTCTGAGCAGTTTTCCTGAGCTGCTTTTTTAGAGTATGAACATCAGCCACCGAAGACGCACAACGATTCTGCACGAACAGCTTAACTTGCCTTCAAATTCTCTGTGCCTTAACACGCCTTGTGCCTGCATGTGAAAGTCTGTCACAATTTAATTCCCAGAGTGTAAGTTCTGATCATTTGTAAATATGTACAAATGACTTAAAAATTGCAGAAACACATAAAAATGCTCAAGATTAGAGCCTTGGAACGCTGCATTATGTGAATGCAAATACAGCTTAAGAGCTGGACTTGATGATCTCTGTGGGTGCCTTCCAAGTCAGAACATTCTGTGATTCTGTGACTCTGGTGTTACATTTGCTGCATTCAGAGAACCTCAGGAGCCCAACTTACACAGCCAAACCATGCCACTAGTTTTCCCTTCAGGGGGAGGCAGCAGCACAAGCTGTGAGTGCAGGTGCACCAAAGGGGATGTCAGAGCCTGCACAGCACATCTGTGCAGCTGTTTGCTGCACCCAGGTAGGTGTGTGGCTCTGCAGAGAAAGGAGCAAGGAGGTTTGTTCTCTGCCAGCATCTCCCTCAGCAGAGTCACCACAGCACATCTCCAAGGCAGAACAGCTTCTCTGGAGCCTGGTTTATAATTTTGGCAGGCTGTTTGAGAGCACTTCAGCTCTGAGGCTGCTGCATGTATGTGCTATATATGACATACACATTTCTCATCACTGCTTTGCCTTCTGTAGGATCTTAACACACGTTATTGCTCAGCAAAGGGCACCATTACACTGCAGATCCCTCATTGGAAACAATAACCAATGTCTCCTGCATAGCAAACTAATAGGCCCTGTCCCCAGATGGTGTAAATTAGCATGGCACCACTAATGTCTGATTTATAACAAGTGAGGAGCCAACACACCACATGATTAAACGTGCACTTTCCTAGCCTGGAAATGTCTTGAGGGCCATGTAATTGTGTGGTAATGAACTAAACTTTTAATTAAGTTCTCATTTTGAATTAGAATCAATAAGTCAATAAATAGCCTTCATTTGATTTAGATGATAAATATGCACAGCTGAGACTGCACTCTGTGTCCTCCCTGGTTTTCAGGCTCTCCTTTCTTCTCCATATGCCACAGTCTAATGAAGGAGCTCTGAAGTATGGTCCTAATATATTATTGTCACACATGGTGATAAATACTGGGAGAGTTAGGAGACTGCCAGGTTTCTATTATAAATCCTGTTCCCAAGGTTTTATAGCATGTGTGCTTCAAACTGCAGTCAGCAAAGTTGTTTTTACAAGGAGCTGTCAGCCCCAGTGTGAATTTTTGTCAAAATAAAATTAAAAATGGATTTGATAGATTCAATCTGTCAATTTTTCTGGGGTTTTGAAGCTATTTTTTGCTAACCTCTGCCATAATATGCCTGAGATTTGAAAAATGCAGTTTCATAGCAAGCTTTTCAATAAGCCTAACTGCTGGTTTTTTGTTGGAAGGAGAGAAAGGACAAATGAGTTTGTGTAGTGGTTATGACTCTTGTATTTTAAGACTAGACAAGACCTTTGTGACCATCTAGTCTGACCCTTTGAATAGCTAGGTCAGAGAATTTCACCCAGTAATTAACGCACGTGTCCCAGTGACTTCCAGGCTGAATTACAGCAGCTCCTCAGAAAGCTCTTACCTCTGACTGCAGGGAATGTTGCAGACAAACTCCATAATCCAGAACCTGGAATGGCAGAGCTCAGTTATCACTTCAGACTTGGGCTCCTCACTCTGATTCTGACTCACTGTGTGGTCTTAGGAAAGGAACGATTTTTCTGATTTCCCCATTTTTCCATCTTCTGCAGTGAGGAAAATAATATTTAAGAGCCTCAGAGAGGAGGTGGTGAGATGTAGTAAATTATTTGAGGAATGCTTTGAACCACTCAGATAAAAGATGCTGTTCTGTAAAAGTGAAGAAAGACACTACCATGTATTCAAATTTCAAAACTGATTACTTTTCAGAATGTGTTCTTTCTCTGCATTTGTGTCAAGTTAACAGCTGCTGAGGAACAAATCAGGTGAGATGAAGAACTGAACCTCACAGTCCACTGTTTTCAGTATTTTAGAAAGAAATAATGTGGAAGTTCCTATGGATAATTTCACTTCACTTGTAACACTTTTCTCTAGTAGAAAGGGTGGTTTTCATTACAACCATGTTTTGGCCCCAATTCCACTGGAGAAAGCACCTTTCAGTGGGACTCTCTCAGGGTTCCAATAACTCTTCCTTTACTGACCAGCCAAATCTCTGGTAGAAATTGGGTTCTGGAGAGCAACTGAAACTAATGGGGCAAGTGGCACTCTGAACTCTCCCAGTGGTTGGCCACTCAAAGATAGAGGGTTCCATCTTCATGACCCTGACAGTAATGCTTGGCACTGGCACAAAGAATAATTCAGACCATTATGCCTTAGAAAATTCCCAACATCATTCAACTGGAATATTGAGGACCTTTTTCAGAGTGACTTTTTCCACTGAGTTCTAATAGTAATAAATCCTTACAATTTGGTGGCTGTGCTCACCATGACAAACACACCTCCTACAGACAGTGACTTTCTTGCAAGACACAGGGGGCAGTGGGAAGACTCCCAAAATAGTGATAAAAGCTGGCCTTAATTATTTTCCAAGGTCTGTACAGCCAAGTCCTTCAGAAATACAATTTCCATGGTACAAACCTGTGTTCTCTGTGTCTCTCCAGCTCAGTTGAAGTTCAACACCAGTTGGGAGTTCTCAAAGCCTTTGTAGACTCCAGAGAAATTTCTCTGTTGGTTTGGGAGGTCTCAGGCTCCCAATCGTGGTCACAAAGAAGAATGTGTGTTTGTATGACACTCAGCAGGACAGATTGTGGTTGGCCTTGTGAGCTTCAAGTGCACAAAAACAACAGTTAAAATGTAGTTGCTCTCACACAGTTTCAATGCCTTTTAGCAGTTTAAGTGGGGACCACAAAACAGTTGGGAAACAACTTCCAAAAAGTGCACACTGGCAAGTGAGAGTTCTTGAGCTGGGGATAGTTTAGATTCAGAATGATAATTAACACAGGATTAAACAACCTACACACTGTGATTTCAGCAACCACTTGGATGTGATTTACCAAATTCTCTCCTGATTTACAGTGGCACAGGGGGACTGCACCAAGCAGTGGCTTCAACATGCTGACACTGTTCAGAGGCACAGGTGTCCAAGTAAACATCACAAAAGCACTTACAGTGTCGTTTCTCAGAATTCTGTCCTGTCCCTTCAGGCATCAGTGGAAACCATTGGAGCAGAGCTGGTTGGCAAAGGCTGCAAGTATTAAAGGAGTGAGGAAGAAGAACTAAAAGCCATTCCTCTAAGTGAGCAACACTGGTTTGTCATGACTATGGCCAAGCAATTTATAACAAATCAAGGGACTGATGAGAAAAATGCAGGCTGATATTATGGAAAATGGGCCATTTTAATAATCTGGTCTAGGCAGACTTAGAGAAATGGGCAAGAGATTCCAGACATATTTGAAGACTTTGAAGACACCAAGGACATAATCCATTTAATTCAATAAAAGGCCAGTCTGGAATTGCCTCATTTGCAGCTTGCTTGACATTTGCTGAAGGTTTTGGTGCCAGTACAATAAAATTTCTCTTTTGATATAATTAAAGCTCTCACTAACACATTACTGAGCGAAACATTCAGTGTCTGTCTAAACTTTTTGTCTCAAAACCAGGAACATGAAATATTTTAACCTAAGTGGGACATGAGAGTTGACCAGTGACATTTGAATACAGGGGCTGGTGAGCAACTACATTGTGTATCATTTGTTTTGCATATTCTTTTATCTTTATTATTATTTTCCCTTCCCTCACTGTGCTATTGAAGTGTCCTTATCTCGGCCCATGAGTTTCACCTTGTTTTGTGATTCCCTCCAGCATCCCAGTGGGATCCCAGCTGGGGGGTGTTTGGCTGCCTGCTGGGGGAAACCACAACAAAAAGCTTCAATCCACAGTGGGTTTGGTGGTTTTGCTTCTTTCAGATGGACCACTATGGACACACCGTGACACCTGTCTCCATTATAAATCACATCCCCACAGGAGCAGATGGCCTGCATGGCACTGAGTACAGCTCTGCACCTCCCTGTGCAGTGCCTGAACCAGAACCCAAACCCAAACCTTCCAACCACTATTTAGGACATTATTTGTCTTCCCAGACCAGTGGGTATAACCCAGGCTCATGTTCCCACTGATGGAATGTCTCCTCTGGCTGGACCCTGGAGGGCAGTGACACACTTGATTCAACAGTCACTGCCTGTAAAACCCCACAAACAGTAAGAAAGGAGTCACAGTGCACACAGCCAGTGAAGGGCAGAGCTGAGCACCCCACACAAGCACAGAGACAAGGGGATTGTTCCTCTCTCACCTGCCCAAGGCACCAGAGGCTGTCAGTGCTCTGCAGCTTGTCCATGAACCAACATCCTGGTTGGATAGTGTTGTACCAAACAAGGGCTGCCCAGAATAACTGGCCTGTTTCTTGTGGAATGTAGTGCTCTCACATCTGTTTCCCAGGCCATTTGCTTGCAAAGTGGGCTCTTACTTCACCAGTGGAACTGAAAGACAAATCCAGATTAGCAAACAAAGCTGATATTAGTTAATAAAACTAATACTGCAAAGTGTAACATCACAGCTGGTTGGCATTTCTGATAAAATGAACACATTGAATAAAGATTAAATAATAACTGATGGCAGAACAAAAAAATGATACTATTTTATTTGCCTAAAAGTAAAATGCTCCTGACAGAGTGTGGATGGATTCACTCTTACTCAGAAATACCATCCAATTCTCAAAATGCCAACAGAAAACAAAAGCTTTCTAATGTCAAACAAAAGACACAATTTCAAGTCATGAAAAACCAGATTTCAGGGGAATGACACATCCTTCAACTGGCCTGCAGATTGCACCACGCAGCTACAAACAAACTTTGTGGGTGGCAGCACAAAGGAGGCTCAGACTCCCTGCCTATATTACAACATTATGGTAAAATTCTGTTTATTGTGTCAATCTTCCATTCTCTGCTTTACAACATCTACAGTTATTTCCCCTCTTCCATTCCCCTCCAGTTCAGTTGTACAAATGGGTTATTTGCACCCATGTGCTCCAGGCCCCCAGCTTGGCTCTTTGCTGGGGACACTGTGGCTGCAGCACTTGTCCCCTCCTCTATCTGGTCTGCATGGCAAGGCTTTGGTGGCAGAGGGGCTACAGGGGTGGCTTCTGTGAGACACTGTCCCCATGTGTGAGGGAGCAATGCCAGGTGGCTCCAGGATGGGCCCATCGAGCCTATCAGCACCATGTGAGAACAGAGTTAAGAAGGGGAAAAAGTTACTGCAGAGGGGTAAGTGCAGCCCAGGAAGAGAGGAGTGAGAACATGGGAGAGGAACAGCCCTGCAGACACCAAGGGCAGTGAGGGAGGAGTGGCAGGACGGGCTCCAGGGGCCAGAGCAGAGACCCACCTGGAGGAGCCCACCTGGAGCAGGGGGATGCCCAAAGAAGGCTGTGGCTCTGAGGGAAGGCTGTGCCCAGGCAGGTTTGCTGGCTGGACCTGGGGCTCTGTGAAGGGAAGATCCCAGGCTGGAGAGGATTTACTGGCAGCACCTGTGATCCCATGTTAGAGCAGCCTGTGCCTGAAGGATGCACCTTGTGGGAAGGGACCCACACTGGAGCAGTTTGTGAGGAACTGCTACCTGAGGGGAGGACTCACACTGGAGAAGCTCCTGGAGGGCTGTACCTGGAGGGGGACCCCACACTGGAGCAGGGAAAGTGTGTGAGGAGTCCTCTCCCTGAGGAGGAAGGAGAAGTAGAAACAATGTGAGATGAACTGACTACAGTCCCCATTCCCACTGCACTGCACTCTCTGCCTTTCAGGATACACTCATTAAAGACAACAATTAGGTGATTCTTGTCCCCTTTGGAATGTTTGTGCAGTCACACATAGCTTACATGAGGTTTGTGCAGAGGGTTTTTTGTCAGGATTCTCTCAGAAAAATGAAACAATTTAAAAGGGCAATCACAGAACGATGGTGGTTGCAGTGTGTTGCTGACCTGCTGTGGGGTGAGTAATTGCTCAGTAATTAGAGCTCCAAAGACCATTCTGGACCTGTCTGTGTTTCACCAGCACTGGTACAGCATTGCTTTCTGCTCCAACACTGATGCAGAGGTGATAATTATTTGCAAGAGTGCTCTCTAGCTTTCCTGAAAAAGATGTGCTGTTAGAAAAAAAAAGTACATTTCAAGCATCATCTTTATCTTAGAAAGTGAGTAAAGGAATCATCAAAATACATATCACCATCTGGATCCAGGCAGGATTATTTTTGCTTTGTATACCACGCCAGAGAATTGCTGGATTATAAACACAATTGAATCTAAATTGGGCATCCTAAAGAAAGGCAAGTTAAAAAATAGACACTCTAGAGAGATGTGCTCCTGAAGTCCTGATTTTTATGCAGCCAATATGGATAATAATCAAAGCAGAGATGGCTGTACTTGGCAGTCCCCAATATTTAGGATCAATAGAGCAATAAAGAATGTATCATGCAACTCTGGGTTTCATTGCTCTGCTTGCTGTGCCCAGAAGTCCCGTCCTTTAAGTACCACAATTCTCCTGCTGGTTGCACAGTCCCAGATCTGCCTGCCTAGCTCTGGATCTAACATTGATACCTCTGAGAGAATTACAGGAGAACACTAAAAAACCTGCCTAGTTGTTCCTCCTTCTGTCAACCCTCGACAGCTCTGTGTGAGCCTCAGGAGAGCACAGAGCCCCTTTGGCACAGGGCAGGGGATTATTTGGGGCTCAGCTGGGGACTCTCTGTGCTTTCACACAGGACACAATAGCTCCACAGGAGCTGGGGATGTGACACTTCCAGGAGGACCAAGGCAGTGGCATTTTTTATCTGTCTCTCCTCAGTTCTTAAGCCAATGATAGGAAAAACTGGTGTTGTTTTTGGAGCAAGTGATGTAAGTACTGGATCAGGCTGCAGATTTTCACTGCTGAACTCAGGGCTGTGCATGCACTTCATCCCTTTCTCTCCCACCACCCAGGAAGGGCAGTTGTTACAGCAAATTAGCAGGACAGAGTAGAACAGAGGGTAGGCAGTGAAAAAACCCAACCCTCTGCACCCCAGTAAGATACACTCATCATGATCTTTAGTCAGGAGTGGGATCTCTCAAACTCTCTGGGCAGTCTCCAGGGGGTGACATACAAAGCCACATTGAGCTAAAAGAAGAAATTGAGAAAGAGCCTTCAAGTATTTTGAATTGTCACTTCATCCAGTGCGTGCCCCCCTGGTCCTGCAGCCACCCCAGTGATGCTGCAGCCAGACAAGGTGCCACTTCTCCCCTGTGTTGCCTCACTGAGGCTGCATAAGTTGCTGTTTTTTCCATGACTACTTGAACACCCCCATTCTTGTGAATAATGTGGTGCACTTTGTATTAATTTGACACAGTGTAAGTTACAAGTATTAAAATGCAAGGAAATTGCCTTGAACAATTAATTAAGGGGTGTCTTTCAGCTGAGTATCAGTCTAGGATTGGTCTCACCCTCTGGAAGTTCCCCAAGTCCCAAACTCCCCAAAAGTGCAGGCTGGCAGAAAGCAGCAGAGCACAGCAGTAAATCTGCAAAGCCATTAGTCTTGTAGACAGCTGTTACAAATACAGCAGGAACTGATGGAGCTACATAACCTCCAATGTAAGAAGTCACACCTTTCATTCAGAGGAGTGCTTTACAACCATTAATTAAGCCTCATGACACTGCAGGGAGCTGGTAAAATGCTAATGCCAGTTTGGCAGATGTGTAAATTAGCCTATTTATCACTTAATATTTAAATGTACTTGATCACATCCAGGGGAAACTGAACTGGAACCTTGTATCCATTGGTTTGCCCATGCTAGAAGACATATGTGGTATCTCAAGAGATGCAGAGAAGGAACGTTCCATTTCAAAATGAAATTACTTGGAATAGTAAAGACTCTTTAATCTCTTACCTTTCTCCAACAATGTTTGAAATAAATTTTCTCCCTCTACTGTCCCTAACACTTCAGAAAAAAACATACACAAGTTTAGGAAGGTATGAAATAAGTAACTGTTTCTCTGTTTTGTTTGCGTAGTGAACATATGAGAGTCCTTTTACTGTGGAGATAATTAAAAATAAGTGTGACTAAGTTATCAACCTATTTTCAAGTCAACCCATTCCTAGAAGGAAGGAAGTAACACTAGGGCACAACAACATATGAATTATGATTTCCAAGAAGGAGGGAAAGGCAGGTGAGAAGTAAATAAATTCTTGATTTTCAGATCATTTAGAAAACCTCAGGTTTTCTTGGGGTGTGCCAAGTTTAGTTAACACTGTGAGCTCTCAAAAGATGAAGCACATTCAAAGAATAGATGGAATAAAATATTTGGAGCTGTGAAGCCTCAGTGCCACGCTCAGTGAAGGGTAATTTAGGATGTCTGGCCTCTGAAGTTAATAGACACTCGAAAGGACTGGTGGCATCTCCAGCATATGGCACTTTTCAGAGGTGTTAAGCAAGGCCTGCCCCTGTAATTCAGTGGGCAGGAAAGCAGCTAAGCTGAGGGGTCCCAAGGCTTTCAGCTCTCTGCCCACTCCCCATCTGCTTCAAAACTCAGGACCCAGCAGAAAATACACTGCAGAATAATCACATAGCTGGTCACACAAACCACATGGTGCCTCCCCATTGAGCTGCATCCTATTTTGGTCATAAAACCTTTGGGAAAGCACAGCAGGTGCTGAACAGGTAACTGAGAGGGACAATGTAAAGACCTGGCCAGGCTGTGGAAGCCTGGGCATGATTGCTGATAACACTACAGCTGTACAGCTCCCCAAGCCAGGGGTAATCAGATCTCCTCCTCCAGGCAGAAAGCTGAGTCCTGCCCCACAAAGACAGCTCGGTTCTCTCCATCTTTAGTTAGTCATGCTCTGGCTACCTAAACTCACCCAACTTCCTTTGGAGAATCATATCCTGACAGCTGCCAGGAACAGGATATCTGACCTGGTAGGTAGAGCAAATCCCAAATTCCTGGGAAGGCCTCCTCTGAGTATTTCCTTTCCTGTGGAAATGGGCAGAACTGTCAGCTTCCTTAGAAACTGCAATTAATCCAGGGTGAGGAGCTCTTTGCTGCCACAAAGATGCAGGCAAAAATATTTCTTCTCCTCAGCGTGTCTACTATTCTGGTCAAGCCACATTCAGTGGGCTCAGCACTGAGCTGGGAGCCAGGAAGTGCCCCAAGGCTGTGCTCCTGACAGGGATGCCTCCTAGAAAGTGCTGTGCTGAATAAATATCTGACATGTACCCGGGACTTATTCCCTGGAAGGATCCCAAAGTGTTCTGCCCGCTATATATAGGAATTGCTTCATCTGCCACCAAAATGTGGTTACAGCTCAAGTGAAAGGGAGGGCAGAGAACAGGAACACTGCAGCTAGGATGTGAAAAATAGAGCAGCTAATTTTAAAGGCAGATGAATTCCTTGAGCCTGAATCAGAGCCTTTGAATCCCACTTACCAGGAAACGTCACAGACACCTTCACTGTGTCAGGTTCCTCCCCATCACTGCTGCAACATGGGGGTCCTGCACAGCAGCTCAGAGCTGCATTTGCCCTTTAACCAGAGTATAGTTACCTTAAGCATCATTGGGAACACCAGGAGGACTTGCCACAGCAACACCAACTCCAAACACTGGAGATAAAGCATCGAAGAAGGAAGGTCTGGTAAGGAGTTACCTGGCAAGAGTCATGCCCACAGTTCAGCAGAGGAGTGACTGACACAGCCACCCTAAGAGCAATCCTGGGAATGCAGAGCAGGAACCAGAGGCTCACACACCCTCACATCCTCCATACCCAGCAGCTACACCACAGTGGCATGGTCTCCCCAAAACCTCTAGGGCAAAGGCTGAGGATTGTCAAAATATAAAAAAATAATTTAAAAATATATTTCTCTTTGTTTATCCTAAGTAGACAGGAGTTGCACAGAGCAAACCTAGCACTGTGTTGCAAAGAAATCACCATGAAGAGAGCAAGATCCAGTCTCCTGGAGAGAGCTGGGAAAGATGCTAAGCCAGTAAATCTGGGAGAATAGTCTAAACGCCCCAGTCTTACCAGGAGCACAGGATTTGCCTCGCTGGATCAGTTAATAGGCTCCCCAGGAGAGGGGTATTTTTGCAAATAAGTGGTGCTGCAAAGGAGCTGAGAAAGCTTATTTGGAATTTCTGCTGTGAAGTGAAATTGAGAGAGTTAGAAAAAAGCAAAAAAGGTTTTAGCCACTGTGGTGGCAAAGCAACATTTGAAAATACAGGATCAGAAACCCTCACAAGGCAGAAGACAAACAAGAGAATCCACGTGTATTATTATAAAACTTTCAAGTTTAAGCTAATCACATAATTTGGGTGGTGGAATGGGTATCTGTTCCATGATATTTGAATGGTTTGGAAATGCTGGAATTTATAGTATTATTTCCTACTTATATTTATAGTATTGAGGCAAAAATTTTCAAGTTTCAGCAGATTAGAATGTTTTCTTCTCCTGAGGTGATAAATCCCTGAAAATAATGGAAATACTGAAAGAACTTTAACTGCAGTGTCTCAAATGAGCCACTGTGATTTTGAGTTTCCAATTAAAAACATATTTCTTTCAAAATCGGCTCTTATATAACTTGTAAATCATTTTGGTGGCAGCTCAGAGGGAAATGTTGATCTTGGCAAGCTTGGTCTTGGCAAGGAAAAAAGAATTTTCATCTGAACTTAAAATTCTTGAAACCCCTTTATCCAAACAATGTATATGCTGGGGAAAAGAGCTCTTTAAAAGGAGGGAAAAAGCATCAGCTGGTTGAAGCTTGCAAACAAATTGACAGGTATTCTGCTGCCCCCCTGTGGAGACTGGGAGGCCTGAGCTGCAATTCCGACCGAAAGCAGAATCAAGTGCAAGAGCATTTTTAGCTCAAATCAATTTGCAAGAGTATTTCTACTTATTTGCTGGGTTTAGAAGCACAAAGTACGCACTGGGGCTATACAGATAAAGGCTGTGGAAGGACAGCAGTGGTCAGTGCACAGGGGCTATTGCCATTAAGGTGCTGCACAGTCCCTGTGTGTTGCTGGACTTGGAGTGACCAAGGGACTGCTGTGGCATCTGCTGCACATTCCCACTACTCCTATGCTAAGCTTAACAAGGAAAAAAATTGTTAGTTTTCTATTGTTTTAGCCCCAGATTTGCTCTTTGCTCAGTGCAGTAGGAAGCGTTGGACTTGATGATCTCGGAGGTCTTTTCCAACCCAATCACTTCTGTGACTCAGAATAGGTATTTTCCTGGCAATGGTTTCCCACAGAAACGTTATCACATCTTTCTCATAAGGCTTTAAACATCCCAGGGCATGCCTAGTCCATAGAGTAACACACAGAGCAGGACATCACCTACCTTGGAAATTGCTTAAGGAGACATCTGAGCAATCCACCTGCAGAAGCAGCTTTATCTTCAAATAATCACTATGTTTTATTAGCATTAAATGTTGCAGCAGGCTGAGAAATTATCAACTCCTAAAAATATAAGACCGCCTTTTTGGCACAAAGAGCCTCAATCTGTGCTTAATTCTGTCATCTCTCTGACCACACTGATGTGCAAACATTAATTCCTGGTTTGCTTCTCCCTTTCCCTGATCTTTTTCATTCCTGGGAAGGTGGTACGTCCTCCCAGGAGCCACTTGCTCTGTCCAGGAGGGCCTGGGCAGCCCTGGAATGGAGGCTCTACCCTGAAACCACAGCCCCACAGAGTTCCTCATTACTAGAAGGCAAGAAGGACATGGATCTCATCAGATTTACACCCTCCATGCCAATTATGTGAATTTTCTCACCCAGACCAGATGCCAATCAAGCCAGAAACAGCAGCACCAGCAATGGCTCTATTTTCCACTACATGTAATTATGGAAGCTGGTTGGCAAGATTTTTTTTTCCCTGTCAAATTTCTCACATTTTTTTTCCAGCCTCTGTTGAAACCCTGGAAGAAAAATTCAGTTTTCAGATTTTGACTTAAAAAAGTGAAACAACAGCCACAAAACAGCAGACACTTCAGGGAAGGGAAAAGTTATTTGAAACCCTAAGAAAAACACTATTATAATTCCTAGTGCCACTTTTAAAAGGAAACAGTTCTAGTGCTATTTGCTATCTTGCATCTGTCTTTAGCACAGGATGAAATATTTTGGAAAAATAAAAGGGAAGGATTTTTGGAGGAATTTATTTCTGTTCTGTGCTCTCTAAACCCCTTCTTCACAAAGAAAAGGGCACAGAACTCGAAATAAGAGTGTGTGGGAAGACATGTTCTGTAACCATCTTTCTTCTTCCATGGAATAAAAAGGAAATAACAAAGTAAGTAAAGAGCAAGAAGTCCTCTCATATACTTACTTCTCACTGAAACAAAAAAAAAAAAAAAAGGAACAATTTCAAGTAAAGTAAGGCAGGCAAATTCCTTTTCCAAGGGAAAATATGAATGATGAAGAAAAAAAAAGGGGGTTGGTGCTTTTTGTTGTTTGTGCACTTTTTCACCTACAGATAAGGAACAAGAATGGGACAGTTTTACAAAGGCAGGAGTTCTGACCCTTTTGCCAAATAAAACAATATGACTTTTTTGTCCTTGTTTTTTGGTTTTTGTTTGTTTTTTTTTTCTAGGAGCCTCAGAAACTTAAAAAACATATCCGTGAAGTATTTAGTTTTTAATGCATCCCTTCTGAGGCTGCACCATGATTAATGAATGCCCCAGAAGATGCCACCCAATGGCTGATTGATAAATCAAGTGAGCACTACATTTTTCTCTCCCCACCTGAGCACTGCCTGGACACAGGTGTTTCTTCAGCCTGTGGAGATCAGATCACACTCAGCTCAGCATTTCCCCCTAAAGATTACAAACAAAGGATTGAGAGCTTGGTAGAGTTGAAGTCCCACAGATGTGTGTGGTGTGGCCTTTAGCAGAGATCCTTAAGAGCACGTTTAAGGCTGTCCACCCTCCCCTGCACTCCCCAAACGATGGTTCAGTTACCTGAAGAGTTCCAGCAGCCTGAGCATGGATGAATTTCCTTTCTGTGCCAAAGGACTCCTCCTCTCCAGACCCCATTCCCACGTGGGAGGATCTGTGGGATCCCAGTTGGAAGAGCCAAGCACAGAGCCCACAGTTCAGGCCAACAACCGGCTGCACGTGTGGGGAAGTGTCTGAGGCAGGATCTCCAGTCAGCCTGAAAGACAAACAAAAGAACATGTTTGAGCTGCAGCCAGTGTGTCAAACAGTTCATTTATACCCTTCTGTCTCTTGGGAGGGGAAGAGAACAGTTCGGGGTTTTCTGGGGAGAACTCACTGCAGTTCCAACTTCGTTGGGAGGGGCAGAGACTGATCCCTGCTCTGTGGGAAGGGCCCTGAGGGGCAGCGTGTGAGGGCACTGAGGGCACTCGGGGTGTTCAGCTGGAGAAGGGGAGGCTGAGGGGGAGACAGGGGAGGCTGAGGGGCGGCTGAGGGGAGACCTCATTGCAGGGGTAACTCCCTCGGGAGAGGCACAGGAGGGGCTGACACTGATCTCTGCTCTGTGGGGACCAGGGACAGCACCCGGGGAATGGCTGGAGCTGTGCCAGGGCAGGGACAGCACCCAGGGAATGGCTGGAGCTGTGCCAGGGCAGGGGCAGCACCCAGGGAAGGGCTGGAGCTGTGCCA
>JAOXXN010000265.1:65119377-65130598 GCA_026770055.1 Myrmophylax atrothorax | reverse complement strand
AGTGTCTGCCTAAAGGAAATATTAAAGGAGAAAAAGCCTGGTTGGGTTTTTTTGTAACTCTCCTTTGATTTCCAAACCTTCAGAATTCCCGTGTTCCAGCTGCTCCCTGCAATCACAAAGCTGGAAGCCTCAGAGTGTCCTAAGAAACCTTGGGCTTCTTGGCTGCTGCCTCTAATCCCCCTCCAACTTTGCAGGTATTTATGAGAACCACTGTTTTCAATCTGGGGACCTCTGTTCACGAGAAATTAATACATTATTTAATTTGCAAAGCATATTAAATTCCTTTTTTAGTTCATTACACTTCACTCCCCAGTGAAAGCAGCTCTGTCATTACAAGGAAGATTGCTTTGATATTTACCTGAGCTCAAAAAAATGCCATTTCTCAATCTTGCTAAAGATGACAAGTAATAATTAGGAGGGGGAACACTGTCTGAGGAATAAAGGATAATAACAAAGACAGCATTGCATCTGTTGTTAAAATACTGAAATAAAATCAGACTAGGCACGTACCATCCCATTTTCTTTTACAAATGCTATGGATTTGGGGCTGATTAATATCTTGCCTGGCATTATCACCAGCTTTTTTAAATGAATGTTCCTGCCGGGTCAGGTTGGAGGGGGTGAAAGGAATATATTTATTTCTTAAATTTCTGTCACAACAAAGTTAAAATGCCACGTGTGTGCACCTTGTAGTGAATGATGCACCAAGCATGCTGTGGATCCACCCCCTGCTCGGGGAAGCAGCAGAGCAGAACCCAAGCACTGCACTGAGGGCTGAGGGGAACACAGGGGAACCCTCTGGGGCTCTCATCACTCCTCATCATTTTCCATACATTTTTCCATAAGCATTTTATCAAACTCTTTGGCTGCAGAGGCTGTTCCTCCCCCTGAGCTCACAGAGCCTTCAGTGGTGGGTTTAACACCAGCCCAGGCTCCTGAGCTCTGCTCTGATGCAAATAATAAATGAACAGCTTATCGTGCCTTCACACTGAAGACGGTGCCTCAAACACAATCACAATAAATGAAAAACAATCCTTCGATTTTATCCAGGTCTCCTTTTGTTCTGCCAAACCCACAAACAAAGCAGGAAAGGAAAAGAAGGCAAAAATAGCACATTTAGTCTTGCATTCCTGGTAGGGCTTTGATGACAACCACACACAGTGGATTATATATACTTCACTTTGCAGCTAATAACATGAGCTATTCATTCCTTTCCAACAGACCACACATTCCAAAAATATTTCATGTATGTTTAATATACTGAGTATTTCCTCCTTCATGCTACTGAAGGCAAATTAAATACACCTAATGATCCCTTCCAGCTCCATAGCCCCTTTCATCCAAAGGTCCTAAAGCACACTACAGTTGTTAATTTGCCATGAAAAACACCCTGTGTGAATAAATGATTGGGGGAGCTGAATCTAATATACATTTGGGTTTCAGTACGAGCCACAGTTACACTTTCAGCTTTAAGGAAAAGAAAAACATTCCTTTTCAAGTGAAAGGAAACATTCTGTTTGAGCTGAAGAGTTTTACTTCTGAAAAATGAGTATTTGGAAAGAATTTGCCAGATTCATAAGGAAAGTTGATCAAATAAAATGGAAGTTATTATTTGGCCTTGTGTAGTTTAATGGCTAGGAGAGTCTTGGAGGAAAAGGAAAATTATGAAAGGGGATTTGAAGATAAGTCTATTCCAGAAAATCACCTTCTCTTTGGTTAGGGCTTTTCCAGGAGAGCAGAGAATCCCTGAACCTCCCAAGAGCTGGCCAGGCAGTAAAAGGGAAGCACTCAGGTTTGCCCCAGGGGCACTTCAGGCACAAAACTAAGTCTGAGGGCACATCTGAACATTGCTTAGAAATCCTCTGTGTAGCAACTCAACTCACTCAACTTCTGTTTAAATACATTCCAATAGTTTGTTTACTTCTCTTTTTCATCCTCCCCCTAGAATTGTTTCTCAGGGGGAAAACAAGTTCACTCCATTCTATTCTATTCTTCATTCAGTCCCCTTTTAGTGGGAGTAAATCAAGGCATAAGATCTCACGACTCCAAGGAAGTCACTGAACTCTGAGTGAGGTTTAACAGGAACATCAGTGGAAGTTGGTTGGCACCCAGAGAGTCACTCACACCTGAGACCAGAGCGGGGAATCCTCCCTTGGGGTGCCCTGGCTACAGCACAGTGGCAGAATTGACAGGTTTAGGATTTTTCTTGTGCATTCATTTGGATATTGATAAATATTATTCACTTTGTGGATGTTCTTTTATGTGGTTCAACATTGTGGGAAGCAATGAAAAAAAATATAGATGGTAATTAGGGGAAATGTAAACAAATAACAAATTAAGGAAGCTGGAAATTATTGCCTAATATACATGCAGAATGTAATAGGAATTTTGTATATAATGCACCCAACTTTGTCACATCTTCTGACTAAGCATCCCTTCAGTGGATTTATTTTACTTTGCATGCAGCACATTTAATAATGTTTTCCTCTCAGATGCTATTGCTTTGTGATTTGGGTGTCTTCAAGATTAATTTACTTTCTATTTCATTTGCTCCACATCCATAATTAGGGTCCTTCTATTAATCTGGGCACAGCACAAATGCTGAGAGAGAATCAGCCCCTGCCCCATGGAATGTACAGGGACACTGCAAGTCCATCTTTGCTTCTTTAATTCTGAATTTTAAACACCCCTCTCATTATTGTTCCTGTGTAATTCATTACATTCACAGTAAAAGCCAACTGTGAAGGTTCCAATGTGTGCACAGCCCTCACTGTAGTGTCCCAATACAAGTCATCCAAAAGATGTTTTCATGTCCTTGTCACTTCACCCACTTGGGAGAAAAACCTTTTTACCTGCTCCAGCACCCCGACTTCTTGCCCTGGAAAGGATTTGCATCACTGAAATTAAATGGAGATTCCTCAAACTTCCAGACCTATTTCAACAGCCACCAGCTGTACCTGCACCTACATGGCTTTGTGGTTTGAATAACAGCCAGACTTCCAGCTCTCAAGGGAGACTTGTGGTGGTTGTTTTATTTTTGTTCATTTGTTTGCTCTAATTTTCTTTTTGTTTAGTCTTGCTTCTATAAAAGGACCCCACATTATTGCCAAATTGATTCAAACTGTGTGAGCCCTGGAGGACTTGAACAGAGTGCCCAAGTTCTGTGTTTGGACATGTTTTTAAAGCACCACTATTTGAAAATTCTACCACTGACTGTGTTGAGTGCTTGCCACTGTACAAAATGCAGATACAGATGTGACCTCTGCCACCAGAGCTCTTTGCTCTTCCAACAAAAGCAATAAAGCTGAGAAAAGTCTCCAACCTCTCCCTCTACACATACTGGTACAGAACTATTTTCTCAATTGCCTTGTGCAAAGGTAAAACATCCTCAAATCCACCAACTTGCAGCCTTTCTTGAAAGCAGTTTACATCTGTAGTTTTACATTTCTTTGCACACCCATTTTGGCAGGTGATGATCTGAATTACCAGAGAAAAGAGAGGGAAACCTGATGCCACCTATAATCTTACACCATGCAGACTTCAAGGAGTGCTGATGTAAGGATGCATTATGTCCAATAAATGTTGTAGAAGGTGAGGTAAAATTATCAGGAATGACAGTGTAAGACAGTGAGAGGTCTGCAACAGTAAAACAGCTTGAGATTAATAACATTAAAAGCCTCTTTCTAGGGTTTTTGCTTGTGCAATCACCTTCTCAGTGTGCACATGCACATCTGTCCCTCCCAGGTACCTCTGCAAGTCATTAACAGCATTTAACCAAATTTGTCAGACACCAGGAGTTCCAAACTAACCAAATTCATCAAGCATTAGTGAACTCAAATGACCAGAAACCTTATAATTACCTCTGCTGAGGACAAGAGTGTTATTTAAATAAAGATATTTTTAGATGTCGAGTATCCACGTGTGCAAGTGTGACCACAAAAACATCTCAACCACAAAAAAAGCCAGAGATGGCTCTTCCTTAGAAGGATGATATGAGTAAATGACGAGATGTCTGTGTTCATAAAGCAGCAGCATAGTTTGGATATTGAAAACATGGATTGTTGCTTTTGGACATTTAATCACTAGTGGCAGAATTGAGAAGGATGAAGAGATGCCTGCAGTACAGCTGAGGAGAAGTGAGGCACAACACCCAGCACGGTGTCCTGGGCACAGGTTAACCCAGACATTTGGCTTGGTTTAACCAACCAAACCTGGGGTGGGTTAAAGGGGGAGAGCAGGGAAGGTGCTGGCCCACACCAGTCTGCAGGAGCTGCTGGACAGGTCACCAGACAGGCACTGAGTGCTGAAAGGGAACTAAAGACTTTGTGCCTGGTGTGAAATACAACTCAGAGAGGGGAGGGGGAGAAAGGAAAGCCTGAGCTGTGAGACTCACACCCAAGGCTCAGCTTGGATGAGCAAGGCTGTGTTACCAAGCCAAAGGACAACAGATTGTGGCATCTGTGACACGAGACACAGTATGGCAAGGACCACTATTTTAGCAAGGGAAGAAACCAAAGTCATGTTTTGAAGAAATATTTGGCAGAGTGGGGAGGAAAGGGAGCGAGGTGTCAGACCGTGCTGCTCGAGTTGTGAACCCCTTAGACTGGCTTGGCTTCAGTTTGCTTGTTATCCTCTCTCTGCATATAATATCACCTTTCACAGGATTAGCAAAAGCAGCTACGGCCCCTCTGCTGCAAGGGGGAAAGTCAAGCATATGGCATCCCTCTCAGAAACAGGAGGGCACTCAAAGATTAATTAATCATCCAGAAAGATTACCAAGCCCACCTTTGCTAAGGGGTAAAAGATATTTTAGTTACTACTCTGCTGAAATGTGCATGTCCAGTTTTGACCAACAGCCATTTAAAGTGTGGAAAAGACAAAGCTGCTCAGAAAACACATAAAAAGAAAAGGCTGAAAAAGATGAGAGTGGAGGAATTATCTGCTTTGAGAAGGGAAATCTGTGCAGGGAAAAATGAAAGGGCAAAAGTTAAAAATGTAAAAAGCATGTATTTAAATTAGATATTCAGGGTGAAATTTCAAATAAACAAGTGCTGATCTCAAACAGATTGCAGGGAAATGTCAGGGAACACAGGTACAGGAATACACACAGGAAATGGGGATGGAGGGAAAATAACAGGGAACACACCAAAGGAGAAGAGGACATGAAAAGAACACCCATTTAAGCTCAGCAGCACGAACACCACCTCAGTCACAAACAACTCTCGGGGAGCTGGAGTGTCTTAAATATCGCAATAAGATCTGGAATGAGCACAAAGCAGCCCAACTTCACTTGGACTCAAGTGTGGGCAGCAGTGGGGAGGGATGTGGGTTGCACAGACTGTACCAGGGACAGAAAAGCAGCTCAGAAGGAGCAGAGTGGGGAAGTGAGACCCTGGGGATCACTCAGCAGATTTACAGTGGCCAGGGGTAAAGATAAGAAAAATGCAAAGGGTTGAGTTTCATTTGCTCCAGCAACACCTGGGGGAGAGGGGCAACAAAATTATCAGCAAGGAGGGAAAAGGCAAAAAATTCTTCCCCTAAATCAAGGCAAGCAACACAAAATAAAGTAAAAAAGGTGAAGCTGAGACGATTAAAGCAATGCATGAAGCAGAAGGGGAACAGATATTTTGGGGTCAGCAAGAAAAGCTGTCTTAGGGTCCCATTCTGAGAGATAATTTGTGTAGGGGTTACCTGGTGTGAGAAGTTTAAGCAAAGCAACAAGAGCCAAACAAACTTTCCAGTGTATCTTCACCCCCACAGGTGGCATCACCCCCCACTCTATTTCTTCTTTTTTGAAGCCACTCTTGAGGAGTAGTCCCCTTACACCTGCCTGAGCAGTGAATGTGTGGTAGTTTCTGTCAGAAGAAACACAGTTTTCAAGAGTGCAGGAGTGAGTTTGCACTCTCCCTGGTAATACTACAGAAATAAGGTTAGTTTACCCACCCACAGACAGTCCATTTAACATGTTGAAGACAAATTGACTCAATAAATTCTCCTGTCACAGAAAATAGCGAGAACAACATGTTGATGACATTGAAACAGTAAAAGATTGTATTCTAAATGTCCCAACATCTTTGACACATTATTTCTAAGGTTCTAACATGAGTGGCATGAGATTCCTATTTTCCAGCCTTAATAGTTTCATCTTTCATACTTTTTCTTGGCACCATGAACAAAAAAGTTCCTGCTGTGGGATTTCCTCTGTGCTTGTCCCTGTTCCTTAACTGTGGTGTGAAAGGATCCACCTTTCTCTGTGCCAGCATCATTTTTAACTCCCCACTGCCCATTTGCAAACATGTTGACAGACTGGACTCTCTGTTTTTCACATACACACTGAAGACTCTGCAGCCACACACTGTAAATCCCTGACCAGCTTTCTGTAGCTTTAATTTGGACAATGAACTTTGTTTGCATTGAAATCCCCATCACTTCTACTGCAGTGTTTCATGAGGAATCTTTACAGCTTCCTACGGCTTACCAGATTATTAGGGAACAATTAGGATCAGATTCAAAGTTCAGCTTCACTGGACAGAAAGTTGACACCTATAAATCACCTTCAAAAGGTAATAAAAGTACAAGAGTATTTACAGAAGATTCAACACAAATGACATAGATAGGATACAGCTGCTTAAAATTATTAGGGTTTCCAAACCAATTGTACCCCCTTGCATTTGTCTTTGGAGTTCTCCATTTGCTGCCCAGATTTCTTCCAGGCTCCTTGAAGGGACTTCAGAGCACTGTCAGCTGAAATTGCAATTTCAAGATAGAAATTATTAAAAGTATTCTCTCAGATTTTAGGAGGAGAAAGGGACAAGAACAACCTTAACCCTGGAAGTGCTCTCAAGTTGGACACAGCAACTTATTTCCAGGACTGACCCCCAAATTATCTTCAATGCCACTGCTTGCATTCAGATCAGTCCCATGCAGGGCCCTGTCCAAGGTTTACCCAGTTTAAGTTTTCCAACCAGATTTGGCTCCAAAGCAAGATTTGCAGTTCAATAGAAATTTGAGGGGGCTTTTCAGACTTGATTCCAGTCCAAATTAAATCTAAGTGAGATATTTTCAGGAATTCTTCTGAACTGGAAGTTCCCCAAAGCATTCAGCTGCTCAGTGATTACCACAGATAAAATGAGCATTGCCTTCACAAAGCAGTGAGAGGGACTCAAACCCCCAGTTCCAAGTGGTTCCATCTGTGATGTGTTCTGTGGGGAGGACATGATAACCTCCAAAGTTTGCCAGAAACTCAGGAGCTATCTTAGATCCAGTGAAATCAAACAGGGCTTAAGATGCTCCTAACAAACCCTCCTGGTTTCAGGAATGGCACTGGTGCCACTGGAAAGGAGTCCCCTCTGGCACACCCTGCAGCCCTCATGTCTCCAACTGAGTCACTCCAAGCTTCCTTTGAATCTCCCCAAGGAAACCAAGATGCAAAGGGCTCATGTGCTCTGGGCCTTGTCCCAGCACAGCACCCACACCCCGGAGCAGGGAGTAACTCCTGGCTCACACACTGGAAGCATCAGTAGAAGATGGTCCCATTTATCAGAGGTCAGCTTTAAATACATCCTGCAAGCATTGGACACCTTCGTTTTTCTCCCTTTGGAATTCAGGGCTTCTGAATGACCTAAATAACTGTTCCTCCACAGGAACCCCAGGTAGAAGATTCCCAGGGTCTCCAGCCCCAAACCCAGAGCGAGGAGCACTAGCCCAGACTCCTCCAAGTGCAAAAGGAGCACAGAAGGCTCCTTTGTGCCTCTTGCTGATCAGAAAGCCAGAACCTTCTCTGAATTGCTCCACTGTCTCATCAGAGGCTGCTGCACTGACATGGCAGATACCCAATAGATTTACTGGAGCCTCTCAATCTACAATACACTTTTGACTCAAAATGTCTTTCCCTGAGCTGTGTATGACGCACCCCAAACCTTCCAAATCTAACTAATCCCCTCTGCTCCAGCCTGCTCCACTTTGCCTCTGTAAGGAAGCAAGGCTGTTCCCTCAGGAAGGGGAGCCAGGGGAATGCTGAGGCCACCAAGGCAGGGCCCAGCCCACAGAACCCAGAAAAACCCAAGCATATGACAAATATTGGCCCTTACTCAAAAATACCAGAAAGATGTGCTTAGCAGAATCCTGCTCCAGAGAGGCTTTCCTGTGTCTCAACAGTTTGTAGCAACTTCTGCCTTTAATCTGTAATTCACACCAAGGAAATCATGCCACAACACCTCAGATCTCCAGCAGTCTTTCAGGGATGATGGTACACTACAGCCTTCTTTTTCAATATATCCAGAGCCAGCTAATAGAGCTTGTAATCTACTGCTTTCTTCCCATCTTTTATACACAACTTGATCTCCAACTCTGAGCCATCCCCCTGTGAACAGTTTTCCCTGAGCTACACTGAGGGACAGACTATTCCAGGACAGCTGTTCCAAACAGCACAGTACTCTGGTGTCAGGTTCTCTCTGTGGGAATCACTTCATTTCCTGGGAATCCCTGGAGCAACTGTTCCACTGGTCTGGCACTTCTGCAAAATACAGGAAGGGAGAAAACAATCACCTGCTCCCAAATATGCTCATTCCCCTGAATGGTGAATTCTTTGCTCCCTCCTTGTTTGGACTGGCATTTGCCATCAATGCCACAACGAGGTTATTTGGACAAAACACCACCAAACACTCTGGGTTTGGGTGACTCCAAACCCAGAGCAGCACAGTTATTCCACTCTGGAGCTGAAATAAGTTGCCCCTCTGTTTTCCAATCTGAAGAACCACTGCTGGACTGTTCCCATCCCAAGTCTCTTTCCATACAAAGTAGCTGGGAACATGTTGTGTAGTTTTAAAGAAGAATTTTCCTGTGAGAGTTTCACCTTCAACTCATAATAAACTGCCATCCTCTCAAGTCATTTTAATTCCTGTATCAATACCCAGTCCATAAACACCAGCATCTGTGTCTAACTGAAAATGAGGTTTGAAGCCCTGGTCAGGAAGAAATTCAAAAGAACCATTTCATCTCTGAATACTAAACCACACACTGACCATTGAAATGACATTCCTTCCCTACCCCTTTTATGCAAATGTTATGTAATGTGAAACACAGAAAGAAACGTCCTCTGGTAGGATTAAAGGCCCTCAAAACTGCACATCTGGAAGCCTCTGGGGAGCTGGCTGGTGTTCAGAGATCTTAGGAGCAGAATTTCCCTCCCCTCTGCTGTGTGCCAGACCTAAACCGATTCTTTTTAACACAGTTCTTGTTGCTTTGGGTACAGCTTCAGGCCAGCAGCCTTGGGCTGATCCCAGCCTCTTGGTAAATATATCTAATTTTGTTCAAAGATACCACATCTATGTGCCCAGGGTATTATCAGGTGCAGGGAACAAGCCAGGAGTAGTTCTGGCCCAAAGCCTCCTCTAGCAGCCCCTCAAATGAGGCTGCCTCTCTGACAATCAAAAGCCTTTACACTGAAATGCTGCAAACCTTGCTTGCAATAAGGGCATTGTTTTCTCATTTTTAGGGCCAATTTTCACTGCCAATCTTCACTTAATATTCAGTCTGAAAAGCAGATGAAATTTTTACTGAGTCTGGGGAATCATCTATTCCTGATAACTCAGAGCAAACCTTTAATGTGTTCAGGGGAGTTTCTGTACAGGAACCAAATCTGCCATGTTTTTTTGGGTTTTTTTCTAACAAGAATTATGGTTGACACACCAGAACAGCTGAAGGCTCAGTTGTGCTCTTCTGATATGCTTTTCCCACGTCCTTTGTGGCATCTTCTTCCTTTGCTGGATGGCAAAACCAGCTGAGGTGTGTTTGATGTGCTGCTGCTCCCTCGGAGGGTCTGGAGCTGCCTTAGAACTGCAGCCTTGATGTTCCCTGAATCAAGAAGGAAATCATGGCACTTCTTTTGGGCCATTTTGCAACTGCCTGTCCAAAGCAACAATACTGTATCAGAACAAATCCAACAGAAACCTTCAACATCTCTTTAGTGCTTCTGCTGTACATTATTCATTCACTCCAGTGGCTTTACATTCTTTTGGTTTAAGTGCATCCCTTTTTTCCCTTTTTGCTGTTCACTACACTTTAGCCACATAATCAAACATACAGAATTCACTCCTGCTCCAGATATGCAAAAAATGTAACACAGAACACCCTGCTCTAACCTTCGTTTAAAGATGGTTTCAGCCAAGGTTTTCTCCCTCTGGAAGATTATCATCAGACTGAAGTGCCTTCAGCATTGCAGGACAATTTGTTCACAGTTGTAAATCACTTATTGCACAGAACTTGGTTACTTCCAGTACTCACTGAACAGTCCTTCAGAGAATTTGGCTGGATTTATAAGGTACCACCTGTCAGCTCACAGTCTCTATTAGTCACCAGAACTGCAGGAGCAGACAGACCCACTCAGAGTCTGTTTATCCAGGCTGGCCTAAGAGCTGTCATGTTTGAAGTTGTGTGTGCTCTGGCTGGGGACCATCCCGGCTCTTCCATGCTTCCCATATTGGGGATGGTGCCCCTTATTTCTGGCTTTATTTGCTTCTGTCTGAATTTAGTCAAACCATTTCTTTGCATTCCTGCAAATTTGCTTTGCCCTCGAAGGAGGTTTGCTGCCCCAGAGCTGTGCCCACAGGCAGCTCTCAGCCTCCTCAGGGTGCTTGCTTCCTATCCCAGAGCACTGCTGCAAGAAATGACAGATTTAGGAGTAAGTTCCAGTGGCTTCTTCACTCACCTTGGTCCAGGGGAACGTGTGTGTGTTCATCTCCTGATAATTTCTCTGCCTCAGAAATGTCCAGTGGTACCTTTGCGTTCTACAAACCTCCACAGTCCTCTGCAAGTGAGGTGAGGACTCTGGTTCCTCCCTCTTCCTCTAAGCCATCCTCTGACCCCTACAGACTTCCAAAGAAAGGCTCAGCCCTTCCTCAGCCCAGGATAATGCCATCTGTCCCCAGAGGATAAGGTGTGCAGTGCAGTTCAAACTGGGTGTTAGGAGCCCATCCTTTCTATTCCTTGTCCAGCCGTCAGGGGATCGTTTGAGGGAGAAGGTCATGATTCCCTTTCTGCTTAAACCAAAGGTGCAGCAGCAGAGGAAACACCTGGGGCCTTTCTCCAGGCTGGTTCCTCAGCTGTTGGCCTCATCATCCTGCTGGAGGTCACACAGTGCTGCCAGGAAAGGAAAAGGAAAAGGAAAAGGAAAAGGAAAAGGAAAAGGAAAAGGAAAAGGAAAAGGAAAAGGAAAAGGAAA
>JAOXXN010000265.1:65091035-65112390 GCA_026770055.1 Myrmophylax atrothorax | reverse complement strand
GCGCCTGGGGGGCGAGGCGGAGGGAGGGAGGCAGGCAGAGGCGGCGGGAGCCTCGCAGCATCACCCCGTGCCCCGGCTCGGCCGTGCGGAGCGGGTGCGGAGCAAGGTAAGGGCTGTCACCGCGCTCCGGGGACCCTGCCACCCCCTCGGGGGGCTGCTCCGTCCGGCCGTGCCCCTCCGGCCCGGGGCAGCGCAGCCTCTGCCCCGCCGAGCCCCGTCGGGAAGTTACTTTGTTGGCAGAGTTGCGGCGGAGGCTGGGCTGGCACCCCCGCATCCCCCGCATCCCCTGCCGTGCCCAGGTGTCACCGGCCGCCACCGGAGTGTCCCCGGCAAGCACAGCAGCCCCCGCGGAACAGCCGTGCGCGCCTTGCCCGCTGCCTTCCCCTCCGCGCGCAGCCGGGGGAAGGGGTGATGGAAGAGGAAGAACTTCCCTTTGTCGTAGCAGAGGATTGAGTGACCTCCAAAGTTTTGTTCCGGGAGGAAACCGCTCCGTAAGTTTGGTGGGATCCACGCCGGTTCCCGCGGCGTTTCTCGCGGCGTTCCTTGGCATCCAGCACGCTCAGAGCTGCGGAGCGGACAAAAACAGAGCGGGCGCGTTTAGGTAGGGATTTCATTGCTTTGTAACATCTTGCTTTCTTCGGGCCAGCGTTCTGTGCGTGGCGTGGAATACATTCATAAATGCACATCCTTGTCCGTGGGTAACAGGGAGGATGAGGATGGGAAACGTGCAGGAACCGGGCGGATTTTAAGCCTCCCGTTCTCTTTGGCGGAAGATCAATAGTTGAAGATTTCTGCTTACCCAGTCTATACCTTGACAATATCGTAATCAAGACATCTGCTGCTAATGTATGGTATGGATAAGCATTGCAAATTCAGTTCAATTTCCTAGTTCATTCAGATTAGTATAAAGGATCTTTGGATATTGTGGATAAATTGATAAGTAGGCAAGATTATTAAACTTCGTGATTGGCTCGTGAGGAAGCAAACTCTCCGTATTTTAAAGCAGAGATTTAAAATACAAGCCTACATTTTTAAGGCGCATATCTGAAATCTGACTGCTGAAAAAGTGTGCATCTTTTGAGAAGACCAGTTAAGGAGACACTGTGAGATGCTAATTGTGGTGCACTCATTCATAATAAACAGTTCCATGGTGCCAGGCACTGTAAATTTTCTGGTGGAGTACCAAAAAATAGGGGGGTTAGTTTCTGTTTTATATCTGGACTTGTTTGAAATTATTGAACACAATAGTTATCCCATGTATGATACATCCATGAACTGATTAATGTTAGTTATTACCCATGAAATTTTGATGGTGTATTTAATTGGTTTTAGCCTGGCTCTTGTGGTTTGTTTTATTGTCTCAAGCTATCTGAGAAAGAAGAATCTTCAGATTTCTTGCTTGTTATCCCATCTGTCTTTTCTCTTCCTCATCTCCTTTGGTCTGATTCAAAACGGAGTGACTGTATATGTTCACATGAAGTAAAATTCCCATTTTAAAAGTACACAAATCTTCTTGGTGGACAAGAGCCATCACCTCCTGCCCTGTACAAAATCCTTCTGGGCTGGTGTTAATAAGACACTTGTTTTGGTGTCAGTTTGTGATGCCAAACAACAAACATTAGAGAATGCAGAGATAAAGCTGGTGCTCTGATCTTTGTTTAAACAGGTCATGGTTTTTATTTAATGCTGCATGCTCATTATGGGAACTGTCAGCAGCAATGCAAAGCGAGCTGGAGTTCTCATTTGGCAGGCAGGGATGATCCTGACAGTGATGTTTCTGCTCCTTGAGTTAATGGTTCAGAGAATATAGTGCTGTTTGCCATCATGTTTATTTAGTTGGATGTATTATGTGAAATCAGGAAAAAGTCTCCAGATTATGCCATTCTAGGACCCAAATATGATCAGACCTGCTGCTTCAGGTGCAGTTCTGCTGGCCTGAGGAGTTACACAGGACTGGGCTCTTCTGTTTAGGAGGAAGAGGAGGAGTGTGTGGAAAGGTCACTATTTTTTAAGTCAGCTGGAGTTCTGCCGCTGAATTATAAGAAAGGAGACTCAAATTCCCTGAAAGCAGGTAACTGCTTAGTCAATTACACACACTGTTTCTTTTCTTCAGACATATGAAAACAATATCAAATAGTAACTAGAAAGTGCATTTTTTTTGTCCCTGTAAAGAGTTTTCATTGTGGCTAATAAAAAGTCAAAACATGCAGTCCCTTTGGTTCTTGCTGAACCTTGTTTTGAAGAATTCAGAGGGGATGTGCAAGGTAAACTGAAGGAAGAGCCTTTTTATATGTTCAGTTACCCTAAAATATATTAGAATGTTGCAACATGCAGTATAAGCTTTCAAAATAAGACCCAGTGTAGTGCTGGGAACTTTAATTTGGGTGTTCTGGATCATACACCAGTTTGAGTTCTGTGGCCATTGTCCATGGGTAAATTCAGTCTGTGTGAAAGTGTCTGAGAAAGAAGAGGTCTCTAATTGTTATTTTTTAACTTAAAATAAATGCTTCCTTTCAAACCCTGCATATTCCAGGTTATGTTCTGAGATATAAGCAAAGTTAGTTATGGCAGAGAGTTCTTTACAGTCGCTGGACTGTCCCCTTTGACTTCTTCTTAGCAAATCACCTTTTCAGCTGATGTTAGTGCAGATAAAAGAGCGGGAGGGTGTGATGCGTGGGAAGGCTGTGGATGCCAGTGCAGCACAAGAGCTGCTGTGCTGGTCCTGGCCATTCCCCTGCCTGTGCAGTGCTCCCCTCCCCTGGAGGGGGAGCAGCTCCGTCTTGGGCACTGCTCACTGCTTGACCTCATTGTTGACATGTCAACAAGTGGGACACTTGTGCTGTGATTTGATATGACAGTGGGAATTGGTTTAGGATTAACAATTAGCCATCATGGTGTGTGTGCAGTAACTTGCAGTCATCACTGGTTGGGGATTCATAGCACCAGCCTAAATACAAAATGCTCGGCGTTTTCCGGTCGGTCACTATTCAAAATGCTGTTATTTGCCGTAGGAGTAAGACTGAGTCCATAATACCACTTAGATGTGCTTTATTCTCTGGGACTGTGGAGAACCACACTCACACTCCTGTAGTAGGGACTCGTCTTCACTCCGACTGAGAGGTGTAACACAGATGTATAATAAATTTCAGTTGCAAGTATCAGCCCTTTCGTATTCCATATTTCTAATTTATACATTTCTACTGCAAACAAGATGAGTATATTTAGTATATATCCCTTTCCAGCAAGCTGGTTTTTGTGTGGCATGTACTCTTACCCTTTTAAACTCAGCTGCTCTGCCATGCAGTCGGTCCACGTTCCCCGATGGCAGGTGAGGGTCTTGTCCCCCACCCAAAGCCCGAAGCCAGCTGAGCAGCTGGAGAGCAGCACATGGAGGAGCCTGATGGGGACTGCTATTTTTCCTTGGTTTTTTCTCTGCTTTTCCTGACTGGGTGTTGTGCCCCAGCTCCCTTTCCTGGCAGCCACAGACACCCTGCTTGATTCCTTAGCACCCTTCCTGGCTCTGCCACATCCCATCTCCTTGCTGCTCTGGCTTTTGTCATGCTAATCCTGTTGGTTTTTGCCTTCTCCCTGGAAGGCAATGGAAGGCGGGCAGTGTGCTGCCATCACACCGAGCCTCTCGCTGCCTTCTCGGCTGGTTTCTCCCACAGCCTTTGCTGGGTTCTGGAGGCTCTGCAGGGTTTGGGGCACACTCTGTGTTGCTGGGGGCTCTACACTGTCCAGCATCCTCTGCTCTTGCATTTCTGTGCACACTTTCAGAACATTGCAATTATTGGAACATCATGGCACAGCCTTTCTTCTGGTTCTTTGGGAGAAAAGTGGAAAATTTCTTCCTCTGTCCTTGCAGAGCTTTTCTCCACTGCATTGCTGCTCTGAGGGACGTCTCAGTTTGTCCCTCAACACTTTGTCCCTAAAATGAGTAGCTTTTGGTAAAAGTTCAAGATACATTGACTAATGTAGTGGGGATGGGGTAGACTGAAACTTGGCTACTGACAGAGGTGAACAGTCTTGCGACTTGAACAAGAACCACAATAAAATGTCAACTTTGACATGTTTTAGTGGAAACTTCAGATTTGTCAACACCAAAAAAATGTTCAGATTTCACCATGTTGATCAAATAAGACAGAAGGGAAAAGAAAATCCAGAAATGTGTAGTGACTTCGTTTCAGTGCTTGGATATTTTCCTCCTAAATATTTTTCTTTCATTTTGATCTCTGGTTACTTTTCACCCCTAAACTGTGTGTAGGTTTGGTTTAGCATCTTTTGTGCCACAGGAAAATTTTACATCAACCCAAATAAAATTTTGAGGAGAGCAGTGATTTGAGGCATCCCTGTGTGAGAAAGGCACTGGATGCTTTGCTAATCAGTAGGATTTACTTTAGGTCTGGGGAATACCCAGGACCTGAAACACTCACCTGCAAGATTGTGTGTCTTGGACTTCCCACTTCCATCTTTCCTGTCTTCTTCTTTGGAGGAAAGGATTTGGCTGCTCTTATAGGTCGTTGGAGGAGTGAGTGGTCCAAAAAACTGCTGCCTGTTTGTTCCTTAGATCAAGGAACACCTGGAAAAATAAAGAACAAGGTGACTCCCTCCCTGAACGTCAGTCAGGTGACATGAAGGATTTCAGTGGGATGGTGCAGCTAAATGAGGGAAAAGTGGAGACAGCAAAATGAATAGGACAGCACACTTAATTTTCAAACTTCTGTGTCTAAGAGAGAAAAATGTAGCTGTTAAGGGTTTGCTTGATAAATTTTATAATTTAACTTCAGGCCTTAATAGAAAAAGGTAGACTGATGTTGGAAGTAGCATCACTACAGGTATATTTACATGTGAACTGTGTTGTGCTTTCCACCTTTGACATCTATTTTTGTGCTGGTGCTTTGGCCTGTCATTAATCTCAGACTGTGGGATTGGATTGGCCACTTTTATGTTGTGGATGAGGCCACTTGGCACAAAGGAGTGGAGAAAAAGCACCTTCTGCAGTTAAAAATCAACTCAAGCTGTTTGTGAAATAGATCAGGACTCAGAGTCTTTTTCAGTGAGTGACATTTGGGGAGATTCAGGAGTTGAAGCAGCTCACACACCCAAACTGCAGACCTAAGTGTGGAATCAAATCCTCACAACCCCAATTTACTCCTGCTGGAATGTCCATTTCTTTACAATTTCCCCACAAAACCTGTATTTTTAGTTATTTTTTTGAGAATAAGTGTCATAATTTTGCAACTTTTGATTTGTCCTTTATGAATGTGCACATGCACATGGTTTTCAGTAACGGGGTAGATTTTGTTTTACTGCCAGAGATGAAAGCAAATTTTTTAAGAGTGAGGAGTGAATTTTGTGGCTCTTGGATATTTATTTAAAATTTCCTTCCCTACAGTTAATTATTTAAATAGATTTGCTACCTCTGCAGGTATTTTTGGATAAATACAGATAATATTGAACCAAAACAGTGTATTTTTCAGGGAAAAGATTCAGTTTTACTCAAGAAAAATGTATCCATTTAAATATTTCATCAAAATATGACAATGTTCTGTACATTCAGGCAATGTCTGTGTGGGACCACAATAATGCATTTAGCCTTGACAAATACTCAGTCTATTTGTAAATCTCAGAGCAATGCAGTGTTTAAATATATTGGATATATGGTAAAGCAGAAGTTTAAGGTGAAAACAAGGCAGTATTATTGCATTGTGGTTATTTTTTAAATTGAATAAATGAGCAGTGTATCTGTACAGATGAGAATTTGATTCAGAGAGTGATGCTGCTAATGAGCCAAAATAAAATTAAATCTTCATCAATAGAATATTCAGTTTCAGTAGTTTGGGGAACCAGGTAGGGAAATGAGGAAAGGTAATTTGAAATCATACAATTATTCAAAATAAGCCTAAGAAGGTTTCTAACTGCTTTCAATAAATATAGAATTAGATTTCTTCATTCTTTGTGTTTCCTGAGCTCAATGTCTGTCTTTTTGTGGGTGCCTGGTCAGACCTTTGGCATACAGTAGGTACAGTGTATTTTTGGGGGAAACTTCACAGAAGTGGAACAAATGGTTTGTTCCAAAAGGCAAATAATTTATCTCAATTCCCGCTTGCTGTGTCCACATCATCTTTTCATGTCAGATAAAACTAACAAGTCTGTTGGTGTTCTTTATAAATAAAGTAATGAGAGAAACATGTATAATATTTGTGTTTGAGAGCAATGGAAGGAAACCAATTTGAAGCAAAAAAAATCATTTCAGTGAAGAATTTTCTCATCCTGTATTTGACAGGTCATTAGAATCCGAAAAGGAGAACAATGATGTGTGTTTTAGCATGGGGAGAAATATCTTGGGGGGCTTTGTTGCCTTTTCTTTTTATTCCTAATGAAGGTTAAGATGATTGTAATTACAGAGAAATAAGAGGTCTTGCTGAAGTCACTGATTTTTTTGCCTGTTACAAACCAGATTGCTCCGTGCCCTGTAAATCTGCAGTTAACAAATATGTGATACATGTGAGATACATATATCTGTGTGTGAGTTCTTTGGTGTGTGAAACAGGAGATTCTAAACAGAATTGGACAAAATGAGTAGGATTTTGAGGCTCACAAGTAGCTCAGAATTACGTCCCCTGGTTTTGGCTCTGTGGATGGAATAGCTCTGACTTCCAGGGAAAAGATATGGTCACAGAACTGAGCATTATTTGACTGATAACAGTTATCAAATTCAGGTTTGCTGGCTCAGAAACCACCTCAGACTATGTTTTATAAAGGCAATCCAAAGAGTTCCCTTAATAAATGATGGCTTTGGTGTAACTTTGTGCAGCCTGAACAGAGACTAAAACCAGGTTACTTAAGATCTCTTTCAGTGAAACAAACACCACAGACAAAGAGGTTTGAAAATACCAGAGTGGCCCATGTGTGCTCCAGAGGAGGAGTGTGAGATCCTTGCTAAAGGGGCATTTGTGGAGGTTTAATTCCAATTTTTGCCCTGAAGACAACTCTCCAGCAGTATTCCAGCACAACAGATCTGTGAGTGCCTATTGTGTCCCCTGACACAACTTCAGACCTCCAAAGGCACCACAGGTTATAAGGTTGTAATTCAGATACCCAAGAGGAGCCTGATGGCTTTAATGCTGTTGTTTAGCTCTCACTGACACCAATTGCAGTGTTTGCTTCGGGAAAAGGGCTTAGAAGTGTGTATTTCACTTCAGCACGTGTTGGTTTTATTTGTTTGAAATGCCAGTGGAAATGCTCCTCTCTACAACAAACTGTATTTATTTAGAAAGCCTAATTAGTCCATCAGAAGAAGTGCATGATCACTCAAATGTACAGGAGTCTCAGTGCCATTGGATTGTGCTGAGGGCACGCTCAGTGCCTTTGGTTTCAGAAAATGAGGGAGAGGAGAGTGTATCCCTTTGGAAAATATTTCATCTGCAGAGTGTTTTTCCTGCCTCATCCTTTCCCACAGAATTATGCCATTTTAGGATTATTTCAGCATTCATTTCCCAGTGGCAGAACTGAAGAGAGCAGACTAATTCCATTGATTGGCCTCTACCTGAAGGACCGAAAATGGGTATGTTAGACAGCAAGAACCCTTGGTATTTCCAGCCTATTTCTCATAGTAAGTGATTGCTTTAATAGTTCCAGTATGTTCACTTAACTCATGGTCAGTCTTCTGGGGGTTAAACCAAAAATAGTGATTTTTGACAGTGAAGCCAATCACTGGTGGTTATAGAAATGTTCCTATGACAGTTGGGACCATTGGTGCAGAATACACTGTGGTGCTTTCTTGGAGGGTTAAATAAAGGTTCCATTCCCCTGTTTAAAGGATGATGTGGCAGTTTATGAAGAGCACTGTAGGATAAGAAAGCCCTTGGAAGGGTTTCTGTCACTGTGTGGTCCATCACAAACTCTCACGCTCCTCTTTAAGGCATTTCACTGCTCTTGTCTTACTTTCCCTGAGAAAAACACAGCTTTGATGTTTTAGAGCTGCACAAAAATGCCTCTTTCTTTTTTTTCTTTTTCCCTGATACTACACTTTGTTTCTTCTTTGGCTCCCCAAGCCCCAGCTTGGCAGACTGTCTGAGCAAAACTAACAGGTTTTCTGGAGCCACCACCTTGCCCCTGATCTTGGTCCTGATGAGTCCCCCTGTTTTGTGCTGTCTCACTGTTGGTGCAAACTCTGGCAACTGCCCCTCTCCAGCTCCTGCTGGGATGTGCTGCAGTCATGCTGTGCTTCTTGACCTCCAGATGTTTGGTAGCAAAGTGCAGAGAATGCCTTTGTAGTTTCCCCTCCTAATTTATGACTTTTTTTATTATTATTATCATAATTATCATCATCAATATTTTAACTTGATTTCTAATTATTATTTCAGCGACATCTGCCTGAGCCATGTTGTTTTCAAGTCTGGATTCATGTTGTGTGTTGCTGGAATTGTTTTCAAGAAGCCTCAGTGGTGTTTTTAAAGTTGAGGCAAAGGGTAGAGGATGGAGAGACAGTGGAGTGAGAGAGACTGACATGAGAGGGAACTGAAGGATGAACCTCGAATAAACCAAACCTGTGAGTGGAGAAGTGAATTAAAATAAAACACTGGCTTGAAATGCAAAAAGAGAAAAAAATAAATAGGCTGCACAATCCCTGTAAAAGGGGGAAATATTTCTGCTAGTTATACAAGAACAGTGTGAGAGACAATACCAGAAATTTCAGGCTGAAAAAGTAAAAAGCAAAAAATCTTACTACTAAGATTTAATTGAGGACCTCATCCAAGGAATTAAATATGTCTGGGTTCAAGCACCTGCCTGGCCCAGTGATTGCTCCAAAGGGATGTTTCAGCACCCAGAGGTTGTGGCTGATGTGCAGAGTGTGGAGCAGTGGGGCCCCTTTGAGCACACACTGCAGAAAGCAGCAGAAAATAATGCATGGAGAACATTCCTGCCATCAGTGAGGAGATGGCTTAGCTGATTTAATAGCTTTTCCTCAGTCTGTGATTCTAACAGCCAGGTTTGTGATATTTATTTTAGTATTCATGTTCTTGCAGTGCTTTTTCCATTTCTCTGTTTTTCCCTGGCAGACATCCCGCAGCTCCAGAAGTCTGGGGGAAGAGCATGGTTAGCATGTTGTTGCTGTGGGGATTGGAGTCTTAGCTCTCTCTGTTGGTAATGCTGGGCATACAATTTTAAAACTTGCATGCTGTAGAAGCAGATAATTATTTCCCTGCTGCATTTTATACCCTGGTTTGGGAAAGGAATACATTTCAGAAGATTAAAAGAAAGGAGAAGTTGCGATTTGGGGGGACTACTGGAAATGGAAGCAGAAAGAGGGGAGTAATGGGTGTCAGTCTGGTTATCAGTCAAGCTGGAGAGAGACAGCTTGTTCTGTCAAACACCAAGAATGTCAGCAGTCAGCCAGTCACTTATGCAGGAGGAAAACCATAGACTGAAAGGTAAGGCTCAAAGGCATCTGTGTGTGTTTCTGAAATGAGCTTGAATTGAGCTTGCTGTTGAGTTCTGCTGACTGATTCTGTGTGTGACATACCTCATTTCTGCTTAGCACGGGCTATTTCTGTGATTGCTGGTTTTTTTATTTTTATTGCAGGACCTATCTTTGCCTCTCCTGTCCTGTCCTCCCCTTTCCCCTTTCCTCTTTCCCCTTTCCCCTTTCCTCTTTCCCCTTTCCCTTTTCCCCTTTCCCCTTTCCCCTTTCCCCTTTCCCCTTTCCCCTTTCCCCTTTCCCAGTCTTTATGCTTTTATGTGTCCAGGGTTGTCACTGGGTGACTCTCACTGAGTAGAACTCTTAGCAGTGCTGTCACACATCTTTTTCCCCCCTTTCCCCTTTTTTTAATTCTTACCTCAAGTGAAATATGTTGTGTTCCCATTTTTGCCATGTATATAGAGCGAACTTCTGTCCAGCTGTTTCCTCAGCTTCTGTGAGCTCCTGAGAACTTCCCAAGGCCAAAGGGATTTTTGGGGTCCCTAAGGACCTTTGTAGCCACAGTTCAGTTGTCTGTAAAGTGGACATAAACCCTGAATTATAAAAGAAAGACTCTGTTTTCCAGGTAGTTCAAAATCCTTATGTAGAGCTGTGGAATCATAAATTATTTATCTTACTGGAGAATATTTCTAGAGGTCACCAGTTCTAATAGTTTCTTTCAAACCAGAAGTAGGTTCACTTAGAACAGTTTGCCCCCTATAAAATCTCTGACCTTGCCTATTCAAACTCCTTTGCAAATGCATCATTTAATACAGGAAGCTCCTTGGGGAGGGTTCTTCACATCTGCTGTCATAATTTCTTACTTCCCAAATGCAGCAATTTGTACTTGAGAATTCTTCCCAGGCTTGTGCCTCCCTTCCCTCCTCCTGCTTTGGCACATCCCTTTGTGGTGCTTCTGTGTGTGAAATCCAAAACCATCTTGGTTGTTACTCCAGCATTTCCTCAGCACTCAATTCGAGGGGAGGGCACGGAAGAACCTGCTCCTTTATTCCCTGACTCCTTTATTCCCTGTTTTCCTGGGCTTGTTAGTGACAGCGAGTTGTCATCACTTCACAGCCATTCAGGCAGCAACAAAACCGAGCTGGTCTCTCATTTCAGCTGCCTCAGAACAACATTTCCCCAAACAAAAACACACCACCACTTCTTGGAGCACTCAACCTCTGTAGTGCTTAAGCAACTGAAGCTCGGATTTATAAAGATGTTGAACTGTTTGAGTGCCACTGAAACCGAATTGGACCTAAGGAGCTGGGAATACCTTTAACAATTGGAGTGACTGTGAGGGCTTCCCCATCGCTCACTCTTGGCAGTGGTCCCTCCAGGGGGCAAGTGAGGCACATCAGCAAGGTCACAGGAAATCCTTCCAGCCCTGCTCCCCACAAACTGCACATAGTCAGTGAAGTGCTGCATTCTGGCCTGGCTTTTTATGAGACACATCTTCTGAAGCAGATTGCTTGTATTCCCTAGAAGGAAAGAGCCCTTGCTTGCATGAAAGTAAATATTTAAGTCAGACAACTTTTAAAAAGGATGTAAAATTATACTGTAAAAATACCCACCTTTATAGCTTATAATCCATTTTTTATTAAAGCTGGGAAATAAAAGTAAAATTCACATTTAAATTACTTTCTGCTGTTTCTAGGGGATACTCTTTGCATTCCAGTTGGTTTCACTTGGCTATTTCTCTACCCATTTTCAGTGCTGCTGTTCTAGACTTGCACAACCTTCAGGGAAAAATTTATTCCCAAACATAAAACCTGTATGGATTTTACATTTTTAATACTTAGTAACATTTAACTGTGTGTTAGCCTTGGAATCACTTTGTTTTCCAGTGAATCCTGAATGTTGGGCTAGTGGTGGCTTAAAAGTGCTCGTGTTTGTGCCAGGAGTTCCTTCAGTGACTGTATAAAAGCAGGAGCAAGTGCAGAGAAGGTTTGCTCTGGAAGGAACAACCACTTGCAGTGATTCCCTGTAATAAATGTCAGAGACCTTGGCAAGATTTGGTTCACAGGATCACAGAATCACAGAGTGCTCTGAGTTGCGAGGGACCCACAAGGATCTCAAAATCAGGGAATGAGCCCACACCGTGGCATTACCAGCACCAGGCTCTAACCAACTGAGCTAATCTTAAACTGGCTCTTGCTTAATTAACTTGCACTTTTGTTGTGCACAGTCCATTTCAGTTTCTGTGGGGGTTTTTTTGAGGGAGGATAGGGAACCAACATTCAGCAGTGCAATAAAAAGAGGGAAGCCAATGGTTGTGTTGGAGAAACATCCGATGTGCCCTTCTGAGAGACTGTCTCATCTTTTAGGTTTGTATTAAATGTCTGAAATACCTGAGCAGGTTCTTTAGCAGGTTTGCTCTCACTCCGTGCTCCCCCAGCCAGAGCATGTCCATCAGGTGGCTGAGCTGGAGACGTTTGTGATGGGTCCCTGGAGAAGTCTTTGTCCCTCCGTGTCTCCCCTTCGCCGTCGCGTCAAACAGAGCAAATCCCGAGTTATGCTTCGTGTCTTTGCTGTGCTTGCAGGTGTTTCCAGGGGCTGTGCAGCTGAGCTGGGATGCCCTGGAGCTGCCCCATGGCTGTAGGAAGATAACAGACATGCTGCCCTGAGGAGGCCGAGCAGCCGTGCCAGCATGGCCTTCGCCCAGTCGCACATCATGGCAGCGCGGCGGCACCAGCACAGCCGGCTCATCATCGAGGTGGACGAGTACAGCTCCAACCCCACCCAGGCCTTCACCTTCTACAACATCAACCAGGGCCGGTTCCAGCCCCCCCACGTGCAGATGTGAGTGTGGCACTCCTGGTACTGCCCCAGCCATGTCTTGCTGCCTTGTCATTGTGGTGTTTGATGGACCACCGGGAGGAACTCGAGCGCTGCTGCTCCGCTGCCTCTCTGATAACAATCCCTGTAATGACACAAAATCAGCCCATTTGGAAAGGACTTTGTTAAAGGAGGGGAGAAGGATTGCTCCACTAGTGGGAGTGTGATACATAGTACTTAGGTATTAAAAAGGGAAATAAAATAAACAGCCAGCAGTGGTAATAAAGCACGAGATGCTCTGAGGGCGATACTTTCTGCAGTCTCAATAATGTTTGTTTGCTTTGTGCAGCCTCATATTGATGCACAAAGCTGTTGGAAACACCAAGCCCCTCTCTGTCCCACACATCCTGTGTGGTTAGTTGTGTGACAGCTCCATACAAGGGAAAAATCATCCCAATAAATAAAAGAGTGTGGGCATCCATCCGGCAACTTACTTTCATCCCGATGTGCCCAAAATGCAGAGTGCTTAACGAGTGATTAAAATAATGTGTTTGTTTCTGACTTCTTATATAATGGCAACATCAGTAAAATTAACTGCTCTACATGATTTACTTGTAACGTAAAGTGGAGAATTATAATTACAAAATGAAACCTGCCATAAAGTTTAGAGCCAGAAGGAAGAGCAAAACAGTAAAAGCTATTACAAATAAATTAAGTATAAAATTCTACTGTAAAATATTTTTATAGGGAATAAAAATGCCTGCACCGTTTTATTGTGTTTATTAAAGAGAGGAACAGCCTTATCTTTACATCAGATGGCTGTTTTTTCATTTTTTAAAGGCAACTCTCTTCCTTTAGGAAGACTGAACAAATAATCATCTTGTGCACATTTTTGGTATTTAATATGATTTGATAATTTACAAACATTTCTGCAGTTAAAAAACTCAGCACTGAAAGCTGTGGGTCTATGTAGTGAATGCTTATGAACATTCTTTGGCATAAATTGGATTATGTGAAAGAAATCTGCAGATTCAGGTGTATGAGGATGGTGAGCACTCAGATTCTGAGGGCAGTGTTGGGGTTTTTTAGACCCTGTTGAAATGCAAACAGTAAAAGGAGTGTTAGCACTGGTTAGTTGTGTTACAGCCACATACAAACATCTTTTGTTTATCAAGCCTGCAAATGGCAGCAAAAGTACAAACAAACAAACGTGGGCTCAGAAATACTTCTCCAAATGAAAGGGCCAGATGCAGGTTGGTTTGTGAAGGCTTTGCTTTTCTCTGTGAATATTCAGGCAGCTCCTGGGCACTCATGAATTTGCTTCCTGGTCTTAAAAGCCAAATGATTTTTACTGGGCTGAAAGTAAGTTATTTACCAGTATCCATGTGGTACTCAACAATGCACTGTTTAAACTTCTAACCAGTAAGAAATTACAGTACTGGAGGGCTTGGGCCATCAACTACATGACAGAAATTCAGCACCTGAGCAAGTCATTGAAAATAAGATGTCTTAGAAAATGGTTCCTCTGGAGAGTTTTACAATCTCTGCTGAAAGATTAACACTGTTGAGGAGGGTTGGGCAAATAGGAAAACAGGCCAAGTCAATTGGAACATGTACCACAACCTGACCCACTCTTTCTCCTCGTTCAGAAATTGTAAATAATGTTTCCCAATACCAGCGGGATTGCTTTGGCCTCCCACCAATGAATAGAGTAGTAACAAAGGAGGGAGAAGGCGACATAAAAAGAGTAACAAAAGCACTTCTTATTCCCGTGATTGTTGCAGGGGAAAGCCCTGATTCCTTGCACTCAGGTTTTGTCCTGGACTTCAGGGAGGTGCAGGCTTTGTGCAGGGCTGGAAACACCTCCATTAGAGATGTTGTAGGAACCATAAGCAGATTTTACCCAGACCTGTTAACGTCTGAGCTCACAGGAAACTGCTTTAACCACAGAGGGCTCCTTTTCCTCTGAATTCAGTCTTGCAGCTCTTCTCCTTGGTCCTCAGGGCAATTTCATGTTTCTCCTTTCATGTTTTAGCTCCTTTAGGCCCTTTCTAGGCCCTCACAGTCATCCCTGTGCTTGACAGATGACTGTGTTGCCACTGACAAGAAGGGTGGTCCATCCTGCCAGTGTTTCCAAGCCAATCAGTCATTTCTGGGAAGTCCTTGTCTTGCCCCTTTGGGAAACCACTGAAATCCAGTGTATAAACCAACCTGGCTTTGTCCTGAGATTTTCCAACGTAGCTTTTCAATTCCTCTTGCAAGTTTTCAAGCTGATTTCAAGCAAAACAAAAGCATTTGCACAGAAATAATCAGCAGATCTGTATTCCTGTGCTCACGCTGCAAGCTGTGCATTGGGTGTTGGTGTGACAGCTGCTGTGGGAACGTGTTACACAAGAACAGGGGGACTGAGCCTTCAGAAATTATTTCCAGTAATACAACTTAGATGTGTTTGTGAAACTTGACATATGTTTTTACCTATATAGGGTCTCAGTGTGTGCATATCACTTCGAGGTGAAAAAGCTGCATCTCATTTATTTGCCTTTTTTTTCTTTTTTTTTCTTTGTGTTGATGGCCTTTTCCCACGAAAATTCTCTGGCCTGTTGCACAGAATTTAAAAGTGCCACATCACCTCAGCAACCAGGAAAACGCTGTCCACACCTTCCCCATCCAAACTACAGGGAAAAGCACGTGCACTTATGTGCTGTGTGGGGTTTCCATGGTGTGCCTGGTGGTTTTCCCATTCAGCTTCCCATGTGGAGTGTGTGATGCTCCCCTTCCTATAAAGGTATGGGTGCAAAATAATTTGTTCATGCTCCAGTTTTGTAGTTACATTGGAGAAAATGCTAAGACCATTTTTTTGTATTTAACAAGATCTGAATGTTTTAGATTTATTCCTCACTCTCTCACTAATCCCGTGAAGTTGTCAAAAACGCCTCTAAATTTCATAGACTTTTTTGACATAGGGAAAAGATGGAGTGATTAAATATTATTATCTTATGACTTTTAAGCAGTAAAATGCTTTTTAAAAAATTTCCTGGTAAACAGAAGTAATACTGTTATTAGCAAAAATATCTTGATTTTTTTTTCAGAGTTTGTTCTGTAAAAGTCAGCTTCTGAGTTGAAGCCCAACCAGCAAGGGATAGAAATAGGTGTTATATACTGCAACAGTGAGCAAAACTAGTTTTATTTGTCCTTTCAAAATAAGTATTGTAAAAGTAAAATAGTTCACAACAATTCTGTATATCTCTCTGGTTTCTAGTGACACAGATATAACTCCTGCATGTCTGGCTCTGTGGTTTTACTCCACCAGAATTCCCCAGCAGGTGCAGTGTAGCTGCATCTATAGATACACTGGCTTCTGTGTATTCAAACAAAATATGGATTGAGGTTAAAAAGATTGATTTGACAATAAGTATTGCCTGTATAGCAGAGAGGTGTTCTCTGTTTTCCTCTTCTAAATCGTAAGGAAGTCTTATCAAACTGGGTCAGATATTTTCTCTCCCTCAGTTTTGAATCTTGATTTTGGGTTCTGAGCAATGCAGGCTCACTCCTCACAGCATTTGATTTCATTGGGTGTAATTAAGACCAGAAAGTCACCAAATTTCCCTGACAATAGTGAGGCTTTAATGTACATTTACAGCTGTTGGGAGAGTTCTTACGTTGCTTTGCATGAACACACTCAAACATATCCCCAAAATGTGTTAGTTAAATTTGCTGGAATTATGTAACTCACAGGAAAAAAAATTTCTAATTAGAAAAAGCGCATTTAAATGTATTTATGTATCTGAAATAAATCTTTTCCCCATGTACCGTGTAATCATAGTTAAACAATGAAATGGGATAGTGCTATTGCTTTGAAACTGGCAATGCCTTTGATTTATTTGTAAGTATTTGTGTCAGAATCCCTGCCATAGCCCAACCTCTTCTCCTTAATCTCTTGAAGTTAATCTATCCCCCAAAACCCCCTGAAAATGTTGTGATGTGAAGATCAACAATTGTTACACCTCCCATTAGCATTGGGTTTGTTTTAACAAACCCTTGCATCATCAGGCAGATTTGGCTGTGTGTGCAATCTTTGGGAAAGGTATGAAAACAGTGTGAGGGTTGCAGAGAGGATGCTGAGCTGAAAGAGAAAAGAAACCAAAAAAACCTCCTAGTTTTGTGAAATTTCTAGTTCTGCTTTGCAAAATGTTGTTTGTGTAGCGAGGCCACTTAACTCCTGAACAGCATGAAGTGCTGGGGTTGCTTTGTTCTGGCACACACTGCCCAGCAAGTATAAAGCCCAGTGTGCCATGGCTTAGGAGCCATGCATTGAAGCAAGCCAGACACTTCAATAGGATGGAATGGTGAGGATCCAAGATTTTGTCGCGTTAAAGCCAAGCTTTTGCAAGTTTGACAGGTCATGTCACTGAACAAAGAAAGGCAGAAGTCCAACAGTGATGAAAATGCTCCAAGACCACCCAAGGGATGAAGTCAGGAGACCACTACCCAAATTTGAGGCCAAAAGGGAAGCTCTGCCCAGGGTTTCGCCCAGTCATTAATATGGAAATTAGAAGGTGTTAACTATGAACTTCAGGCTATAAATGGCTTATTTTCCCCAAACAAGTTAGGCAAGTTTTTGCCCAGCATGAACTGGCTGTGCCTCCAGCACTGTCAATAAATACCTGCCCCTATTAGAATCCAAAACTTTCTCTTAGCAGTTCTTTCTTGCGCTGTTTTTCGCTGTCATGAGCAGTGAGTAGATGGTGGCTGACCCTGCTGTGCTGCTGTCCCCACCAGGGTGGACGCCGTGCCCCACGACGCGCCCAAGCCCCCGGGGTACACGCGCTTCGTCTGCATCTCCGACACCCACTCCAGGACTGACCCCATCCAGATGCCCTATGGGGATGTGCTGATCCACGCCGGGGACTTCACCGAGCTGGGGCTGCCCAGTGAAGTGAAGAAATTCAACGAGTGGCTAGGTGGGTACTCATTCTGTGTGTCTGAAAGCAGATCTGTTTGCTCATTGGTTCTGCCCCTTCTGCCTCCCAGTAAAAACCACCACACACTCAGAAACCATGAATATTAATTTGACTTTCAGCTGGGCCTTCCCAGTGAAGTGGAGAAATTCAATGAGTGGCTAGGTGGGTACTCCATTCTATTTACTGATCAGCTCTACCTCTTCTGCCTCCCAGTAAAAACCATCCTGCACTCAGAAATCATGAATATTAATTTGACTTTTACACTGGAATGGCAATGAGCAGGAATTTTTTTTCTCTCCCCTTATTTTCAACAAATATTTTTGCATTTTTCCAACGGAGCAAATAGAATTTGTGAGACTATTCATCTGTTCTGCCTTCACACTCCCAAGTGTACACTGAGCAACTTCTTGGTGCTAGCAACAATTTAAGCCAGCAGGCCTTTAATGATTTACATAAAACCTCTTCCATACATTGTTATGGCTTTGCTTCCCCCCCCCCAAAAAAGTTGTTGTGACTGGGAACACTTGCCTGTTGAACCCTGGGGGCTCATAGTTGTGTTTTTCCGTGGATCTGGGGCTCAGCTGCAGCACAGAGTGGAATTCCAAACAAAGCAACCCGTGTGCCTGTGGCTGCTGCCTTGGATGGAGCAGAGCAGATGCAGAGCCTTCTGCAGGCGAGTGTTGGCACTGGAAACTGAGATTCTGTTCCACTGGGCAAGAGAGGGCTGATTTACATGAGCTTCTGCAATGTTTGGGATATACTGGAAAAAAAGGAAAATGGCAGTGAGAATTGGAAAGCATGTGCTGTATCCAGACAAAAACCCTGCTCGGTGCTGTTCCTGCAGCACTGCAGGCACCTTAATTTAGAATAAAAGTGGCTTCTGGTGCTTCATTATGAAAAAGAAGGGTGAGAGAGAATGAAAGAGAAAGGAGACAGTTAAAGAGGAACGGATTTCAAGTTTTATGTTGATGCATTTGCATTTTTTCCTTGTCTCTTTTCCTTTTTTTTGCTACATTTCACAGCATTCCGCCCTGGGAAGGCACAAAGCAGACAGATGCATGTAGGCTGGAATGGAATATATATATAAAAAAAGTCAGGACTTCACAATTTAAACAAGTATTTACTAGCAAATAATTATCAGCAAGGCTGATAAATATTTATTTGAGCTCAGCAACCCAATAATATGCCCCACTTTTAATAATTGCATTATTCTGTGAGTATTAAGGTAGGGAGAGCGTGTGGAAGTGATATATTGATATAGTGCCATCATCTCTCTGTCTGTACCCAAATGGAAGAGGGTGGTTATAAAACAGAAAGCAAGTTCTGACCCTATTTTGTAGGTCTCTACCATGTCTTATAATAATGTCCTGAAAATAGCAAATACAAATTATACAAACCATATGGTTATCGCTTCTAAATAATACCCATTTCATTTATCTGCTGGTGTGGGAAGAGGAGTGCTTTGGGTTATTGCTGGCAAGGAAGGGTGGGGGCTACACACAGCACTTGCTGCACAGTCTCTGTGCATTTTTGTTCCCCAAAAATGGGATTAATTTTCTGACTTTTCAGGCATGATTTTAATGTCATGGTAGGTGCAATTGGGAAAAGGTGGTCTTGGTGGTTTGAGATGCATTTTTGTGAGAGCATCTTTGAGATACAGAAATTTGGCAAGTTAAAGATTTTTTTTAAGTATCTTGGCAATTAAAAAAAAAAAGAAGATTTAACTTATTTTTTTGACAAAGTTGTTGTTTGTTTTAAGTGAACAATTTATCAACTCTTGAATACCCTGAGTGATTGCAAAATCTGTAGCAAATGGCAGGATGGTTAAGAGTGTTCCATTTGAGAGGTAATTTTAGGAGTTTTCCCTGGTTGTCCAGTTTGTTGTGAAAGGCACTGGTCTCCAACAGTTTGGGTTTTTCCAGAGAGCTCCTTTCCATACCTTCCATTATTTAGCAACTCCCACAGCCTACCCAACCTCCTTCTTCCTTGTCTTAGTATTTTACTAGTTTCTTGTGAAGATAACTGAGAGCCTCTGGCACGGACTTTGACTTCCACTGTCATTCTGACTTGCTGCTGCCAAATCTCCCTGTCCACTCTTCTGTGCCCATGGCACAGGGTTCACTTTCCACTTATTTTCCACTTTGTCAAATGCATGTCTTGGCTGTCATTAGATTACAGCTTGGGATAAACCCCAGAATACTTGTTAGGTGCACCTCCCCTTGCTCTCAGCTTCCTCCCAAGCACGAGGTGCATTCCCTGCCCCTGCTTTTGCTCCATGTCTGTATGTGTAGCATTGATCCCTACCTTTAATTTCCTGTTTTCTCTTGCCCTCTTAGGTCTGTGTCACTCTGGTCTATCTCTGTTTCATCTTCTCAGAGCAACTCGCCCTTCAGCGACTTCAGATTTTCATCTTTCTGCTTTACATAAAATTTCTGTGCCTGTCTGATGGAAAATTTATCTTGCATTAACATCATTAACTTCCATGGACCTTATGGCTACACCAAGCACATGCTCAAGTGTTGTGCTAATAGAGGCACACTGGCTTGCTGAGTCATCCCTCAAATATGTTCTCTCTTTTTTTGCCTCTGTGTGGGCACAGGATGGCCTGACCTTCTCAGATGGCACAGCTCCTGATCCTGCTCTTGCCTTTGCCCGGTGCTCTGCCTGCCCTTCAGCCACCCAAGTTTATACCTTTTCACCTTCTGACCCCTAAACCCCTCTGCTTGATATCATTTCAATTCATTCCTTTTTGTAATGAGTTGTTTTCTCTCCTGTTTCCTTTTTGCTAAGGCCCCTCTCCCCTTCTCAGGGAGGCAGTTGAGGTTTCACCAGGGCCAGGTTTAATCTGTGCAAGGGATGAAATGCTGGTGGTGCCTGGATGTGCTCATTTTCTCAGCTTTCCATGGTAGGCAGTATTTCATGGTATTTAATACATAGATTTTTCATCTCTGAGTGTTTGAATTGCCCTTTGGATCTCTGCAAATGCTGAGTGCAGGCACAGTTGGGGTTCCACAGTGTGACTGTGGTGGACTCTGCTTATTTTGAACCTGTCACCTACTGGTTTGATTTCCTGATACTGCAAGAGGCAAGTCAACAATTGCATTCTTCATTCTGCTTGAGAATTTATAGGCTCTTCCCAGATCTGCCCTTAAGATATTTTCAGGCTGTTCAGAAGTCCTTAAATGCCTTTGATCACCTGTGTCACTCTTTGTATCCCTTTAAAAATGATGAGACCAGAACTGCACACTCTCTGGGAACTCCACAAATTTATCCCCTGCCATAATGACATTCCCTAGTTCTCTTTTCTTTTCTGCTGTTGTGGATTGTTCTGTTTTTATTTTTAACTGTGACTGAACAATGAGGAGGCATTGTCATAAAATTCCCTGATTTAATTCCATCAGCTCTTTCCTGAGTGGCAATGCCTCGTTCAGAATCCCTCACTATCTACAGTTGGTGTATTTTTTCCAGCACTTGAATTACTCTGCATAAATTTATGTTGGGTTTCATCTGTCCTCTTACTGCCCAGTCATGCAATATCATGAAGTGAGATTTCTGTTTTGCTAAACTTATTCAGGGTAGCTTAGAAAATAAAGAGAAAAAGGGATGAACAGTCAGTTTACAAAGTCTATGAAAGGTGCCTCCCTTCTTTTTTTCTTAATTGACCTTTCTCCTGTTCTCATATTTCATATTTTCTTTTTTTTTTTTAAATCTAGTTTTTTTCTCTTACTGTATTTTTTACCAGGTAACACTTTAAACAGCCAAAAATAATTGGGGGGAATTGTTTCTAAATACATGGACCTGCCCAGCAGGTCTGTGGGATAAGCTGCAACACATTCTTCCATATTTTCTCAGGGAAGTCTCTTCCATGCATGGATTGGAAGGATTACCTAAACTAACACATTTTATAATATATCTTGTTCCAGTCTGTTTGCCTGAGGTTTTCCAATGTCTAAGGCACACTTCCTATTTGAGTTCAAGTTAAATTGGAAATAAAAAAAAAGAAGGTGGCTTTGAGTTGCAGTGCAAAACAGTATGTATGTTATATACAGGATATAGAATATATACAGTATAAAATAATATAGTTACACTATTTTATAATTATATTAAAATTATAATTATATTTTTTTTGAATTTCAATTACTAAACTGTTCAT
>JAOXXN010000265.1:65055593-65082744 GCA_026770055.1 Myrmophylax atrothorax | reverse complement strand
TAGTTCTAAGCTCAAGTCAACAAGTCAGTGCATTCCATGGGTTTTTCTCTACTGCACAGTGAACACTTCGAACTCCCTGACAGTGTCAGGTGGATTTTGGCTTCCTGTCTTCCACCTTGGACCTTGTGTGTGCTGCTTCTGTGTCTCCCTAACGTTCCATTGCTGCTGTGTCATTCCTGCTCACAGGACTGTAAATTGGGTTTTTCTGGAGCATTTGGTGTATGTTCCAAGTAAGCAAAGCTGTATTTCCAAAGGCAGGTTTTTAGGGAATCTGTTATTCCTCCTTTTCAAATCACATCAGGCTGAAATGTAGCAAACAAGTTGTCAAACCTGCTGCATGGACCCCAAAGTGAAGTTTCAGTGTGAATAAACTGTGAATCTCTTGGATTTTTTTTTTAATGAAAATTGGCGTTTTCCCATTTGGTTACTTGAGATGGGTGTTAATTTTCTGCATTAAATATTTTCCCTCTTAAGTGCACCCTTCTCTTTTTCCCTCGTAGGTCTCCAGACCTTTCTGGGTTTTTCTTTTCAACCTGCCCTGTGTTGCAGTTCATCCTCCTCTCGTGTCTCCTGTGTATGCAATCAGTGTGCAGTTTACTTCCTTTTCCAAATTATTTGGGAAGATATTAGATGATATCAGCCCCAATATTAACTTCTGAGAAATGCCACTTGGCATCTCTTCCCATTTTGGTTTTCAACTCTAAATACTGTAATTATGCTCTGTTTACAGTATGTCTGGCAACTTCATATCTTCATTGCAGTGTTCCTAACCACATTTCCAGTGTCAGGAATAATTTTCCAGGCACTAAAGTACCAAAAGTCTTATTAAAATCTAGAGAAATTAAATTAAAGCAAAACGCTGTCTTAAAGTAGCACTGAGCAGAGGCTAAAGGGAACCATTTGAACTTTCTGTGCATGATTAGATCTGTAAAAATCTGTTGAGGAAACTTTTGTCCACCCACTAACCCATAAATAATGTTTCTGCCAAATCAGATCTGCCACATTCCCTTTGTGCACAAACCCTGTCAAGCTGCACAGGTTGCCTGAGCTGTCTGCCATGCCCTGCTCTTCAAGAAAAAATAAAAAAGGGATTGCTTTCCATCTCTTATGCAACTTCAGGTTACATCTCAACTTCCACACTGCATGTTTCACAGTGTTGCTAACTCATCTCCCACCCCCTTCTGGTCCTGAAGACGAGTGTTGCGAGGTCTTTTGAAGATCTTTGCTTACTCCATATGGGAGAAAGTCTTGAGGAAAGTCTTCCAGCCAAGCTGGGTTTTTTGCCTTGCTGTTAGGCAATGCTGAGGGAAGTTTTCATGCCAATTGGTGACATGGCCAGTGGAGACATCAACAGTGACAATAATAGCAGTAATAAGTGGCTCTTCATTAATCTGTCAGAGCAGCAGATGCACAAGTAACAAAGTCCCATCAGCCAACCCACCAGCCAGAAAACCTGGGAAGAGGAGCAGCTCCTTTGTGTGGGTTAAACTGGCTGTGTGCTGGATTTAGGGCTGCAGAGCAGTCTGTGCCTGCTGATCTCTGCTGCTCCTCCCCAGCTCTCTGCTCTGGGCTCCATTCACCCTAAAATCAGAGGTTTAGCTCTCTGGGAAAGCAGTGTCTTTCTACACCATAGTAATGTGAGCTCTAAAAAGTACAGGAATATACTGAATTTTCCATGGTGAATCTTTTTTTGTCCCCTCATTATAAAGACAGTCCTTTAGGAGATGCTTTTATGGGCATAGTTCTGGAAGATCTCACAACTGAGTAAGAAAGCTGAATTTCATGCAGTTGCTTGCTTAGTATCCTGAAATAATTCTCTTTTCCTGCCTTTGCAAATACACATCCAGCTTTCTGAATGGATTTGTTTAATTGGAGAACTCCAAATCACAGTTTAGGGGTGCTGTCCATGCATAGCTCTATTTAACAAGAAGCTGAGCTATCTGGACATTAAAAGACCAGGGCCCAGATCCTGCCTTTCCAGTTCTGGTTACTGCACTGACCTTCTCTCTTACTTCACCCTTTGTGTAAATAATTAGAAGCCAGGGATTCTTAAAACAGGTTCATCAGTAGTTGCAGAGGACTTTGAGAACACTGGAGTGAGGTCTGAGTGAATGCCAACCAGCATTAACTTAGTGTCTTTGCCTGCAGCCAGCTGCATTTTTATATATAACCTATAACACACACACACACACACACACACAGATATATAACCTATATGCACATTAGATTGCACTAATGTATTAAAATATTAATGTTTTAGTTGCAAATCAAACCATGAGAGCTTGATTGGTGTGCATAACATGCCAGTCTCTAAGGGCTTTTAAATATGTACCATTTGTGTGGTGAAATACTTTTAATGGCACTTGGGTGTTTTGTCCTTTATTATTATCTAAAACTCAGTGGTTGTTTTTAATTGGACCGAAGAAAGGGGACACTGTTTAGTATCAGGAACCAAAAGTCTCTTAAGCACCAAAGGCAGGATTTCAAGTGGCAGATTGAGCCTCTACTCACTAATGAAAGTTTCACTGTGTTAAGTGTTAATTATTGCTGTTCTGAACTGCACTTGCACTAAAGCAGCTGCTGAGGAATGAATGTTTGCAACACCAATACCCTGGAGCACGGATTACCTCTATGGATGATGGGGAGAAGTGTGAAAACTTGGAGGGCTGGAAGGGACCACACCTGGTGCCACCTCCTGCTCCAGCAGGGCCATCCCAGAGCACAGGGCACAGGGTTGTGTCCAGAGGCTCTGGAATATCCCCAGGGAGGAGACTCCACACCCTCCCTGGACAGCCTGTTCAGAGCTGGGTCACTGCACAGCAAAGTTCTTCCTCCTGCCCAGGTGGCCCTACCTGTGAGACAGAAGAGCCATTCTGGCTGTTTTAATATCAGAAATAGGTCACTGGATAATTTTCCTCTCTCTTTCTCCATTTTTTTATTTTTTACTAATGGCACTTTGCTCAAATTGGTGCATTTGATGGCACAGATTTTTCTTGGAGAGCAGGTTTTTTTGCATGCCTTGGGAGTGCAGGCAGTGTGAGCCTCATCCAGCAGGCACTGGCTGTACAGGTGCTGGTGCTTTTGTGAGCAATCAGCCTGAATTCAGGAGAGGCCTTTTTAATGAATGCTTCCATACAAATTAAGTGACTGCAATGAATTAGCAAGAATCATTAACACTGCTTAGAAAGAGTGTATGGAACAAAAGAAAAATACCTCAACTCCAAGTGTATTTTCTATATCATATTGAAGGGATATAGTTGTTTTTAACTAATTAAACTCTGCAATAGGTATGGGAATGAAAAATGTGAACTGAACTACACCTTTTGTAGTCCATAAACATCATCCCAGTCAAAACAGTGCAATAAATTCTTGTTATTAGCTGCTCCTGAGAAATTTTGGTTTAGCTTTTTCCACAAGGTGTTTTTAGTCACAGCAGTTTAGAATTTCCTTTTTTTTCTTTTCTTCTTATCGAATATTCCAGAAAATGTTTTCTCTCAGATAAAATTTCTTACCACCGTTGCCTGGGGCTGAGGAGTCTGGAGCAGCTCAATCCTGGACGAGGAAAATCAGTAGATTAGACACCTCTTGCTTACTGGTTAGGGATCTGCATCAGTTCTCTGACACTTTTCACAGTGACCTCTTGCAGGGGGAGCTCAGGCAGTTGATGAAGCCAAAAGTGTTATTTACATTCAACTTTTGCAGTTGTGATCCTCCACTATGTCCTGCAAGCACATGTGTGCTGAATATAGACCGGAAATTATACTGATTTCAGCAGAAGATTTTGGGGCAATTCCTCTTTCTTGCAAAACCTGAACACATTGTGTGGCTTTATCTTTCTGTATGTGAGTGGGGATTTGTGCTTACTTGCTTTGCAATGTTTCTCACTTTAGTTAAATTTGAGAGCAGCTGGAAAATATATTGCTTTAGTTTAATTAGCTTGGTAGAAAAAAGTTCCTTGCTTGGGCAGTAATTATTAGTTTTATATTATTAAAAGGAAGTAGTTCCCATTCAGTTACTTAGCAGAAATAATTGAATCTTCTGATCCAGTAAACTGGCTCACTTTGGATTCAGCTGGTTTTTAATTTAAGACCTATAGAAGAGGAGACCTGTAATCTCACTACAGGGAATTGGCTTCACTTTCCTGCAGTTCATAAACCACCAGAGTGAAATTGCAATCCCCCACAGCAGTTTCCTCTTTATTTTTCACATTTGCTTGAAAGTTTAATTTTATGAGACAGAGCTGATTTTAAAGTTTAAAGTGCTTTTTGTTGTTGTTGTTGTGGTGGGGTTTTTTTCTCCTTTTTTTTTTTTTATTTTTCTCTTGAACAAAAGGACTCTGAGCTCTCTCTGTAGTCTCAGACAGCAGCAATTTCAGGATGTTGCAAAGATGTAAACACAGTTGGGTACTTCCATGAGCCCTTTGGCGATGTTCCAGGAGAAACACAAATAGTTGGGAGCGGCTCTGCATGGAGCTGACTCTCAGCTGGAGCAGCTTGGCAGAGCTCCACCACCTTTTGGGCTGTTTACACCTGGTGAGACTCGGCCCCTGTGCTGCACAGCAGCTTCCAGAGATGCCTTTTCCCTGGGTTTTTGCACGGTGAGTGTGTTAGTACAGCAAGGAGGGGATGGTGACTTCATTTGAAGAGCTGCAAAGAGAAGCACCATCACAGGAACTAATTGTAACACTGAGCTCCTTCTCTTCTCCCTGGCCAGATCTTAAGGGGAAAAGTAATTTACCACTTGTTGTGAAAACTGTTTAACATCAGAACACTTCCTCTGGAACTGCTGCTCATAAATTATTTTATTCAATAAATTAGCATTGTTTAAAAGGAATGAAAAAGAGGATTTTCTTTGCCACTGAGAGAGTAATTTGGAACCAATCACTGAATTGTTTTGGTTGGAAAAGACCTCGAAGATGCCTGTGCTTGGTGTGCTGAGGACCACTGGTGTGGCTGTTAAAGTCTGGGGCAAAGAAGGCATGAAGCACCTCAGCCTTTGCCCCATTCCCTGTCCCTGCATTTCCCCCACATCCAACAAAGGGTGGAGCTTCTCCTTGGCCATCCTTTTGTGGCTGATGTATTTATGGAAACATTATAGAAACATTTTTATTGCCTTTTACAGCAGTAGTTAGATCAAGTTCTAGCTGGGCTTTGGCCTTTCTAATTTTCTTCCCTGCACAACCTCACAAAATCCTTGAGTTGCTTCTGCCAAAGGTCATAAATCCCCTTTTTTCCTGAGTCCAGACAAAGCTCTCTCGATATTACCACACAGGGATGCACCTGTGTGTGCCAAATAATTATATATGTATTTTACATCAGATAAGCACATTTTTTAAAGTATCTCAGATTCCCAGGAATCTGCAGGAGCATCCAGGTGTTAAACCTGTGCCTTTCTGGTGTAGAAAGCTGTGCTGCAGCAGTTGGTTTCCACCACCGCACTGTGGAGTGGCTTTAGGACTGCTGGAAAACACAAGTCTGGAATTTTTCTTGGATTTTGTTCACTTCAGGTAGACACACATGGCATAAGAAGTGTCAGTGTGTGCTTTTTGAAACAAGACGTTCATCTGTTGCTAAATTGAAAACATTAAAAGTAATACACTTCATGCATATATGCACACATGTTGCATTAATTTATTACTCTTGGAAGCGTTTTCATGCTTGTTTAACTCAGAATGGCTTTGAATTTTCTAAGTTAAAAAAAAGGTAAAAAAATAGAAAGGAAGGATAATCAGAAAAGAACTGGCAGACAGTTAGTCCATATGGCCTAATTACTCCTGGTATGTGGAGAGAAGAATGTAGACCTGGGAAGTTACTAAACTGAGAAGTGGCTGCTGTGAGGGCCTTTTTTATTGATCCTCAGTGCACCTATTGCATTATCCCACCTGTTTGAGTCCTGATGAATCTTGGAGAGTCCCTCCTTGGGAAAAAGATCCCCCCCACTGGAAGGGATATTCCATCTCCTCAGGCAGCAAATCTCTGAGTCTCAGGGAGCTGCAGTAGCCACTGCCGTGGGAAGTGTGGAGGAACATTGGTTTTTCTTCAGCTGTCTGGTGATCTGATAGAGAGTAGCTGTAAAGATGTCCTGCACTGATGGGCCTGGAATTATTTTTTCCAGGCTGGATAACCTGACTGTGTGTATGTTTTTACCTACTGAGAATCAGAGAGACTGATGGAACTCAAGACCTGAACTCTGCATTAAATCCCTGAGGCCATACTGAAAGTCTGTGCAGTTCTGCATCTGCACCCTCAGCATTGAATCTTTTGACTAATTGTTCCAAATTAGCTTTTACCTCTGTTTGTTTTGGTTATTTTGTTATTTTTAAAAAATACCAGATGGGATATTATCATTTTGTCTTCCAGGAGAATGAGATAAACTATTTGCATTTGGTGTTGGTGTGTTTTAAATTCAGTCTTTCATTAATTTTTCTCCTTACCTGTTGCCTTCTTGTTTTCTTGTCATGAAGATAAAGTCGATTTCATTTTATTTTCATTGTTCTCTAACAGATTAATGTTTAGAAATATCGGTTCCTATTAGTTATACTTCATTCTTTCTTCTTTCCAGCCAGAGATGTATGAAATCCTTTCCTAAACAAAAGAGGAATGATTTCATCAACTCACAGTTGCAAAACAAATAATCACCTACAAAAGGGTACACTCTTGATTTTCTCACATGAGATAGGCCATCACTTGCATTTATTAGTTATAGGGCCTTGGCTTTCATTGAAAAAGGACCTGGTTCCAATATTATAATGAGTGAATTTAAGTTTGGGGGTTTTGCATAGTTTAATTCTTTTTGCACACTGCTTTCTTCCCTGTTCTCTAAAGTCACCCTGGTCTCTCTCACATGGAAGTTGGTTGTAATACAGATCTCCTCATGCTCCTCAAAACTTCTGGTTTTCTGTATATCTCAGTTGTGCTGTTGGCTCAGATGCCAAGATACTGAATAATATTTCACAGGCTATAAATAAACAGTGCCCTGCTAATTATTCTCAGCACCAATGACCTGAGAGCTGCTTTTGTCCCTGGCTGCTTTGGATGGCCCTCCAAGGAAGAAAGGACAGAGAGATGAGTGTTACTTCAGGACTACTTTAGATGTTGAAATGGCCAAGAAAAAAAAAGAGAGACAGTGGAGTAGAGAGCAATAAAAATACTCACTAAGCTAGTGACTTACTTACTGAGGCAAAGCTAAAAGGCAAATACAGCAGTTGGATAAATATAACTAAATTCAGGTGATGGGGGATGTAAAAATCTGGACACCTGAGGAATGTGAACACTGAGCAGATAAGGAAGGTATAAATTGTATATAATGCTGTATCCCCATGTTCACAGGGCTGTTGCTGGTTATAATAGTTATAATAGTTATACCAGGGAAAATTAGAGTTTAGTGCCCAACACTGAGTTTCTTGGGCTGGGAATCAGGATGTGTTGGAGTTGCAGCTGGGAATGCTGCTGCTGAATCCCAGCTTTGCTCTTGGTTCTCCATGGCCCTTGAGCAGTCACTCACTCACTCCTCCCAGGGTGGCTTCACACATGGTCCAGTCCCCCAAATCTCACATATGGGCAGCTCTGCTCCTGCCAGCAAGGGCAGCAGAACTGAGAAAGGGGATTTGAGCCATTCTTTTCCCACTGAGCTTTGCTGTCACCCACCAATAAATGTTCATTTTCCTAGAGCAGAAAAGTGTCCACTGTTGTGGAGGAAAGACTGGAGCAGGTTCCATGTGTTTGGGAACCTTTGAGAAGAATTGGGTAAGCAAAGGAATTCTAGTGAGAGAACTTGCCTTTCAGCTGTAAAAAAAAATGTAGGAAACTGTAAAAATTAGGAGGTACAATGATCTGCTCATTGTGGTTTAGTTCTGCAATTTTTGCTACTAATCAAGGTAATGAAGAATCAAATTTCAGTCTCTCATTGCTTTTATAGAAAAATCCATGTACATTGATAGTTCTCCCCACCAAGTACCCTTTTTTTTATGTCTGCTGAGCAGATTGAGGTGGTTTGACAATGGAAACCCTTCAGTTTTCAGGTAGATGACAGGTCAGATCTGTGCAGGGCATCACACCCTTCACAGCAGACCACATGTAAAGCCACACTGTGCCCCATTTAAATGACAAAAGAATTCTTGGACTACATGTTAGCTTTTTCCAGTAGTAGCTGAATAAAAAGGGGGGAAAAAAGCTAATAAGTAATTAAAGTGGTAATATGTTTGACCATTATTTTTTTAGTGTGACTTTTTTCTGTTATTACTGTAACAGAAATGATCCTTTCAAAGACAACTAAAGTGCTAATGATAGCTAAGAAGGTCGTTTCTAGGAGGTTAAACTGGTTTAATTAGAATTTATGAGAAGGTTACTAGAGGAGTGCAGAAAGATGTTAAGGGGTTAACCTATAAGAGATTACATTGTAGTCAGTGTTCTGTTAAAGTTTGAATTAATTTTTCCCATGGGTTTTTCACATTCTAATTTTCAACTAAATGAGACATCTGTTTCAGAAAAGGAAAATTTGCTATGGTTGTCATAGCAACTATCATTCTGTAAGAAAATTATTCCAATGGTTACTTTAGAACAGAAAGACAGAAATTCAGTACATAAAGCAACATCCGATTGCTCCCCCAAACTCCGACAATTCAGCCCTTTTTGTGGGGGAGATTGTTTGACCTGCACAACTTGTTCATATGTTTTTAACACGAGGTTAATTGTGCTGTAAACAAATTCACTGCTGATATATTTTCCCCTGGAGTCTTATGTGTAGACAATCATTATTCTTATAAAAATAATAATACTGTTGAATTTCAGTAGTGTGTGGAGACACTGTTTGCTTTGGGAAGGTAAGACCTAAATCAAAGCACATTTCTACAAGAGTGCTTCACTTCAGAGGTGAAAGACATTAATGATGGACGCCTTTAATTGCCAAATAAATTATTCTTGGTGGTTTATTTTTTGAGAACAGTGGATTTTTCTCCTATAGAACAAGCATGGCAATATTTTCTTTGTGAAATGCAAAATGTTATTCTCAAATCAATTATTAAAAAATTTACACTTCCCTGAGTAAGCACTAAGTGGGAATACAGAAATTCAGGGCTTGGCATGAAGAGTTGAACTTCCAGGTTCCATCAGAAGTGGAAATTCTAGACCAAGTTGCCTCTGTGATATCCAGGTCACAGACTCATTTGTGGGTATTAGAAAAGATATTTTTTTCCCCTACTCAGAACCTTTGATGGCTGTTTTGCAATAAATTTTCAGAAGGAGGGACTTGGGGATTTACAAAATCCCTGCGTGCTCCTGGAGCTGGTTTTGCTTTGGGGGCACTGAAGTGTGTGGTTTGTCTTTCTCCTCTCAGATGTGCAGCATCCTCCTCTGAATCCTTGTGTGGACTTTGGGGGTGTTTTTTTTGTTTTCCACCAGAAATATTGCAGACATTTCTTCCCAACTCATGGTTGTCTCCACAAGCACATCGTGCCTGTTCCTCAGGGAAAAGGGCTGGGGAAAGCTGGGCTGGAGTCTGGCCCTGGCACAGGAGGCTCCCACAGCTGCCCCTGCCCTTTGTGGGGACACTTCTGGGCACACCTGGGTGACAGCTCTTTAGAAACGCTTCATTGTGTTCTTAAAATAATTTTTTTGGGGGGGTTGACCTTTTCTTCTTGGGGAAAAATGGAGCTTTCCCCTTGGTTTGTTTCTTTGGGCTGATGATTGTCGCAGAACATTTGCAGTTGGAAGGGACCCAGAAAGATCATCGAGTCCAAGTTTTAAGGGAATGGCCCACACAGGGATTGAAGCCACAACTTTGGCATTATGAGCACCTGCTTTAAACATGTGAGCTCATCTCAGGTCTGCCAATGCCCAGCAGCACCAGGGCACGTGCTGGGTGGGAGCAGGGCTGGTTAGTCACTGTCACTGGCTTTAAAAACCGTGCTGGAACTCCCTTTGCCTCCTGTTTGCCCTTACAAATGTTTTCTGTCAGTGAGATTTTGCTCCTGGAAAACGTGCTCTGGGCCTACAGACAATCTGCCAAACAGCTGAGTGTTTTCATCTGGGTGAAGAAAGATCCTTGGCATGAGAGGTGTGGAACATAATCCCAAGGCAGGAAAGGATGGAGAGTTCAGGAAAAGCCTAACCACTGTGTGTTTTTATAAAGCCTCCACTTCTGTCATAGCCAAGCACCCCCCAGACTCCAGTTTCTGTATTTTCAGGGCATTCCTGTGCCATAAAAATACTCCCAGTTCTGTCAGTGGTGAGCTGAATGTGAAGAGGGGCTGATGGAGCCCCACAGGCTGGGGTTTGGTGCTGTGTGACTGGGACTGCAGAAGGAGCCAGTTACTGGAATTCCAGGAGTGTTTACATTGGAAAAGACCTTTAAGAACACCAAGTCCAGCCATAAATGTAACACTGCTAAACCATGTCCCCAAGTGCCACACCTTTTAAATAATCCCAGGGATGATGGCTTAGCTAAGCCCTGCCTGTTCCAGGGCTTGACCTATCAGTGAAGAATTTTTCCCTACTATCCAATCTAAACCTCTCCTGGCACAACCTGAGGCCATTTCCTCTTGTCTTATCGATGGTTACCTGGGAGAAGGGATTGACCCCCATCTGGCTGCAGCCTCCCAGGACATTTTTGAGGGATAAGGCCTCCCCTGAGCCTCCTATCCTGACCATCAGTCACCACTCAGCACTAGGAAGGTGAGAAGTCAGATACCTGTGAGCCAGGTGCTGCTCCTCCTCTGAGGAAAGGCTGCCAGGAGTTGGACAGGTAACCAGGAAAGTGTGATTTTGTAGCCCTGGTGCAGGATATGCCTTTTTTTAGCCAGCTGCCTTTGTCTGAGCAATGTGACTCAGAACAAAATTCCTGCTTCGTTGCTAGTGCTGTTGGTACCTCTTCTTCACACGCTTTCTCCTCACCTCCCTCCTCACAGCTTCTGGAGCCTGGGATATATTTCCGGTTCCAGTGGCAGATGGAAAAGGTTTCACCTCTTGTGTTTTTTCCCTTGGACACCTGTTTCTCCAGACCCTGGTTATCCAGGTCACATGATGAAGAGTAGAAGATGAGCTCTCAGCTGTGGACAGGGGAAGCTTTTCAATCATCAATAGTTGAGGCTCTTTTGTCTGTGGAAGAGAAGCAGCCCATTCAATGTTCTTCAAATATGGGTATGGCCAGAAGATCTGTCAAAAATCATAAAATCTCCAACCCAAAATTAACCCCTCAATTTTATGACCTAGAATTGAAGCTTAGGCAGCAAGACATAATTTAGCATTGTGATATAATTGCTGTGAAATACAGTATTTTTAATCAATGGGATAGCAAGATATGGATAAATTGTGTTCTGACTGGCAGTGTTACAGTCCCACTGCTCCATAAATATGTTTTAAAAAATGTAAATGCCTGTCTGATACAAAATCCTGAATATGGAAAGTCTTACTTGAAAGCAAGTCAACACACCAGAGGACAGAAGAAATGTATGTGTGAGAGAAGCAGCAGCAGCATTCTTGCTCTGATGGGATGCATCCAATTAGGGAAACAAAGCAGCACAGAGGATGTGTCTGACTTTGGAGTGGGGTCTGTCACTGTGCCAGGGTCTGGCCTTGCCCAGCTGGTCACAGGAGAAGGGCCAAGTGCTGTGGGAGCCACTGTGAAACAGTCACATGTAGGTGTCTGAGACAGGTGGTCTCAATGCTGTGAGATGAAGATCTTGGCATCCAGGTCTTGAGAGCAGTTCGAGAAATGCTGTGAGTATTTTACTGTCTGCTCAAAGTGGTAAGGACTGCACTGATTTGCCACCCAAGGTAAATAACACTGGTTGTGTGGAAAGAGGGGGTTACTGTGCTCACAGAGAAGAAAATGAATGCTGTTTGTGCCTTCAGATTCCATGCCAGCAGAGAGTCAGTCTCAGGATTTTAATTAGATAACCAGTACATGGAAGTAGCACTGAAGACATTCTCCTCCTCTCTTGGCAGGCAACCTTGGTTTTATGGCTGGGGCTTTAATCTTCCACGAGGCCAAGCACTATTAGAGAAATGGAACCTTATTCCAGATGGAATAGATATTCTTATAACACACGGACCACCTCTCGGTAAGACAATCCCAGTGCTCTCAGCTGTGTGTTTCAGATATTGTACAGGAACTGATGGCGCTCCTTAGGAACACAGTGGAAAAAAAAAGCCAAAGTAGCTCTTCAGCTCATGATCACCTATGATACCTGTGCTCAGTGGCAGGGAATTAAATACTGCCTTAAAAAAGAAAACCTTAGCACATAAAGCCCTAATGAGCTCTATAAATTAGCAGGGCTTCTTTTCCTGTGCCTGTCAAATCAGCCACTGGTGAAATTCCTAGATTGAAAGCATGGAGCCTGCTAAGAGAAATGCAGGATTAGGATCTCAGGTTTTTATCACTTTCTCCCCAACTTGCAGTAGCATTCCCCCACCAACAAGTACCCAGAATCTCTGTTTTTCCTCCCCTTGGTGCACCTTCTGCCTCACAAACCCAAATGCTGCCATTGGCTGCCTGTTCTTTGGACAGCATGGGTGAATTGCTAACCTGTAGTACAATCTGGCAACATGAACAGATCAAAAAAAATCCAGTTTTGCATGTGTGTTTTCCAAATATCAATATAGGTGAATTAAAGCCATAAGAGATTTCTTGTATTCCTGGAACACTGTGAAATTACCTTTGTTACAGAAATACTATAATCACAGAAAGTTGTCCAGATTCAGTAAAGGCTTCAGGCAGTTTTTCAAGGTATTTAACACACAGCAATCTATATTTAATGTGACTGTGTGTTTAACTCAGTTAATAAATTTAATAAATGGACACGAACATGCACCATGTACTTCAGTGTTCTGTTCTGTGTGAAATGAAGGTAGTTGGTTTCTTTGAACCTTTAGATTCCCCAGTTTCCTGAAGTTAAAACCTCTTGTCTCCCACCCTTTCTTCTCTTTCAGAGCTTGGAGGAGAAAGTATCCTGAGGGTTTGTGTTTTGTTTTCTTTAGAGAGAGGTGTTTGCATTGCACTGCTCGCTGATCCTGGGGAAGGTGCTGCTTTGTGGGTGCAGTTTCTCCAGCAGGGCCCCTGTTTGGATCCTTCCCCTCAGTGGAGTCTCCTGCCCTGCCATGGGCTGGTTTTAGCCTGAACCCCTGTGGTGCAGCAGAAATGAACTGCTCACACCCTGAGCTATCAGCCCCAGAGTTTGTCAGAAGCTCTTTCACCACTTCCAAATCCATTTTGAAAACCAGCTGTATAAAAAAATCCAACCTTCAGCTGATCCAAAGAGTCACTTGCAATCCAGTGCTGGAGAGTGGAGAGAGGGGTTTGCACCACCCAGATTCATCACCTTGATAATTTAGGCACCAGACCTCTCCATCCCCTCTGGGATCAGCAGGGGGAGGAGACTCCAAAGAGCACTGCAGAGCTGGCACTCAACAGACATACTTTAATAATACATTTAATAATTGAAAAGTAATTTAATAATTGTAGCAATTCTGAGGAAGAGCCGCCCATCTCCACAGATTGTAATGGAATAAGGTGATTTCCCCCATCTCCTTGTCTCAATAGTTCTTTTTTTTTATTTTTTAAATTTTTAGTCTTCAACCACCCTCCAGGAATTTTCTTTTTTTAAAAGTTGCCATTTCTTTGCCTCTCTCTTATTGATGCATTAATAAATGGCTCAGGCACAGCCCCCTCTGCCTGAGGGCATCAGCTGCTGCTCTCCCCGACACCAGGGCAACAACTGTAATAAAAATCCAAGTAGTTTTTCTCTTCTCTTCTAGACTAGGGCTTTGGGATGAACCTGGGAGGTTCACACAGGATGAGAAAACAAAGCTTAAAGCAGCTATTATTCACCATTTTGTTAGTGACCTGTTAGTTATTAATAAAGATATGTCATATATTTCATAGCTTATAAAATACAGTATTTATCATAATGGGATCAGTGCTAATGCTCATTTCTATATCAGCATATTTCTGTTGCTTTTATGCATAGTGTAACTTTTAAAGTGTTTTCCCCAGTTCCTAAAGATCTGCATTTATGATTCTTTTATTTCTCTTCCAAAAGTTCACTTTTCTTTTCTTTGTTTTTGATTCAATTTCACCTTTAAGTCTTCATCTGCAGCTGTCTGCCTGATTGTCTGTGACAAAGATTTATACTTTCCTGACAGCTGCAGAAACCTGTTTCAAGTAACCAAACATTAAAAAAACCCCTAAGATGAACTCTAATTGTTAGCTAGGTGTAATCAATTATTCTTAGTTTGTGTAGTCAGGTGTACATAATAAGCTGCAAACATATGGGAAGGCTTCAGAAGGGTGATAATGCATGTAAACAAAAACATGTTCAACATAAATAATGCTTAATTTAATGGAGAAGTTAATTTTATGGATTTTTGTTTGGGAAGTTTTTGAAGTGGAAACACTTTTGGCTTTATGTTCACGGCAGACATTTTGACAATTAACTGTTTCAAATCACTGAAGTAACAAAACCTGTGGTGTTAAGATGTTTATTCTGACAAACAAAAGCATGAGTGGATTCCAGAGGAGTTGCTGGCTGCATTTTGACATCTCAAATGCTCATTGTTTGCTGCAGTGAATTCTGACCTGCAGTGGGTGCTGTGAGTGAACATTGCTCTGCTCTGTGTGATCCAGAGGGGCTTTCTTTGGGCCATGCCCCTCACAGGTGCCAGGCAGGGAGGAATTCAGGGTCTGAGCATGATCAGAACTAACTCTTTTGGCCTCTCAGGATGCTGCATTCCCAGCTTATTTCTGCAAATTGGACTTGGCTCTCTAACTATGACACAAGGGCAAACTTTGGCCATTTTCATAAAACCTCACAGTGTACTCGAGCCCAGTTTTCAAAGCACTGGCAGCTGAAGAACATTTCTCAATGTGTGAACTTACCCTGCAGCTCTAGTGAATCTGAGAGCTTTTCCAGCAGCTTGAATGCCTCAGTTCTGTTCTTTCAAGGCAGTTGGTTGCTGCTTAGCCATGCTTGAGTGGACATCAAAAGTGAACCTGTGAAAACCAAGGCCAGGCTCTGTAACTCCCTGCTAAAGGCACAAAATATCCACAGCTCTGCAGCAGCCCAGGAGACACAAACCTGTGACAGACACACAGGAAAAATATCAGAACAACAGAATAAACCAGGAAAATTGGCTCTTTCAGACTTCAAATCTGAGCCTGATGACAGTGACAGAACAACAGAAAGGAATCAGATTGGTTATTGCAAACCCTCTAATAGAACAACATCCTTCTTACAGCATTCCTTTGAAGGAAACATGAGACTTCAGTTGGCAGTAAACACCCCCCTGCAGTATTTTTAGACAAAGAGGCAACTTGGTGTAACATTTCTGTCTGTGTTCATAAGAAATACACATTTTCACACAGTCTTTGTGCATGTAAACACAGCACTTAAATACATCTACTGCAAAAGGCCTGAGTTTCTCTTCCCATCCATAAATTTGGGTAGGTATGTCATGAAGTGATTAAACCAGTTTTACTTGAGGATGTTAATTTTTGGCCACGGAGTAGGTTCCTCACCTGACTTCCACTGCTGTAGTGTGATAACAATATCAGTTTATTATTGGCAACACAGAGTCCATTACATCAGTTAAAGTGTGCAATTTAAAAAAAGTAAATTCCAGGACTAGATTTAGATAGCTAAGTGTCCATTTAGATTTTTTAGACTCACTTTGGACTCACTGCTCTTTACACCTCACCCTCTTCAAGGAAAAAACCAAACAGGTAAAGCATTGAGTTTTCCCATGAACAGCAGTGCAAAAAATGCTTTAATTGCAGTGGGTTTTCTTTGCTCCTTGAAAAACAACTGGTAAGAATTATCATAGTCTGTTTTATCCAGATGAGCTTTATGGCTTTCCTAGAATTTTTTTCCTTCCTTCCTCTTCTACTCACCCAGGCACACACAGTTTTTTCCACTTCAGTTCTTCTGTGAAAAGCCATGAGAGGTGCAATCTCAGAAATGCTGTAGAACAGCCCAGCTGCAGATTACCTGTCATCTTCTAAAGCTTTCCTTTCTCTCCAAAGGTTTTCTAGACTGGGTTCCTAAGAAAATGCAACGGGTAGGATGTGTTGAGCTGCTGAACACAGTCCAGAGGCGAATACAGCCAAGGCTTCACGTGTTTGGACATATCCATGAAGGTCAGAACACATTTCTTTCTATGTATGTTTAGAAACTGCAGACACAGGAGGTTTAAGTGGCATTTCCAAACTGAAGCACTTCTGGAATTCAGATACCTATTTAGCTGCCCATATAGAGATGAAATTGGCTGATACCCACATCTCAATATTTGTACTTCAGCTTCTCTTTCAGTTCCTACAGCTGTGGAACAGGGTGATATTGCCTTCACAGGGAGGATTACTGGGAATTTTAAAACAAGAACACAAGTCACAGAAAGTGACTGAATATTAGGATTGATGGATTGCATTTTGCTTAGCTGGATCTGTGATTTAGGATAATTCATGTAAGCTCTCTGTGTCTCAGGGATGCTTTGAGGGGTTTCTAAGGCTTAATCTTCAAGGCTCTACAACAAAGTTCTCTCTCCCCATCAGTGCATATATGAAATTGAAATCAAGAGAGATGCCACCACTGACTTGTGTAGAACTTCCAAGATATTTGTTGATGCATTTAGTTGCTCTGGCAGGGGAAACATTTTTTGCCCAGCCAAAACAAAGCAATTCTCTTGACTATTTGATATTTACCTGGGGGAAAAGTGAGTTCCCTTCACATCAGTCAGTAAATGGTGACAAATACACTCAGCAGGAGTTCATCTGCAGGCAAAGGGAAAGGTGGATGCTCTCTGTCCTGCCCTAATATCAGGGATTTCAAGCAGTGCTTCAGAAGAAGCAGCCACTGGGCTGTGCAGAAGTGAACCCATTGGTGTGTAAGTGTTTATTATCAGCTGCTTAGTCCTTGGCAATAGGAACTTACTGGCAGGAAAAGGTACCCCACAGCTGCCAGTTTGCTGCCTCTGGGCCTGCTCCAGCCTTGGATGAGGGATCTCTGTAGGTCTCACCAGTGTAGCAATGGAGAAACTGGAGTAGCTGGCATTCAGAGACTCCTGGTTTGGAGAAGAACTATTGCCCTTCCCAAGAAATGCCACCTGACTTGCTGCTGGGGGCTTTCACCCTGCATTGGAATTGACTGTGCTGAGAGTGTGCTGGTGTAAAACTGAGGGAGAAGATGTTCAGACCATTATTTACAGCCCAGGGATTAGGTCCATTCTCCTCATGTGTGGTGACCTGTTAATGCCTGGTTAATGCCCAGAGTGCTATTAAATCACAGAGTAATTACTGCTGTTAGAGCAGGCTTTGGTGTCCTGACCAAGAGAGCTGCAGAAAGCAGTCCAAACTCACTGTTAGTTCAGAAATTGTGTGCCCAGTGGGTTGCAGGGGGTCTAAGCAAACAGAAAGCCACGAAGCTTCAGGCAGGTAAACAAAATCACATCTGCTAAAGCCAAGCCCAGCTCTGGCTCTCAGGGGAAGGGAATGGCACCTCCCTAGAATGGTAAATCTCGAGAATTGATGTCGTTGGCACAGCTGGTATCGGAGCACAGAAACAAGGAACTCTTCTCGTTAACTACCATAATTTAGAGCAAACAAACAGGGAAGTGCACAGCCTGTTCTGCAGTGGGATGCTGAACCTCTGCAGAGGAGAACTCCCATTGCAGGCAGCCTGTGCAAAGGAAGCTGAATTTGGGGAGAGAATGCCTGATTGGAACAGATGAGTTCTTCCTCTGAGTGAGCAAAGCCACATCTGCAGCAGTCATTTACAGAATATCTGGGGGGAAGAGATGCTTAGGAGAGATGTTTCTTCTCTCTTCCCCCTCTGCACTGCTGTGTCTGCCAAAAATACCCTCACACATGGGCTTGCTGCTGCTGGACCTGTGGAGGTGACAAACAGCGTGGCAGGGTCGAAAATCCTGGTTTTCCCATCACAGCCAGCACTTGGCTGAGGTCATGGCCAAGGAAACTCTGCTGGCAGCAGGACAACAGTGAAAGCTGGAGCATTAGGAGTCTTCCAGCAAATGTCCAAATGTGTAGCCAAGAAGACAAAGTCCCAGCAGCAATGCTGGCTGTCCTCTGTGCATTTGGTGTTTGACACAGAGCAGTCCTGCTGTGGCAAACAGAACCTGGCTGAGAGAAATGGCTGTGACAGGAACCTGACAGGGTGTTCTTCCCTCCCTAGTCCCTAATTATAGTGTGGTTTTTCCATGGGCAATCCAGGAGGCCCTGCCTTATTCAGGGTATTTCAAGGAACAAAACAAAACAAAAAAACCACCAACAAAAAAAAGGGAATTTTGGCTACTGTTTCTTTGTTTGCAAATTATGCAATTTCCAATGCTTCTGTAAGACACAAAACTGCTCTCAGAGAAACCATGGGGTCCCAGGGTTTGAATATTAACTTCATTAATGGTGAGATTGAATTTTAATAAAAACACTTTCTACCAGGTGATTGCTTCAAAATCATGTACTTCTGATTGTGAATTCTTCATGTTCATCAAAATATTTCAATGAAAGTTTCCAACACTAAGCTTTTAGTTTCAGTGTGAAGAAGCTTATGGTTTTTTCCTAGTCATTCATTAAGAGCTTTTTGACAGTGGAGATTGTGGCTGGTTTTTCATAACACCAGGGCTTCTTACTCACTTTCGGACACAGCATTTCACAGTATTTCTACTGGCATTAGAGCTGGCAGTTTGATTTGCTGCAGATTAAGCTCTGGAATTGTTTGACTTGGGTGTCCAGACAGACATGAGATGTTGTCGATTCACCTCTCTGTTAGAGAATGCATTAATAAAGCCATTTTTTCTCTCCCTGGGCAGGAATTCTAGTGTCTTTCCATCAAATTTGATGGAAATTGGTTACCAACTTCAAACATAACATTTTTCATCTTTGGTTAGTTAAATTATGTTCAACACAGGACAGGGAAAAAAAAGGTGGAAAGATTAAAATTGCCCATAGTTTGCTGCTCTGATGACTGCAAACCTAAATAATGTTTCTTTTCCAATGCCTAAGATCTATCTTCTCGTCCTTTCCAAAACTAAAATGGTTTTAAGAAAAAAAGCTTTGCAGAGAAAAGTGTCTGTCTTTCTAAGGAGGTTTGGTGAGTTTGCTGCCAGAGATTGTTGCCACTGGCTAGTGAGGGTCTGCTTTGCTTTTCTCACACGATTTAAAAGATGGCAAAAAAAGTCCTGCTGTAGGACAAAGATGATATTGGTTCAGGGGACCAAGAGAATTTTCTGATTCCTTCTAAGGAATAAATGTGGCACTTACCATTGTGGGATAAAGGTAAATAGGTGAAAAATAAAAAAACAATAAAGAATAATGAGAGTAACCAGAGTTTTTCTTCCTTTTTAGGTTATGGTGTCATGGCTGATGGAACCACCACCTATGTGAATGCCTCTGTGTGCACTGTGAATTACCAGCCACTTAACCCCCCTATAGTCATTGACTTACCTACTCCAAGGAACACATGATCATAATGAGGATTTAAAGTTGTACCCAACACATTAGCAACTTTCTATTGCTGGCTGAAAATCCCAATAGGGAACGATTCAACAAAAAAAAAAGCAAAATCCTTCTTTTTCTTCCCTGCTAGCTCTTCACAGGTAAATTTTGAGTAACAGAAGTGGATGAGGAACAAAGACATTTTGGTGCCAGAAACAGAGTACAGACTAACATTTCACCATTAAAATATTTGTGAACACAGAAAAGTGAATGCATTCCACATATATATGTATATATATATATATACATACACATATATATATCTAGTAGGGGCTTTTGTATATACCATGTATTGGACTTATTAAAAGAACAATGTCTTTCAAAGGAGTGTTTCTTTAAGAAAGTTTGCAGTTTAAACTTGAGTGTTTAGACTAGGATTGCCTCATTTCACATGTTTCCCAGTGAGCTCTTGGTAAAAGAAAAATGATGGTAAAGATGTTTTCCCTTAATTAACATGGCAAATGTAAAAGATGCTGCACAAATGACCAGTCACAGGAGGAAAGCTATTACTCCAAGTCCTGCAGGTCTAAATCCTTGCATCTCTTCAAACCCAATGCAACAGAGGCCCTAATTCACTGTAGTGAGATGAAGTTTTCCTACATCTGGCATTACAGATGGTAAGGGAAATGGTGCATATTGCCAGCATGCCTGTAAACAGCTCAACAGTCAGGAAGGGAGACTGTGTTATGTGCGGGATAAACTCAGGAATTTGTAACCTGGCCTTGCCTGTAAAAAAAAAGGATGACATTTCCCTAAAGAAAAAAAAAAGGAAGAAAAAATATAGCTGGTTTCATATGGTAAAGTGATATGTGGTTGTATTCAAAAAGGAAAAAAAAAAAAAAACGAAAAGCCCACCCAGTGCTCAGTAATGGTATTTTAAGTAACACCCACTGAGACCACTGGTTTAAAACCTGTCAATGGGATGTGCAGCCAGTGCTGAGATTTGTATTTGGCCCTGGTCAGGAGTGGTTGAATGTCATTGTGGTCACTTTGTCCCAGGGGAGCATCACAGATGGCAAGGGGAAGGTGCCAAGGTGTAGTTTGGGGATTCGCTTCTGGGGAGCTGTGAGTAACGGGCACACCCTGGTGGGCACAGAGCAGGGGTCACCTGCCTTGCTGTGGCTGTTTGCCCACTCCTGGACCCCCCTGAGAGAGCCCCAGCACAAACTGAAACCCCTCTGTCATGCTGCATGTGCCACCAGCAGAGCAGGGCACGTGTCAGGAGCTGGCTGGGGTGACCCACAGTGGCACTGCCCATGCAGCTCCCCTGCAGGGCAGCAGAGGGGTTGAAGCTGCTGGGACTTCAGTCCTGTCCTAGGCAGAAGCTTAAGAGTTGATTACAAACCCACCAAAAAAAAAAGAAAAAAAAGAAACAAGCTTCAGACACACTCTGCAAGATGTGGATTTCTGCCCTGGACTAACAAACATCTGTTGTTGCCTTGATGGAGGTTGTTCAACTGCTGTATTGTGAACGTGGGCATCCTGAACTTGGGGCTGATGGCATCTAGACATTAATCTAGAGCTCAGCACTGGCAGTTCAGAGATGTGTGCAGGTCTGTGCAGAGCCCAACACCTGCACTGGGGAACTGTGTGTGTTCCTTTCTGCCCCACACGTGGGTGTCAGTGTGAGCTTCGTGGAGCAGCTGCAAGTACGTGATACACACACACAATTTAAAATACCTGTGTTCCAAAACCAGGCTGGGGCAGCTTCAACTCTGAGCAAGGTGGGCAGAGATGCTGCTTTCTGCTGGTTTGCCAAGGGCAGCAGCTCTTCCATCAGCTGCTGGCAGCACAGGTATTTGAGCCAGTAACTTGTGCTGTGGACCCACAGAAAGCCACCAGGCCCCTAGGAAACATGACAAGTCACAGGTCTGTTACTCCTTGTAATCTGTTTGATGACCTTGTGTCCAAACTCATGTGTTACTTTTTCCTGAAAACAAACCCCAGGACAGTGGGTGATGCCTGCCAGGGGGTTTTGGGTGTGTGGTTCCCAAATGCCTAAGCAGCCTGCCAGGAATTCACATGGGGCCACTCTTGTCCAATCTACTGGGGTAGAAATTGCAGGATCAACTCCTAAATCAGCAGGAACTGCAATTCAGAGTTGAATACGAACTCCTGCAGTCACTGGAAGGATGAACAATAGCATGTAGTTAGAATAAAAGTGTCTTAGGTAGTCACAATTCAAGCCGTTTGCAACAAATGTGGCAGGAAATTGGCTGTATGTTAAAGTCTGAAATGTTTACATTCGCTCATGGCACTTAAGAGACTAAAATGTTAAAGCGGGGGGAGAGGTCCTTTTGTTGGCCTCAGCAAAATTTCTATGTGAACCATAAACTATTCTCTTAAAAATGATTTTTCCTAAGGTATCTTCCAAATACTGTGTATTTTTATGTGGAAAGGATATGAAAACAGCTGTTAATTTCAAAATATCATTTAAAGTACTTGAGGTATGAAAGCTTAAAGATTATTTAATCATTTTGGCATAACTTGAATGTTGTTGTAATTTTTGGTCAAGCATGTTAGACAAATAAAGTCTTAAAAAAAACCAAACCAACCACACAACAAAAAATAAGGTCTCTTAATATCCAGCTGTGTTGTGTTCCCCAGGGGTGGGAGCCTGGCTGTGGGGTATTAGAGTTGTTCTTGCAGAGGGACTGGGGATGATGGGCAGAGAGTGCCCTGCTCTGCCTGCCAGTTTCCTGCTCCCACAACTCCTGCAGGAGAGAGCAAGTTGAAATTTGGGGTTGCAGAGAGAGGGGCAAGCCGCAACCTGAGAGTGATGTGTTTTGGTGGGAGAGCATGCCAGGTGTGCCTGGGAGGCAGGGCAAGGAGGAGGGAGGGCTGCAGTGGGGGTGGGGAGCTGGGGTACCATCCTTTGGGCATGGATGGCAGCTGAGGGAAGGACTGCTCATACCATGAGTGTAAGGACACATTTCACAGAGATGGGATAAAGGCAAGGTGACTTTTTAACTTTGTGGGCACAGAAAGGCCTGACCTTCTGATGCACCTCAGATGAAGGAGGCTGTGAAAAGGAAGGTTTCCACAAATGTGGCTGTGCAGTTGTCAGCCCTGTTTAAATTCTGGGGTGCTCTCTCAAGTCTTTCCCTGCCCCACCTCCCCATTGCTGACCTTCTCTGGTGTCTCTGTAGAACCACAGCCTGTGCAGAGCTGGGAGGGAGCCACAGGGACCGTGCAGCTCCCTGAGGAAGGGGCTGCTGTGCATCACCAAGGCGTGCATTCCCATCACCAGGCAGAATTGTTCCCGAGATTAATTTTGGTTCGTTGCAGCAATGAATAGGGGAGATATCACTGCACGTCAATGGGGGATAAAAAAGTAGACAGGATTATTTATACCTCCCTCAGTCACATATGGCTGAGGATGGGAAATGTTCCTTGGCCAGAAGGAACGAGCAGGCTGGGACTCAGCCCCCAGCCTGGGGAAACAGCTTTGGGCTTTCAGGTGCTGCTGCTTGGTGGCCCCTGAGGCCAGAGCCTCCAGGGAGGTCACTGCAGGGAGGGAGGCTGGGGGCAGCAGCAGGCTGGCCCTGCTCCTTTCTGGGGGCGTGGCTGCGGGGAGGAAGGGTGACAAACCCCGTCTCAGAGGGATGTGTGGGGACAGAGCAGCTCTGGTCTTGCTGCAGCAGAGAGCTAGAGGAGATGAGAGGCAGTTTGTCTTCTCCAATCACCAATTGCTGCCAATAGGCAACGTAAATGCTTCAGAGGAAGGAGGAACAAGACATCCCTTGGAAGGAAATTTTTGGAATAGTCTGCCCATGGGCATCTTTGCCCCCCTCCCATTTATTGTTGTTTGCATGAGAATTTCTCTCTTAAAACCCATATTACTGCTCACTGCTCCTGTAACTCGCACAGAGTAAATATAACTGCAAATGGTCCCTGCTTTCAGGTACATTCCTGCCCCTTCCCTGCAAGTCTCTGTGCAGCTGTGATTTTAGTGCTGTGTGGGAACAGGGAGCTCCCTGGATGATGCTGCACAGGGCATTAGAACAACAGTGTTTCACTTCTGCTTGTCCATGTGCTGCTGCTCAGCTTTATGGACTGTCCCTTTGTTCTCTTTTTATGTGAAAAGTGAAAATAGGAGCACTTACATGTACCTTCTTTGTGCTGCTTGTTATTTTGTATTCTGCCATTATGTTGCTTTTTACTCACTGTGTCTAGAAATTAAAATAATCTCAGTTCTAGCTAGACTCTATTTCTAACTCTCTTGCTTTCCCATCTCAGAAACTCTCCCCTCCTTTTTTTTGATGCATCATTTGGGAGAGGCAGCAAATGCCAAAAGAGGACCTCCTCTTCCTTCCTCTGGTAACATTTGGACAGTTCCCTGCTACTTTCTCTCCTGATCTTTATCCACTATCTTCATTTGTTTAGGAGTTTTTGGGATAATGGTACATATTCACAACCCCCAGGAGCACTGTGGTGAGCTGCCCATGGCCCTCGCTGGGGTTTGTGTTCAAGAAGTGGCAGCTGATCTGGACTTACCTGGTGCACAACCATCATCCCTTCCTCCCAGGGAGCCTTACCCAGCCTGTGTCCATGGGGGGATCTTCTTCCCCCGCTCTGGCCTGTTCCCCCGGCTTTGGTGGTGCCCTTGGCAGTTCCTCAGCACCTCACCCTCATCACAGGCTTTGCTGGTGGAGGGCACCTTGTCCACCATGTGTGGGGAGCAGCCCTGGGGCTGAGGGTGCTGTGGGGTGGGATACAGAGTTGTGTGTCATTCCACAGCCCTCATCCTGCTTTGGGGTTTTTTTGTTTCTTAGCTACTGCCCAACCCACGAGCCTTCTTTGCCATGAATAACTCTTTCACAAAGGTCTTTATAAAAACCTTTGCAATTGTCCACACCAATTATATCAGCGACATCTCTTCTTGCCAGGACTTTGATGTACCAAAAGCTTTCAGACAGATTAAAGGAACAGGCTTTTCTTTTCCACAAACCAGTCTGCTTTGTTTCCCCATGCCCAGTGAAGTGCATTCCCTCTCTAGAGCAGGACAGACTAAAACTGTGCAGAGCAATTAACCTCAGTACATGTCCCTGGGCCTGGGCACAACATGTCCTCTGCTCTGATCCAGGGCACCAGACAGGCTTGCCCATTTCATGGACTCCAACTACATTTTTCTTGTCATTCTTTCTGTGTTCTGAATGGGATGAGCAGCTTGAGGAGGGCCAGATGGGAAAATGCTGGATGCTATAAACATGCTGCAACGGCTTATGGTCGCATTAAACTTCAAAATCAGGGGAAGGAAAATGCTCTGCCCAACCAGCTGAGCTGCCCAGCACCCAGGAAAGGCTGGGGAGAGTTGAGGGGGGCACTGAAGAGCCTTGCCACCAGTGCAGCCCCCTCCCCAGTGAGTTAGAGCCTGGCTGTGAGAGCCCTGTGGGGCCAGCGTTGGCCCAGCTCACTGCCCAGTGCAAACTGGGAACACTGGGAGATACCAAGCCTGGTGGTGTGCACCTTTCCACTGAGGCCACCAGAGCAGTGAGGAGGGGTCACAGAAGGTGCTGGGGTTCCTTCCCTCAACATGTGCCCCTTGTCCACTGGGACACAGCCTGCCTGGGGATGTGTGGGGCTGAAGCTGATGGTGTGGGGTAGGGCACTCCATCTGTACCCCTGCATGGCCCCAGGGCTGTGTGCTGGGAATTTCAGAGAGGGCCTTGCCCCTGCTGGGTTGCTGTTTCAGGCTGGTGGTGGTGCCCCTCCGGTGAGGGACAAGGGACACGAAGCAGCAATGGTCAGGTCCCAGCTGTGAGGGGCTGCACCTCACCTCCAGGCTGCTGAGGAGGACTTTGTGCAGACAGGGGCACTCTCACCTGCCTAATAACCCACCCTGGCAGGCTGCTGCTGCCGCTGCTGCTGCTGCTGCTGCTGCTGCTGCTGCTGCTGCAGTGGGAAATTTTCCACTTCACCCCCCACCATATGGCCTGGGTGAAATTTTCCAGGAATAATGAGGTTATGCAGGATAAAGCAGTGTAAGTGAAGGGGGCAATTAAACCTGTGTTTCTCTTCCCTCTGCTGTTTTATAAGGCTGTTGCATGGCCCAGCCATCCTGGTTGCATCCATTGCCTGGTATTTTAAAAGGAACACAGAGCTACCTCACATGTGTTGGCTACTGATCACCTTTCCTTTGTCACCAGCTCCTCTGCTTCCCATGGTCACCCTGTTGGTCTCTGACACTTCATGCCACTCGTGGTGGGGCTCCCTGAGCATTTCACCATGGACATCCCCACTCTGGATAACTTTGTGGTCTTCCCAGGGATGATCTGTGAGCCTTAACCCATCCTGGTCTTGCTTTTGAGCTCACAGATAAACCCAACACCTTCCCCAGCAGTACCAGCTCAAAGACCTGCAGCAAGCCAGGAGTGGTGTAGAACAAGGAGGCAGGTCCTTCTGCATGGGGTGAGCCTGGGCACAACTCACGGCATCACCCTGAGCCCCTCTGGGTAAGGCAGTACCTGCACATGGGGTGGGTTCCCTCCATGGGGAGGGAAAAGCCCTATTCCAGGGGAGATGAATGCCAGCACCAGACAGAGCAGAGGCAGAGAAGGGCAGCAAGGGGAACCATGGCAGAGCAGGGCAAGCCTCCAGAGAAAAGGGCCCAGCAAAGTCCCTCAGCATTGGAGTTTGTCCCATGCAGAGTTTGGGGAACGGTGAAAGCATCTGGCACCCTGTGGAGCTTTGACCAGGATTTCCACCCCTCACTGACATACCATATGATGCAGCACCTCTGCCCTTGCTTGCAGTCCTCTGTAGCACCATCCACAGGAAAGGAAAAGCCACTGAAGTCACCGAGGAGTCCAGAGAAGGAACTGCTTCAACCCTTGCTCCTCACCACCTCAGCCTGTGCCCGCTGGATACCCATCTCTGGGGAGCACTTCCTTTCCCCACCTGTTATGGCTGTAACACAGTGTGTACATAATTATGTTTATTGCTTGTTCAGAAGGCAATAATAGCTCTCAAGTGTTACCTACCAGGTTGGTATCTGCAGATGCCCTTACCAATAATTAATCATACGTATTAACGTGCGGTCAAGAGACTTGTCAAAACTGGAGCTCTCGAGCGGTAAACAGAACTCTGCAATTAGCAACCCCTGCTCTGAAAATGCTTGGATTGATTCATTCTTCCTCCCAACACCTAAAAGAAAGTCAGGCAAGTAATAAATCATGAAAATATAGACAAGCCACTCAGCAAACTATGATGAAGACACTTCATCAGCTGCCTGTAGCTGTGTCAGTGCTGCACCGGAGTCGACACACCGTGAGCTGTTGCATGACAGGTAATAACCCCCAAGCACTCACAAACACTGCAAGAAACTCAGAAATACTCTGCCTTCTTCTAAGTTACAAGTAGAGGATTTCTTAATTGCTTTTAATCCAACCAAGCATATGCCCTCCCTTAAAATAAAGGTGTAGGAGCTTCTAGTGCACAGGTTTTAATCAGGAGGGTAGGACTTTCTCTGGCAAGCCTGCAAGGCTGGGTAAATGGGGGGGGAAAGGGTGCAGCTGCATTTTCTGGTCAGGAAAGGGTCCTTCCATCTCTCCACGAGCTCAGAATGCCACAGAGCAAGACACTCAGCTCTCCTGGATCCTGAAAGTGCTTTGTTAAAGCAGCTCCTTTACACGTGGGGGGGGGGGGGCAAAAAAAT
>JAOXXN010000265.1:65037937-65052169 GCA_026770055.1 Myrmophylax atrothorax | reverse complement strand
TGGCACAGCTCCAGCCATTCCCTGGGTGCTGTCCCTGCCCTGGCACAGCTCCAGCCATTCCCTGGGTGCTGACCCTGGTCCCTACAGAGCAGAGATCAGGGCCTGCCCCTCCGCTGCAAGCGGTACCCCTCAGTCTCCTCCAGCTGAACACACCAGATGCCCCCGGTGCCCTCACACAACTTCCCCTCCAGGCCTTCGTTGTGACTGGCATGAAGGGGAGATTGCAGCCAGCCAGGAGTTCTGAAGTGCCCAGATGGCATTTCTCTGACAGAAAGGCTCCTTCCAGCAGGGCCTTCTCCAGCACATCTCATCTTGGCGGGCAAGGACAAGGCGTACACAGGACCAGGATGCTGAAGCAGCTTGAGGCATCAGCAGCCATGGCTCTGGGCACATCACTGTGTGAACACAAAATAAGGAGATAAACCACCTCAGAAAAACTCTTTGTGTTTCAAAAGGCGTATTTCACAAAGCCAAATAACTAACACATCAGTAAGGAGAAAAAACCCACATTTAAGCAGGAAAATGTTGATGGTGTTTGCAAACTGTTCGGTTGAGTTTGCCAAAGAACAGTCCCAGAATACAGAAAGATCCAAACTAGTTTAAAAAACAAAACACATCCTGATTTTGAGGGTAAATAAAAGCAGAGTGGGGGAAAAAATGTATGAGGGGAGAAATTTCTGTTGAAAAGGGACAGGTAAAGCAAACACACAGGGGCTATCAGTGGCTTGAAATGGTAATGATAGTAGTGCAAAAGCAAAGAGAAATGGGAGGTTCATCAGCAGTATTATTAGAATGGTGATATTTTAAAATAAATATCTTTGCTGTTGCAGACAAAATGGCCTGTAGGAGTAGTGGGACACTATCAGTCCTGAAAGAGGGTGGTAAATGGCAATTACCAGGTCTCTCCAGTCAGAAGTTTGTGTCTGAGAGGTGAGCTGAGGAGTTTTTTAAACTGCTAATAATGAATGAATTTTCAGACACTTTAGGACATGAGAGAAGTTTCAGCAGTCCAGAGAAAGCTGAAATTGTGCCAATATCTTCCAAAGGGAAAGAGGATGGCCACAGTGAGAGAGCATTAGTCTGACTTTGATGCCTGGAAAAAAAAACCAGTGATGGGATTGATTATGCGAGGCTTCAGTAATAAGGAATTAAAAGGGGCTAATAAAATTAAATGCTAATCAAGGTGGGTTTAAGGTAAATGGATCTTCTCCAACTAATTTGATATCTTTTTATGAGATTACAAGTTTGGATGACAAATGAAATAGTGTTAAGGTGATAGACTTTGGTAATTGACTTCTGTAAGGCACATGACTTGGCACCGTGGCCCAGTATTTTGAGGAGGAAACAGGAAGGATACAGTTTCAACATGGCATATAATAAATGAATTAAAACCCACTAAATGATATAATTAAATAAGGAATCATCTTCAAGAGGCTGTATATTTTGCAGGGTCCTCCAGATAGTGGTTCCTGTCCTGACATGAATTATGTGCTAGATCGTGATGAGGAAACCTCCTTCCCTCCCAAAACTGGTGTCACTGAAACTCTGGAGATGAACCAAGTGTTGAGCTGCAGGGAATACTGAACAGGACGTCTCACAGGCACACTCTGGGGGAGAGTTTTTGTGGAAAATGAGGGACAGCAAATGGATCCACATGTCAGTGGGGCCATGTATGTGTCCCTAAACACAAGGACATGGATCACAGTGATTTGGCCTCGGGGAGAAGAGCTCTGTAAAAAGAGGGCTTGGGTATGTGTGTGGCTGGCACAAAGTGCCTGGTGTGCCCAGAAGAGCAGAGGCAGCAGCTGAGTGGGCAAAGCTGGCAGAAGGAGGTCCCACGTCCTCTGCCTTTGGCATCCCTATGGCTGAGGTTTGAAAATGTCCCAGTTCAGACACCCCTGACTTGAGCAGGATTCTGAGGAGCTGGCATTGACTCCAGGAGGACCTGTGGAACTGGGAAAAGGGCTGCAAAATTTGCCCTAAGAGGGGGAAATCTGGGAAGTTCACTCTGTCTTGCTGGGAAAAACCAACAAAAAAAGAGGTTCGGATTGATTTCACTGTGATCTTTATGTAACTGCAGAGTGAACCAACTGGAAGCTGCACAGAGGCAAATTCATATCTGAAACATCATCATCTTACAAATACATGTATTCATTTGTATATATGTGGTGTTTTCCTTACGGAGAGAGTAACAGCCACCAAAACAACCTTGGAGTGGTTGTGCTGATCCTTTGCAACTGGCAGTTTTAAAATCAAGATCTGATGTGTATCTTCAGAGAAAAACTAATTACAGGAGTCTCAGTCATTAAAAATGAGCCAAAAAACAAGCAGCCATGTGAATTATTCCAGCCCAGCTTACTGAGCTCTGGATCAGGCCCTGCCTTAGTTCTGGGGATGCTGCAGGATGACCAGTGGCCAGGGTGCTTCAGCCCCCCACGGCAAGGCTGGGGCTGTGCAAACCACTGGAACCAGGGAGAATGCTCCTTTACCTAGACATGTCATTTCACACCCAGGCAGGCAATTAAAATGCAAATTAAAAATGTTAATTAGGACTGTTTCAACATCTATTCTAATGCACGGGATGGGAATTGTGTGCAGTGTGCATTGTTCCTCAGGCCAAACCTTCCTGCCACTCCTGCTCTGGAGCCAGCAGGAAGAGCTGCTGCTTCTCTGAAAACCTGGAGGTGAAAAAAGAGAGGAGGAAAAAAAGGAAGAAAATAAGAGTGCTGAGGTCTGGTCCTGATCTCAAATGCTGGCTGAAATTCCCCAAAGCCAGAGGTCAGGATCAAGCCCTGTAAAATGACTTACACTGCAAGAAGGGGCGCCAGGGGATGTACCCCACAATGAAACATCTGTGTTACACCAGTTTTACTGTTTCTTCCCTCACTTCTGTTTATTCTAAATCACAGCAATTTACATGTAGTGATAAAGACAGACCCCAGCTAACCCAAGGCTCTGGTTCACACTGGACAGCAGCCTGGGGATAGCTTTGTTTCAGTAGCAGCATCAGTTTTTTATGATGACAACAGCTCCATAAATGCACACCAGCAGGTCTCCTAACCATGTTAAATATGTAGTTGCTCCATTAAAGCTCATCCCAATACACACTGATGTTTAAGACAACTTTCTTCCCTTTCCTGCTTAAAACCTACCTACATCAAAGATGAAATCTGGATGCTCCCAGAGCTGTGATGAGGTTGTTTTTACAGCTATTTGAGCAGCATGTTATACCTGCTTATTTGAAGATGATGATATTTGTATTGTTGCTAAGAATTCATGCCAAGCATAATTTTGGGGCGTTGTGAAGATATCATATTTGCATATTTTAAGTATTGATATAATACAAAATTCTCTTTATGACTCCTTTCACAGCATAATAATGCTCTTTCCTCTGCATGACAGCCCTTAGCATAGAAAAACTCAAAAACAGAAGAAAATTATTTTTTAGCAAATGTATCTATTTTTTTCAATCTGGTTTTCATCTTCCTGTGTTTGGAGCATCCCTTACTGCTCACGACCTGCTGCATATCATTCTGATAAAAACAGTAATTGCACAGAGACACTGGCAGTTCACACAGTAATGCCTTAATCAAATGGCTGCATTCTGAAGAAGTTTGATATTTCCTTTTTTCCCTCAAGCACACTCTGTTTCCAGCCTTGCAGGCTCTGTGCCAGTTGCCAGTGTGGAAGATGGCCCACATGAATCCTTCTCTCCTTTCTCCTCTGTCCCTTTGCCTCGCCTCAGCCCTCTCTGCCCTTCCCTACTCCTCCATCCCTGGAGCACAGAGAGACTCTACTCTGCTCTGACAGGCTCCATGCCAAGCCCTGGGACAGAAAGAGCTGGAGCAGAGTCGACAGACCTCTTCTTCCTTCCCTCCTCTGACTGATTCCCTTCTTTCCCTTGTCTGCCTTCCTCATGCTTCTAGCAAAGAGCTTTCATGCTGTGCCAGAAGGGCTCTCCCGGAGCTGTCCCTGTCCCAGAGCAGCCCCTTGGCACTATCTTTGGGCAGGGGATTTGGATCCACATGTGTTACTGGGGAGAGTCCCATCTACAGGGGTTTCAGCAAGAGAAACCCTGAGAGGAAAGACTGGGAAGGAAGGCAATTTAGGGACAGACACTGGCTTTTCTTTCATGATCTGCTTCCATGTGAAAATCACTTTCTGTGTGATATTTGCATTGTATTTTAATTACCTCTAAGGCCTGTGGTGCTTGGCTGATGTGTCTTCTTGCAGTGCAGGGTCACAGTGGCTGGTGCTGACCTGGTCCCTCTGGACAGGCTGTGGCTCTGGGGAGCTTCTCCCCATGCTGGTGGCCAGTGCTGAGTGTCCACCACTGGGCATTTCCTGGTGGCATTTGCTTTCTGTAAAAGGGTTTTTGTGAACAGTCAGAGTGTGTAATTCAGCAGTGGTGAGCTGGAGGCACCTGGTCTCCAGCCCCTGTGAGAGCTGTGAGTGAGTGGCTGCTCTGCTGAGGGACATTGGCATGATCAAGATGTGGCTGTGCAGGGTCTGGCAGGTGGGTGGGTGGGTGACCTGGCAGGGACACTGAGCCTCCTGTGCAGCCACAGACTGTGGGAGAGTTCAGCCTCCTTCAGTTAGCTTATTCTGCTCTGGAGTGAAGGGAATTAATCTCACACTGCAGTTAGAACACTGCTGAAGGACCTGTTTTCCTTCCACCTCCTGTGCCCAGGTCAGAAGCAGTCAAAGGGGTTGGGGGCTTGGTCTGGGGGGCCCAGCAGCAGGGAAGTGGTGAGGGTGGGTGGAGGGAAAGGGAGCAGGTTGTTTTCTTCAACCCAACCAATTATTAGTCACAATTAGCCCAGTGAGACACTCAGTGGCCACCCAGCACGAGGCCCAGGGCACAGCCAGGACTGTGCCCCACCTTCAGTGCTTGGGGCCAAGCCCTCCCATCCCTGCACCCTTGGAGAGGGAGGGGAGACACTTTGTATAAGGGCTTGTCTCTACTGATCCCAGAAGGTAAGGAGAGAGGCTGCCAAAAACCCCTCAACTCCTCTTCTATTACAGAGCTTATCCATCCAGCAGTTTGCTATTTTAACATGAAAAATTGCCTTGGTTATCTCCAAACACTGGCAATTGAAATTCAGTTTCTTGGTTTCTTTTGCCTTTTTTTTATTTTTACTTTTTTTTTTGAGGTTGTATAAACAGTTGGTAAGTGCCATCCCTGCCTTTAAGGACTCACTAAAAAAACTCAGCGTGATTTGATTTGTTTGTACAGCGAAAAGATTGTTCTTTAATCCCTTTGGAGTTGTTGGATTTGATACTGCTGCCAGGAGAACTAATGAAAAATCCTGTGGCAGGATGAGCTGGGAAGCTCAGAGACATCCATCCCTTCCCTGCACTGCCTCTCCTGAAGGTGGTGGCAGCTGGCAGGTGGCACAGCAAGGGACATAACCCTGCAGCCCCTGGGGAGATGTGGGGTCACACAGGCACACAACGTGCTGAGTTGGAAGGGACCCACAAGGATTGTGGTGTCCTGTTCTCAGCCCTGCACTGGACCATCCGTGCCAGAAACCAGCACAGGGGTGGAAATCTTACTGGATTTGATATAAGATTAAACCCAGTTATCAAACAGGAAGTACAGGAAATTTTGAGGAAACAGAAACAACCCACTGAAGCAGCATTACCCAATACTATGAAGTAGTTTATGTTTTCTCCGTGGTAGATCCACTATTGTAAAACTAATTAATGTAATATTTGTGTTAATCTAATGTATTCCAAACAGCAATGAGTTCTTTAATTAATATGTATTATTAATTTGCTACATAAACTCTATGAATCAATAACAGAAACTAAATGGGCCATGTTGCACCTGACTGGGGGGGAGGAAAGAAGTTGCCATTAAAGAACAGAGCAGTTTGAGGCTTACAAGGATAAAATGAAATTAAAATAGGCTGTAATTGGCTCTTAAGTTGGGCTGTACTGAACCCTCTCTGTCATTGGAGGCACCAGCCCTGCCAGAGTGGCCCAGTGGGAATAAGGAACCTGTGCCTGTGTTCAAACAAGTGGACCAGGACCAGCTCTTGCCAGTCCCTTGCTGATATAAATGCTTGTATATTCTTAAAATCCACTGCTCTCTATTAATGGAACAAGGAATTTTTGCATTGATTTAGTGTGGGAGGACATCCTTAAATAACTGAGTTTTACTTAAAATCTTCAAAATATTTCCTGAAAGGCCCCAAAAGCAGAGGGGAACATTTTCTCAGAAAAAAAAAGATTGTCAAAATGTTCTGCACTGAGAATCTTTCAGATTCATTGCAATGGCTCATACACTCAGTAGAAATAATAATGAAAACAAGATTGCGTTCCCCTCCCCTTCCCCAAAGGCTTTCCTATTTATATGTGTGCATGTATTTATATATTAGGAAAACTCCAAGGGTTTTATTTCACTGAACCCAAGGGGAACTTTTGACAGGTACCTTTGCACACACAGAAATAGGTGCACACGTTGTTTTACCTGTGTGTGTGTGAACAGACCAGGTATGAGTGTCACCATCTCAAATCCATAGTTAAGGCACTGTTATAATCACAATGAACCCTGTGGAATGCCCTTGCAGATGTTAAAGTGTTAATGATTAAGGGCTGCTAAAGCCTTTTGCATCCTTATCTTTGCATCTTTCCATCCATTCCCTTTGCTTCCTGACCCCCTTTGGCATCACCTGCTTCTGGGTAAATCCTCCCAAATTGCCTCTAATTTGAGTTTCCCATGGCTGCTTTAACCTGTGCAATGTGTCAGGGTGCTCCTTGCCATCTAACTCTGCAAAGCTGCACTTCCACTGGCTCACAGAAAGCTCCTGCTTTTGCCAGTAACTTTGGGGGTGTTTTAGAGCAGCCAAAGCACTCCCTGGTGCCACAGAGGAAGGTGTGGTGTCCTCACCCACCTGGCATCTGCTCAGATTCCAGCGGCAGGTTCCCAGAAATGTGTCCTGAACAGTAACCACGAGGCACTGCAAGGAGAGGAAAGAGGAACAGGATTATTGCTTTGAATAATGAAGGCCAACGTATTAGAAGTAATACAATTGGGAAATGACAATTGAGGAAATTCAATAGCGTGTCTTGCCAACCTTTTTGCTGCAGTTAAGAGTATGTCATTAACAAAGTGCATAAAATTTAAGAAAGAATCTCCTTAAATGAATTGCTTTTGGAGATGTCGTAGGAAGCGTTATTTTGACAATGTTAATTGTTTTCCTTTTCTCTTTTGATAAATGGATTATGCAAAATTAATTCCCATACTATGTAGATTTAATCCACAACACAGGACCACTGTCAGAATTTAAAAGTATTTTGAGTTTTCTAATGAATAGATACTAAAAAGCCATATTCAATTAATTTATTAGTTTGAAATTATAAATCAGTCACTGTCTTTATCTACAGTTTCCTGCATTTGACCAAATCCTGCTATGCAAATGCCCAGAGAAATAATTACAGGGCATTTTTGAAGACAAAGTTTCATCATAGTATTCTAAAATATTGAGCAATTCCCTCCAGTTAGATCAATGCTGTGCTCATGAAGAACCTACAAAAGACAGAGACAACTTGAAAATTTATTCCTGTGCTTTTGGTGAGGCAGAAAGGGAAACCATGAGTTTATCTTGCTGAAATTTCTTTACAAAATAACCTGATGATTCAGCTTTGCCCTGCCTTAGGTTTCCCAGAATATTAGAAAAATTAAAATATTCTTTATTATCTCTTCCTCTTCCCATGCTAACACTGTCTCCCTGGGATGCCTGTGTGAAAACTTGCATAACAGGGGTTTTGTCCACTTTCCCAACCAGCTCTTGCCTGAGTTTTCCTCAGAGAGAACTCAACCTGAACAGGGTTCATCTGGTTCACCTGATGCTCAAACACAGGTACATCTCTCAAGTATTTCATTTTGCAGCCCTTCAGCAGATTTAAATATTCCCAGGGCCCTGATGTGAAAGAAAATGTCACATTAATTTCTGAGGGTTCCTTCTGGTTTTGAACCCACTTGGGAATTTAAGACCTCAAAGTGCCCAGTGACAGTGCCTGTGTGCACTATCCCAGTTGTCCTTCATTTTCTGGCAAACTCAGGTTAACCTGCCCCTTTCCCTCTTTCCATCTTAGCCCCAGAAATTGCTAATGACCCCTTGCAGATAGGACAGCCATAAATAGCAGTGTGAGTGGAAGAACTCAGTACAAAGCTCCCTGTTTCAGTAAATGAAGTTACCTAGGAGATAAAGAGTCCACAAATCACTTGATATCTCACCAAACAGCAGATTAATACCTGTCTGGTAGGATTTTGGAATCAGAGATTTCTTCTTGATCTAGATCCATGAACAGTCAGTTCTCTGACTCTGTGGGGTTTTGGATTTTTTTTGCCTAGCTTATGTTAGAAAGCCTGATTGGAAAGCTGCTGGCACTGCTTTAACTACAAATGGTGATCATCACATGTCCTAGAGGAACGTGAGAAACACAAAACAAATGCCAAGAGGGTGATCTTTGCTCCCTGTCCCTTGAGCCTGGGCTGGGAAGGCAGAGCCCAAGCAACCAGAAAGCTGCAGAGACACAGGGAGCCTCAGGCACGGAGCTGACCCAGCCCCACTGCCAAAGGCTGTGGGATCAGGGCACTCCCCATGGATGGAGGTGAGGAATTGCTGCTATTCAGAGCACACAGGTGTGGATCTGCTGTTTGAGGACACACAGGGCACCTGAATATTTGCAGAGGATGTAGATCCTTTGCCTGGTGGAAAATCGTGCTGCACACAGGGGAGCAAAGAGCCAAACTAGAAGCAGAGGCTCCCAAAGGAGGATTACCTGAGCCTGGTCCACATTGTGAAGGGACCACTCCCCTTGAAGGGTCACAGCATCCTACAGCTGTAGGGAGACCTGTCAGAAGAGAAGCTTAAATTCCCTTGGGTTTGTGAAAGATAGACATTTAAACTCTGTAATAGGAACTACCTTGTTTTGGGTTTTGTTTTTACTCTTCAGGACCCCACCAAGACCTCAAACCCCAAGGAAGTGTGACCACACCTGGAGAAAGGGTGAGCAACAGCCAGAACCGAAGTCTCAGAGAGGAGCCAGGACGAGCTCATGCACCATATTGCAGAAAATTTTCAATCAGGAAGCTTAGATAAGACAGCTAAAACTTTCTGAGTATTATTTGCTAAATTCAACTTGCTTGCCTGAAATCAGCACTGTTTAACAGTCCACACAGCCTTCTAACAGGATTTAAAGGTTTTCCTCACTGGTGTCCAGCTGTGCAGCACCTGGGGCCGGATTCCCAGCGCTGCACTGGGGAATGGTGGGACTTGTGGTCCGGGATTCAGCCAGCAAAGTGGGATGGGAATGACTGGCATTGAGTGACAGCCTCATGGACACAACTGGGCAGGGCTGCACATGGAATGAAAAGCTGCTGCACTGCAATCCTGCCTTAGTCTGTGACTGGCTGCTGAATACTTGTTTACAAATTACTGCAAGATTCTGTTTACACAAGATTATTTTAACCTCTAACATTTTGATATTCTTGGGAAGTGCAGATGGTATATTTACTTAATCACTGTCAAAGCCCTAACTTTTTATTATTTGAAACTGGTTCTCAAGTCAGTGTTACTTCTGCTCAGTGTTTTCACATGCCTTGTTTCAACTCTCTTTCAGACATTTTTAATTCTCCTCAGTGCTCATTTTTCAGAGTGAAGTTTTTGCTTAAAACTGACTGAATGCAGAAGCCAATGGTGGGAGTGGGACAGTATCAGGGAAAAAACCAACCCCCTTCTGTACACTTCTTCCTGTGCAACCAGTTTTTGAACCTTTCTATGGTGCCACTGCAGGACCATGGGGTTGATTTTCCTTGGGATGTGGTGGGATCTGTCTTTTTAACCTGGCTCTTCGTTTGAACACAAGTCAACTGCAAAAGGAATTCCAGTTGTACAAAACTTTGGCACTGGAGTGCTAAGTCAGGGATTTTTCCCAAAGTCAGCGAGCTCCAGCCCTCTGGCAGGCTCTGGACCTGATCTACCACTTTTTCTTGAAGAAAAGTACATCTCCATGTCACCTTCTCCCTGCACTATCCTGGTCTCTATTAGTGGAATTGGGTGCAAGTTGCACATGTTGCTGGAGTCCCCAGATGCTGTTCATCCTCAGACTTTTGGGAAAGAGAAGGAATTGCACCTGCCTCCAAAAGAAGAGCTTTATTTGGGCTTTTTATGATTCTTTTTGATGTGTATCTCTATACTTGCTAGGTGGAATGAACCAAGAAACCTATGAGGAAATTTAACTCAGAACATTTCCTCACACTAAGGTGCTCAGACACAGACTGAGCCCTTCATTAATTTGTTCTGATTAGAATAAATTTTTAAAAATATTTGAAACAACTGCATATGGACTTCAATATTTTTGCTTGATCCACCCTAGAATACTGAGAAGGAATTTTACAGCATCAAGGTTGTGTATAAAGGAAACCTTGTGTAAGATAATGAGGTACTTTGATGCAAAAGTTAATGATTTTACCTTACTCTCTCTCCTGGTAGTGAATACTTGATAATTCCTAATGATGGTCTCTTCATATCTTGGTAGCAATATGTTCATTCCCCATCTAAAAACAGCTCAGTAATGTAATTTCTCTATAAAATGCTGCTACTAACCATATCTAAACTAATTAGGCACAGTCAGAAACAGCCTAAAAATGTAGCAGGCTCTCTGAATGAGCAGATTTGGAATTTGGCACTGTTCCTACTACTCCCTTTCTGGGCCACAAGAGCCAGATTGGTGTGTCTCTCCTGATCCTTCCTGCCCTGGAGTGATGGGGCAGAGTGGAACAGCTTGTGTGGAGTTGTTTGCCTGGGACTCTTTTGCCTTTTTTTACCCCCTCATCCCAGCTGGGGAGCAGGTAGGTGTGGCAGCAGAGCTGCAAGGGCACAATGTGTGGTGGCCAGTCCTGGTTTTTAGTGACCACTGAGGCCTCTCTGGGCTTGCCTTCCAGTGCAGGGTGTGCAGCAGAGGCACAGCTTGCTGAAAGGCAGGGCCACCCTAAGATACATCCCATGTACTTTTTATTTCTAGCTTGATGTGTATTTAGTTGAACAAAAGCTCTTGAACCATCAGCTCCCCCTGTTTTCCCAAATTTTAGCAAATTTGGCTGTTTTACCATAGAGCCTTGATACCCAAGCAGTTCAATTCTCCAGCTGAAGGGTTTACCAAATGAATACTAAGCAATTAGTATCATGGGATTAAACAAGAGGAAGAAAAGTCCTTGAATAAAATGACTATAGAAACAGGCCATGAAATATCCTGTTAGCACAGCAGAAGCTTTTTTTAAAAAAAAAATTGTCCTTTTGGTTTTTATAAGCTTTGTACGTACCAGCTTTTGTGTCTTTGTATAATCACCCTCTGGAGCAATGAGCTTTCCTGGGCTTTTAACAGGATGCAACTCTTCCAGTTTCCTTGAAATCATATTTTGTTGTTATTTCGTTCATTTCCTCTTCACTTAAATATAAACTGAGCTCCTCTGAAATGCAAACAAACAACATTCATGTAGTCACTCTGAAAAGTAGCCAGTGATTGTCCTCTGTTTACAAATTTTGTCAGGTACATGCATGTTTCTATAGTCAGGGGAGAGCAGTTTACATTTTACGTGGTTTCAGGAGTTTGATAATGTGTCAATTTGATTTTTAATGCTTGCTTGGCTGTGGCAGATGAACCGTGAGAGTTAAAGGGTGGGGTCAGTTCTGTGTCCACTGTGCCTCACCTAAAACATCCACTGTGCAGGCTCAAAGGACACAACCACGTGGGTGAGCCTTTCCCTAATCTTCGTTTGCAAAGCCGAGCCATACATACAGACCTACGTCTCAGACACAAAATGGCAGCCATACCCCTCACACACAAAATGTTGGCCCTACCCCTCAGACACAAAATAGCAGCCCTACCCCTCACACACAAAATGGCGTCCCTGCCCCTCAGACACAAAATGGTGCCCCTGCCCCTCACACACAAAATGGAGGCCCTGCCCCTCACACACAAAATGGGGGCCCTGCCCCTCAGACAGGCAGTTAAATGCCTTCCTGATACAAGATCCCATCAGATCTCAGAAGCCAAGCAGGGTCAGCTCCAGTCAATACTTGGCTGGGAGCCCTCCTGGTAATACCATACCGGGGGCTGCAGGTTCTGGCCCTGAGGCCTTCACTGTCACTGTCCAAGCTCGCTCAGCCATGGCAGATGAGCCTGAGGAGCAAAGGGTGGGGCCAGTTCCACACGCTGTGCCTCACCTATAACATCCACTGTGCAGACTCCAAGGACACACCCACGTGGGTGAGCCCTTCCCAATCTTCGTTTGCAAAGCTGAGCCATACATACAGACCTACGTCTCAGACACAAAATAGCGGCCCTACCCCTCACACACAAAATGGCGCCCCTGCCCCTCAGACACAAAATTTTGGCCCTACCCCTCAGACACAAAACGGCGGCCCTGCCCCTCACACACGAAATGGCAGCTGTACCCCTCAGACACAAAATGGTGGCCTAACACGCAGACACAAACACAAAATGGCGGCCCTGCCCCTCACACTCAAAATGGCGGCCCTGCCCCAGCACTGCCAGGAGCACACACAGGCCCACAGGGAAAGCCCTGGGGGATCCACTCCCTCAAACATCCCCAGGCACAGAAAAGGCACTGAATGGAGAGGTGGTGACAAAGTTGGACCCACGAGCAAAGCCAGGTGCTCCTTTTCCAAGGAGTGGCTAATTCTGAGTGGGAATGAGAATGTCTCGCACACAAGGAGGCAATGCTTTTGGGGTTTTGGGTTTGGGTTGGTTGCTTTTTTTGAGTTGTAGCAGCTTTATAGACAAGATACCAGATGAAAAATCCAGTTTCTGGTCTCTCAGAGTTGAGATTAACATACTATTTGAGCGACTTCTAAGTCTGATTTGAATTTGATCTGCAAAACTCCAGGTAGAAAATGGGAGAACATTCTGAGTGTATTCAAAACAATTCATTGAATGGGCCATGACCATTTTTTCTTTTTTTGGCCTAATCTGCAAATCATTATGTTTTCTCCAAACTCTTCCTTATTAAACAACAAACACAGTTTTGCTCAAAGCACAAAGGATGCATGTAGCTCATTGTCTGTGCTTTTCAAGAAAGAACTTACAGTGAATGCAGTAACTGAGACAGCAATGGGCCAATATTTAGATTTACCAGCCCTGACAAGTTGTTTGCATCTTTAATTTGCTCAATCTGTTATTTCTTTTCCAGTAGCTAAACATTTCCATGTAGAAGTAGTCAGAAAATCCAAGCCTGTTCCAGGCACTGAAAAATCCTAAATATTTTATTTTTCTGTTGTAGCTTTGGGTGTAGCTAAAAACCTGTGGAATAGACAGGTAAAGCTGCTCAAGGGGAGTATTTAGTTTTAATTCCTGGAATGGTTTCTTCACCTTTTTATGAATCCACTGGTGTATATCACACACATCCTTTGACTTTCGTGGAGTTATCTGGCCCAAGTTTTGCCACTGTAACATAGTTATGCAAATTCCCTCGTTTGCTTCTTGCCAGGGGGCTGTGCCTGGTTTCAGGAACACCTGAACTCCACAGGTGTTGTTTGCAGTCTGTGCACAGAAAGGAAAATCCAGACAATCCCTAAGCCAACCACACTTACACCCTCCTGTACTGCTGGAGTTTTGGGCTAAGAAAACACACATGGCTTGGTAAAAGTTGCAGAACTTACCCAAGAAGTCCTGATCAACCAGACACTGCCCCCAGAGATTTCCAGACTAATGAAGAAGCAAAAGATGACTCTTGTAAATGTTAATTTTACAGCAACAGAACCCCTTTATGTTCCGAGGATATGACAAAACACATCAAAAAGAAAGGGAGAGGATGATTTGGAATAAAAGGAATCCTAGGGCCCATCTTATTAAAGCAAAAATAAAACCCCACAGCTTCTCTGCAGAAGCCTGCACAAGACAGGGAGAACAATGGCAAAAGGAAAATGCAGAGTATTTTTTAATTGAATTGGGCCCTTAGTGAGCTGTTTAAACTACTAAACCCTGTGATCAGACACAGTGATTGAGCTGCAGTATAGAAGAATAAGGCTCTAAGATGTAAATCAAATCCATGCAGCACTTGCATCCTGCCTAAGCACCACTGAGGTGAGTTTTGTCACAGAATCCCAGACTGTTCTGAGTTGAAGGGACCCACAAGGCTCATCGAGTCCAACTCTTAAGTCAATGGCCCACACAGGGGATTGAACCCATGACCTTGGC
>JAOXXN010000265.1:65023047-65037873 GCA_026770055.1 Myrmophylax atrothorax | reverse complement strand
CCATGACCTTGGCATTATTACAACCAAGTTTTAACCAACTGAGCTCATCTCAGAGTTTCTCGTGCTATCAGGTGCACTCAGTGACACCACCCTCTCAGGAGGCCTCTGAGGTTCCTCAGCTGCTGTGTTTGCACCAACAAATTATTTCACCCCGAGGGCAAAAATGAATCAACACAAAAAGGAACACAGAAAACCCTGGCAGCCTTTAGACTCACATATAGTTTGTGCCCAGGAGCCTCCTGCTGCAGCCCAGCCAGCCTGAGGGAGCTGGGGCAGCACTGGCTGCCTGGGCAGGGTTCTGGGTCTGCCTGGCCTCACCCTGAGCAGGGATCCCACCCTCTGGAATCACGAGGCTTGGCCTCATTTCCCACTGAACAGCCTTTATTCCATAGGTGGCTGTACTGAATAAAATGGTTCAGCTCCTGAAACAAGCTACTCATCAAAGCAAGGATTACCACAGCCTGTCCTTAAAACGAGCTGCACTCACTTGGTGAGTGTTTCAAGAGCCATCAGAATGCCTTTCTAGGGTCTTCATTATTGATTTTTAGTGTAAATCTAATTGGGAACCTCAGATTGCTTTGGATTTGATCTTTTTCGGCTGAGACTTAAACCCTAAAGGAAACCAGTCACCTCTTTGATGCATGTGCCAAGTTGCAGTCAAACTTCAAAGGGCAAAGTATACATTCTGAAATTCCTTTCAACTTTCCCCCATTGGCCTGCCTGCTACCACATTATGAATTATAAACAACTCTATTTTGTGCTTGTGATTATACTTCACACTTCACACCAGGATCTCAAAGTGTATTACAAACTTCAATTAAATAGAACAATACCCTGATGAACTGGGTTAGCTATAGCTGGAAACTGTTTCAACACCCAGTGAAGTTCAGCCATTTGGGGAACTGCAGAGGGTTCAAGCAAGTCAAGGGAGTTCAAGCAGAGAGGACAAAGGAGCCTGTGATAAAAGGGGGGATGTCATTAGGCAAGATATTAATCAACACCTCTCTTGCAGTGTGTTTACCATCCTTAGCCTTTTATGAGAAAGGGCACAGCATCAGAAACTCGGAAGACCAAGAAGCCAAACTTCAGCAAGAAATTCTCCATCTAGTACTTGAGACAGACTCCAGCTGAGCCTTGCTAATAGCAAACAGTAAGTGGCCATCACCCAGGAAGGGATAAAAGAAGACCTTTGCTGTGAAGTCATCCAGCCTGTGACTATGAGTAACACTTCTGCACCAGCTCTGAGCAGCAACAACAGTCAGAATGGTAGGGGTTTGAATTGGCAGAGGCAAAAGCTGCCCCCAGATTGGAAGGGTCTCCTGGGGCATCTCCATATAGATGCACGTAGGCATCTCTTTGAGAGGCCTGTCAAAATCAAGTTATCTCTGGAAATACAGGGCTGGAAGCTCACTCACTCACACAGAGGCTGCTGCTTATATAAATGAGGCTCCTCAGGCCTGCCTCTCGTTGCTATTATGGATGACAGTTTCTATCAAGATTTTTTTTCCCCTCACTTGTCTGAGGTTCTTTTAAGTATAAAATAGCTCCTGTGTCCCTTCCCTTCTTCTTGATTGTAAAGTAGACAGGATCTAGCCTGGAGGACTCTTCAGCTGGAGATGCTGCCTTATTGCTTCCAAAAAATCAAAAAAACCCTCCTGAGACTTTCCATAGCTTAGGAAGGTTTGTGTTCTCCTCACTCAGCCTTGGGCCCAGCCTGGCTCTTCTGCTCAGTGTTGTACAGGGAGGAGGAAAGAGTGTGGCCACATTTACACTGCTGCTCCCACCTGGTGTTGGGGCTTCAGTTCAGTACGTGCACTTGGTGGCTCACCAGAAGTGTGGCTGCTGTGGAGAGAGCACACAGCCTATTTTAGGGGCTATTTGCAAGGGGGAAGTGGCAAACACTTGCATTTTGTTTTCAGTGCTTTCCTCTGCGATTTTACACATCCACAGCCTGATAACATGGCAGACTGTGCAGTGTCTCTGCTGTATTACAAAGCAGGCCCCACTGCTGTCTGCAATTTCTGGCCCAGAATGTTGGCCCAAGAACCCAGAGGGTGTATCTGCAATGGTGCATTGTCTGGACTGTCACGTGTCCAGGGTTGGAGGCTCCATGTCTTGTCTTTCAGTTTGCTGCCCAACATCATTAATGCCATCATGAGCAGGAAGGTGAGAGTGCTTTTAAGTAAAACCCAAAATCTTTCAGTCAAGGTTCCCTGTGTTTCACCTCATCTTTGGAGTAGAAAAACCCACATTGAACCAACAGTAGCAATGATTCAAGTTCAACAGAAGCAGAATGTGATGACAGATTGCCCTCCCAGGATCCCCTGAGAGCAGCACTGGGCTGATCAGGTGGTTTGTACTGCCAGTCATGCCATGACTTCAGTCACTCAGGCTAAATCCAGGGTTACATCAACTACTAATGCTGAACTAGGGGAAGCTTTAACCAAGAAACATAACTGAGAGGTGGGCAGGAAGTGGCAAATGCTCACCCTTCTCTTTGTCCAAAGAGGACAGGACAAAAGAGCTACTGGGAAAAAATGGAATTGCAGTAGACCCCTGGGAAATACCTGTTATGCTGTGCTGTGGAGGCTTTTCCCCCATCAACTGGAAGTGGATTCATTTAAAAATTGAAAGAAAAGAAACTTTTAAAATAGAAAACCTACAGATAAAGAGCTAGTGAAAGAGAACTACTGTGCTTTAAATTCACACCTTCACCATTAGCAATGGCATCTCTGTGAGTTTGCTTTAGAAAGACTGTGATTATTATAGTTCATAACCACACTCAGAGATAAGGCAAAAAATAATCTCACACAAATGTAGCAACAAATGTTCATGGAATAATAGTCTGAAAACATTTTCACTGCAGCCAAATTTTTACACCTCATGCCTATCCACAGGAGTGTGCAAACACAAGTCCCCCAGCTGCACACTTCAATTAACAAGGCAAAATAATATAGTTTTCTTACTCATTCCTCAGTCAGCCACTGGAAATGTCAGTCACCTGTATCCCAGAACTCCTCTTCGATACTCTATTATCTTTTGAAGAGGAAATATCTGTAAACCCTTGTGTTCAAACCAGCAGTCACCACTTCTGGTGTCTCAGAGGATGCCTCTCCCTGACAGGTCCTGAACCAGATTTGGGCAAAATGACTTTTTGCCCTTCCTCAGTCTGGACAAGAAACACACACAGAGAATCAGCAATGGATCCGCTGAATAAATCCCAGACCGTGGTGTGGCATTTAGCCAGTTCAAGAGGGAAATATCCATGAAGAAGGTGGCCTTGGAGACCCTGCAGGCAGTAAAACCTGCTTCCAGGAATTCTGGCTTGCACCACAAAAGGGAAAGGGGGCTATGCAAGTAGTTAAGGGGGGAAAAAACCCAGCCTATAAACGTGATCCAGCTGGTGACAGCCCAACAAAAGCACAGGACTCCAAGACTGACCCAAACTAAAATCTTGCTCTAAAAAATGAGGTGATCTTACAAAGGAGGCTTTTCTGTTAATGCAGAAGAAAAGGCAAGTAGGGGCTAACCAGCCCAAATATCCCAAACTATTCTTCTCATCTGAATAGTCTTTAGCAAGCAGTGGAAATCTCTTTGACTGAACAGGCACTCCAGTCCTGAGATGAAAGGAAGGGCAATTATGCCCCTTTCCTTTCTGAGTTCAGGTGTCTTTAGGGCGGTGCTTTTAATCTGGGCATCCCCAGCGGGGCTGGGTTTGTAAAACCTGCTCCTGGAGTTTAGTACTGACTAAAAGCCCATTCTACCTTCTGCAGGGTGGAAAGCCACGTTGGGGTAACTACAGTAGGTGGTCATATGGCAAGAAGAAATAAAATGACAAAAAATAGAGTTGGTTGTAATAAACTGCAGGGCAAAGCACTGCCAGGCTGTTATGGACAGACCCGACAATGCCAAAAAGGTAATTGCATCCAAAACACTGCATTTCACAGAGTTAAATAGCAATGAAATCTATTCAATGTTCCCATTTGACATGTGGAATTAGCTGTAAACTTCTTTTTTTAAAAAAAAAATTAAACCAAGTTTTACTTATAAAATCAATCCCAGGAGCTGCACAATGTCAAATAATAATAATTTCGAATAGCAGTATCAGAATTTTGAAGAATAAATGACTTCTCTTCATGGAAGGAAGCTGACTTTACACCCACTGCAAGTGTCTAAACTAATTATGTAAAATATCTTGAAAGCAAACTTTTCACCAACACAAGTGGCAGCCAGTTTTACTATAGCTGTGCTAAGAGGTCCTGGTAAAAACAGCAACAACAAAAAACCCTCTTTTTTTGGTTCAAAGCTATTTCTTTGCAGCATGTTAAATGTTACTATCATCTTTTCTACCCCCATGCTGAAGCATAGAAGCTTTGCCACCTTCTTGCTCCATGCAATCTGAAATCCCAAAAAAGAAACAGATGGCTTTTGGTCCTGCGCTCCTGTTTCCTTGTCACATCTCACATGATCATTATAACTGGATGGAAAAGAAAATATGTTTCTCACAGAGCTGCAAGAAACCTGCCTCCTAATCAGAAAAACTCCACTGCCTTGAGATGCAAAGAACACTTTTGGGGATTAACTGTGCTTTACATGAGACACGTGTGCAGAGTGGGCATTGCAGCTGAATTATTGTGCAGAGAGGAGGAATGGGCTGTGCAGGCACAGGAGCTGTGCCACAGCTTTTAATTATCCTAATGAAGCCAAGGACTTAGGGAGAGTGCTACTCCCCTCAACCTTTTAAAGAGGCAGTATTTTGTGAGTGCAAACTTTCCTAATTTCTTTCATTTTTCATTTTGTTTATTGCAGAAGATCTAATGCACTTTGATCTTAAAATGTTTGGAGAGGCAATAAAAGAAATAAATCACTTGTTCTTGCAAAGCACAAACTGAACATTCCTCCACCCTGTGCAGTTCATACATCCAGAATGTATCCCTGACTCTGTCACCTGCAGCTAAAATACGCATCTTTAGCTGAAATAAGGGAGCTGGAGCCCAAAACCTCAGACATGTAAGTGGCATTTCTGCCTTCGAAAGTATCATTTTACACAGACTGGGGTTCCCAGTAGACTTGAGCTGCAGGTGAAGTCCAGATTGCCTGACTGTCCTGCTCAGCATATCCTTCTCATCCCTCCTGACAGAGTCTGAGAGCACCTTGCGTGGAGGGAAAAACCCGCTCCCACCTCCTGCTTTTCCTGAGAGATGAGGGATTATTAGGAGGCATCTCTTATGGGCCACCTTATGGATCTTGCTTGCTTTTCAAAGCAGGGCTGTGTTTTTCTTCTTTAGAAAGTTCCTTGCACAGCCTCATGTCCTTTTCTATAAATGGCATAACTGTGCTGATTAGTAATAAAAGAAGGCTCCACCACCCACACCTGCTCAGAGAAGCTCCATTCCTGCAGCTCCTTCCTGTTTCTGGAAGATTTTTCTGTTAAGCGGAATTCTTAATTAGAAAGTAAATCAGTACACCAAGATAAATTACAGTTTCTCTAGTCCTGTTCACTGCCCTGTCACAAGCCTGACCTCCCCCTTCTGGGGAAGCTCAGAAAGCAAGGCCTTGGCAAACAGCTTGGTATCTTCCCCTGAAACAGGATGCCTTTTCCTCTTTGTGAGAATTACCCTGGCCAGAAGCAATCACCCTGTGACAGTGTGCACAGTTTTGGAGTTCTGTGCTCAGCCCAGAGACCCTCCTCTACCCTAGCAATAAGTATTTTCAAGCTGTTTCCCAGAAATGCTCTTCCCTAAGGATGTGGAAGCAGCAGGCTTCAGTTGCCTGAGCGTGGATTGGGGTGGAAAAGCATTTCCTTCTCCTGTCCAGATAACCAGGGATTCAGCAGCCAGCCTGCTCTGGCTCTCAGGCTCTCAGCACTGCAGAGAAGCTGCTATTTTCTCCCTGGGTTATGAGCAGAGCTGTGTCCTCATCTGGCAGTGCTCAGTCCCGCTCCATTAACCTGAGTGCTGACTTGCCCCTCTCGAGGATTCCAGAGCTGCTGTGCAACAGGAGCTTGCAAAAATAAACCCAAACATAAATAAAAGATGAAAACTCCAGCGAGGGTCATTTTGTACTGTACCATTTTCCTTTTGACCAACTGCTTGCAACAGACAGATTCATGTTTGGAGGTCACATTTGCAGGATAAAATACTCTTGGGAAGGTTTGGAGTATGTAATTGTGTATGATGGCTTGGCAAAATGATTTGACACAATGAGTCAAAGGTGGCCCACGTGCCTCTGTCTTGTCTGGGAGAAACCTCCCACACTCTTGTAAATGCAATTAAAATAACTATAGTATTAAATAACTGTGAAATATTAAGCCTGGGTAGAACTGGATGAAGAAGAAGCAGCCACAGCTCCTGTTTCCCCAGCAGGGTCTAACCCATCAGCAGCAAAACTGGTGGCCTTGTCACTCTGTTCCCTCCTTTCACCTTTTCCTCTACTCTCAGTAAACGTGGAGTGAAAGGCTTCCATCCCACAGAGCAAGTTCACAAACTGAAATCCCATTTTCTCTAAGAACAGAGAAGGAAAGGAAGGAGCCACTTAGGGGAAAGGTGCCAAAACAGGTATCCTGGCACAGTGAGGGGCAGCACATTGCAGGCATGGAGAGGGCAATGCACAGGAATGCAAGGAAGGGGAATTCTCAGACCAGTTTTGTATGGATAAATAGAAACATGGAGTTAGATCATGGCATTAGGACCTGGAGCTACAGTTCTCACAGTGCCAGACTCCAAGAAGAGGTGCAAACTTACTGTGTGGGGGGAATCCTCCCACAGGTACTGCCCAAGGAGAAGCAGGATGTTCCCTCAGCCGTCAGAGAGGAACAAACAGGCCTTCAGTTTTGCAGGCAGGTTCATTAGATGGCACTGGCTGGAAACAAAAGGCACTCAGCTGGTGAAGAAGGCACTTGGCAGCATGGCACAGACTGCAGAGAAACTGCAGAGCTGAACAATGAAGACTTTACTGTGGAAACAGAAAGTTCAGGATAAACCTAAACCTAAATGCCTGATTTGATACTGAAATGTTCTGCAAATTTTCCTGCAAAGAAGCCCTGGGCTTCAATGTGTTTCCCAAAGCCACCATTTCAGACAGATCACATTTGAAAACAAACAAGGAAGCCTAAACAGCAAACTGTTTGTCCCTGATCTTAATCCCTCCTTTGCCCACACATTGCCCTCTCCAGGCAGCTGTGCTGCTCCTGTATGAACACTTTGCTGCTCTAGGCCTGACTAATGTGCCCTGAACTAGTGCTTTTCACAGATCTTTACTTTGTCCCCTTCCCCACCTGAAGCAGCTCACAGTGGGTGGGACATGTGAGTCTGACTCCCAACTGCAGCTTTCATTAGCCCTGACTGCACTGGCCACTGGTTCTACAGCAGATCATCTCCACTCAGGCCTTGCTAATCACAAGGCAGCCAAGAAAAGTGTCTATTCTGACCTGCAGGGTCTGGACTTTTACAAATAACCTCAGAGGATGCACTGGTGGTTAAGAGCATCCCACTCAAGACAACGTCCTCTCTGCCTCCTCCCTCAGCTCTTCTGCAGCCAGTTGGCAACACCCAAGAAAAAAGTCACCACTGTGGTTCTTTCCTATTGCAATATTAAGCTGCAATCCTATTTCTTATAAAACTTTACCTTGCTTTAATTCTCTTTTTGTACAGCACAGCCCTACAGCTCCTCAGTGAAGTATCTCAGTGGGCATCCTGCTCATGTACAGATGCTGCAGTGTCTGTTTTAGAGAGTGAATCACAATGTAAAGCTCATCAACATGTGCCAAAGCCATCAAAAGATCCACATGACACACGAAACATTTAGAAACCATTTCCACAAGACTTTTTTTTCTTCCATCTCTCCTTGTTCAGCTGTTTTCTAGGAAAAACCCCACGACTTAAACCTGTATGGCTTTTGGCTTTGTGAATGTTTGCCTTTGTGGTTATGGGTTTTATTTATGAGGTGCCATTTGAGACAAAAGTCATCCCAGGCTCATACTTTACTAGTTGAGTAAATTTTCCATACTTTAATGATCAAGCTGCAGACTTTACTTGTTACTTTTTAATATACTTCAGTGATCAGATTGTGTACTGTAATGATCAGTTTTCCCAACATGCCTGAATGAGTTGCATAACTCATTAATTTAGATACTCACTTTGCAGGCCAAAATTGTGGTGGTTTTGGATAAAGTGAACAATTTAAACAGCAGCCTCCTCTCACAACCAGCACAGGAGCCCAGGAATGTCCATGAACTAGGGTGGGATGAGACTGTAAAGGTGTGGGAAGTTTTGGGCTGAACCCAAAACCAAAAGCAAATATTTGAGAGCATCTGGAAAGCTGAACCAGCACCACAAGCCTGGTTTGTATTTGCTTTGCCTTTTCAGAAATGTTCCCTTGGGGATTAATTTCAGGTTTTAATGGTGGATTTCTCCCTTCTCCCCCTAACACAGCACAGCAAACTGTTCAAGGTGAATGCTCAGTGTTTTAAAAAGCAGTACAGCTCCAGTCCTGTCAGGGACCCTTGAAAGATGTGGAGGCACCTGATTTTTTTTGCTAAGTTGAGGTGGAAAGTATTGAAAGATGTGGAGGCACCTGATTTTTTTTGCTAAGTTGAGCTGGAAAGTATTCATGGATCTTGGAGGACTAACTGTTAAGGAGACTTCGTGTTGGAACACACACTCTTGTAGAATCTGACCCCAGGAACTGTGCAGCTTGACAAGTGGGTAGGGATGCTTAGCACCTTCTGGGAGGAGAAGACACTTCCAACCAGCCCTTCCCTAACTAAAGGCTGCTGGTGGCTCAACACTGCAGCACACAAATACATTCTTCAAATAATTATCCAGATATTTTATAGTTTATACAACTGCTCTTTGTGTTGTTAGGACTCTGGTGAAACTCAGTGGATTTATATCAGCACAAAAGCAGGAAAGGGGGAAATGTGGCGTTTTCTAACCTGTGCAAAGTATTCCAGTGTTTCACACACCAGAACCATGTAATCTATTATATCTGTTAAGACTTCATTTTAATTTCAGTAAGCTGAAAATACAAACATTTTTAAATCCTCAACAATTTTTTAAATAGCTGTTATTAAATGTAGTCTTGCCACTAAGGACAAAGTAACAGTTGCACTACTATAAATATTAATGCTAAATTTACAGAGAATAAAATGCATTCAAGCAACCTTATAAAATTTTTAAGAAAGCTACACTTACAATAAGCACTTTGGTAAAACTTTGCCTTCTGCTGGTTGACATGCACAAAGTCTCTAACCAGCCACAAAAGCCTGCAACACATTATAAACCTTTGGAACCACATCACAAACGTTTGGAGCTGTTTATGGGTTCCCCTTCCTTCCAAATCTGTGCTCTCTCCTCCTCCTTCTCAAGCCCTGCATTTATTTGATGTCTGACAGACTCTGACTCGGTTCTTGAAGAGGCTGAGACAGATCTCACTGGTTTTCCAGCCTCTACCTTATGACAGAAGATCTGATCACTGTACAGTTTTATATGGATTTGTTTGGCACAACATTCTGTTATTGCCATGGCAATAGAGCAGAAGGCTTTTTATACAGTTTGCCATTGGGTGTTGATTAGTGTTTGTCTCATTTTATTTGTGCTTTGGGCACATACTTCTGAAGATGAACCATAGTTCCTTCTTAGAACATAAGCTGCTACTTAATACTCAGTATTCCCTTTTTTTGTTTGTTTTTTAGACCTTCTTTGTAACCAACTCTCACATCCTTGGTCGAGTTCAGGAATGAGCTGTAAGGTAATGACATTTGGACTCCTGAATGCTCAGCTCTCCTTATACCTGATTCCTGCTGGCTGAGGCAGCCTAAGAGGGGAGGAGCCAGAGGAAAGGACTGTGAAAATAAATAGGACTCATAGCTGTTGCTGATGTTCCTGTTATTTGCAAACATGGTAAGGCTTCCCATCCCTTTGTAGGAGAATAAGGGCTTTGTGGAGTTAAACCTCAGAAATACCTGTGGCTTTTCCATGCTTAGTCAGTCAGACATTGCTAATTTATCAGAGCTTTTAAAGAAATATGTTACAGCTTGGTAGCTCTTCTGATGTCTATGAGGTGGTTTCTGTTTTTCAGGAAAACTTTCCAGAACTGGCAAGGTCTCACAAAGGTTAAGGTTCTTGAGAAGGTTCCTGAACTGCTTGTCTGGTAATTTAAAGGAGACATGGCCAAGTACTCACCAAAACTCCACTGCTTTGTTTACTCCGCTGTCTTCTTTACCATAGAGAGAAACTGCCTGAGGAGCAAGAATTGAAATTATTTAAGCAAACCCAGACATTCCTAAAGAGGAGTCTCTTTTAGCAGCCATTTAGCAGCTCATGTGGAAATACCTGAGATCCATATGCCTTTTAACTGCAGGTATTTTATACAGGAAGGCACAAAACACATTTCTCAGAACTATAGTCTGAATCTTTCTTTTTAAAATGAGATGCAATTGTTGGAGTGAGCCAAAAATAGTCTGTAGTTCTGTGCACCATGTAAATATAAGTGTGGAAGTAAACAAGAATCTGCAGTAAAAGCAAAAGGCTTAACAAGTATCCAAACATTCCATGGTTAAGACAAAAAAGGAAACAAACAGAAAGGTTAGAGAGCTGCCTTAAATGATTTACATTAAACTAATTTAATTAGACTCTCCTGAGCTTATTGGACTTGCTTTTTGTCCCCTTCACCATCACCCCTGTTTGGGCAAGTTCATTTTCTGCTCTGTAAGGGACTCAACAGTCCTTCATCCTCCTTAGCCTCAGCTCATCCTGAAGGCTTCCTTGCTCTCCTCTCCTCCTCCCTTGCACAAAATTCCCAGCCTATTCCTTGTGGGAGATTTCCAAAATTTCCTAGGGGAAAGGGATTAGGAAACAGTTGCAGCAGCAACTTGTGAGAGAGCAGTTCCAGTGAGTGGCAGAAACACCAAAGTCTGGAAAAGCTCTGGGTCGATTTGTTGTGGATCAAAGCTGTGGCAATAATACCCCAGGAAGTTTAAAACATCATGGGGGTCTCCAAATCCTCTCTCCACACACCCTTGTCAGGGTTTTCTGAGGCTGATGTTCCTGGGCCTGGTCACTGGGCTGGAAGACAAGTTTTAACACCAAGCAGGAGGGAGGGACCACAGTCCTGGGGATACAGAGCCACTTCTGCAGGGATAATCCTGCCTCTAGAGCCACGAGCTTCAACTGGGCCTGAAACTGCAGGTGCAGGTGACATGGCTCTAGAGTTCTGTGCAACAGCAGTGTTTCCTTCAAGGTCTTTTTGGATATTCTTTCCCATGCTTGCAAACAATCTGACTGTGGCAAGAGGAATTATTTACTCTGGAGGCTGCAACGTTTCAGTAGACTCCAACACAGCAGTCTAAGACTGCTTAACATACAGCTTTTTCCTTTTTTTTCATTCAGAGCTTTTAAAATTCTAGAGAGAAATGGTTATTTTTCTTGCTCTCATTTTACAGCTGGGAAAACCAGTGCACTTGGTGCCTGACAGCTCATGCACCTTATCTGTCTGTGTCAGAATCAGGAGTTGCCAAGAGCATTAAATGCAGAGCCCCAGGTGACAGGTGCTAACTTTGCAACCACTGTAACATGTTCACATCTGATCAGATGTCTTTATCCTCAGTTCCTACATGCTCCTTTCATCTGACAAAACCATAATGCCTGCCTGCAGTAGTACATATATCTAGCTCTAACAAGTCTCACCTTAGGAAACTTAACAGAGCTATTTGAAAGACATATTTACATGCCTGGGACACAATTTACAGACAACCAGAAGAGGAAAAAGAGTTTGGAGGAGAAAGGAAGGTCCTGATAATTTGCTATTTGCTTTTTTCATTCCAAACCTTACCTTCACAAAGCCTCTGGGCTTGATTTGATATGTTTGTTTTGTGGAGTTACCAGAATACAAGCAGTTGGCAGAAGATGCTATTCCTGCATAGGCCAAGCTTGTTGAGAGCAGAAAAGTTTTGAAGCCTTTGGGGGAGTCCCCAGCCAGGCAGAAAAAAGCAGACAGTAAATAAGATGGGATGACCACGTGAAAAACTTCCCTTGTACAACAAACCTTAAGATGATGTAACCATTTCCTTCCTCTTTGCTGGGGTTTGCTCTCAGCTGAGCACTGCAAGGCTTGCAGGTGGTGCAAGCTGCTTTTGTTTCTGCTGCTGTTCAGATGCTCTGCCATCCCCAGTTGCTCTCAGGAAATCAAAATAAGAGAGCTCGCTCCCATGAATGCTGATTCCCAAGCTAAGGGAGAGAACACACAATGAGATATCAATGATTTTCAATCATTATCTCACTGTTGTCTGAGCTGATTAATTATTGTGATGTGTTCTTTGCACTGCAGCAGCACTTCAGGATAAGCTTGTGCTGTCAGTGTGCAGAGCTTGGGCTGGGACTAACAAGATCTCTCTCAGGTCTAAGATACCCATCCTGTCAATTAAAGGCAACCACACTCTGAGATGCAGATCCAGGCCCATCTACAGATGCTGAGGGGAGACCTGCTTTGGCCTGGGCCCCAGTGCCCAACCTTGCAGCCCATCAGCAAGAGCTCTGTGCTTCTGAAACACAGCCCAGTGTTGAACACCATCCCCGGTGTGGCCAGAGGACAGGCAGGCTCCCAACCTTGTCCCTGAAGCTCTTTCTCACATCAGAGTGCAAACACACCCTTTTGGACACTTTGGTGAGGAACAGATGTTCACTGTGCTAAGTGCTGGTGCTTTCCCTTGACTCTCAGCTTCACAAAAGTACCTTTCACTCAGAGCTGCTGAAGTGCTGCTTCGAGTGCAGTGGCTTCCTGGTCCAGCGAGGGGTTTTATTCTGTTTTATTGTGCTCACTTGTGGCCAGCCCATCCCTGGAAGCCCAACCCAAAGCTGGGAACCCACGGGCTGCACTCACAACCTGTGGAATTGCTGTCAGCTGAAACATCTGCTGGATCTCACACACTGGAGAATTGCATGTTCTGTCACACTGGAAACTGTGTGGGCTACAGAGCTGACTGCAGATCGCTCCAGGTAACAACAGTGAATATATTTCTGCATCAAATATCACCATGGGGAATCAGGAGCTCTTGAATATGATTTGGGAATGTTTTGTTGTGGGGGTTTTTTGGCAGAGGACTTTGAATAAAAATTGGTTTTGTTGGGTGACAAAGATATTTTACTACAGAAAGATGGGAATTAAAGCAAGCGTCACATACACTGAAAATATCTGACAACTAAAGTTGTTTAGCATGAAAAATTAAGATGAATAGCACTAACCACAATCCTGTGACCACTTTGTGAAAAAACACCTGATGTATTTTAAACAAGGACTCTGACCAATTCTAAAGAGTTGTGTTCATCCCCACCAGGGCCTTGCTCTGCCCTCCCTTGCCAGCCCTGAGCCAGAGCAGCCAGTCTGTGCCAGTTCCTGCTGCTGGAAGGTCCCCAGCGTCTCCAGACTAGGACATGCACCAGGAGCTTTCCATACAGACCCTCTGGCTCCCATGGAACTGCTCCAGACTGACCTTAGAGGTACCACCTATGGAGAGCTTTTTAATAGAGTTTAATAATTTTATAGCTAATTATCAGACTATAGAGTCTTTACTCACAGGTATTGAGCAGACAATTCCTATGCAGCAGAGGACTTTTATCAGTCTTGCACTCAGTTCTTTTGCCAGAATCGTGGTCCTGACAAGTCCTAGAGAGCCAAGACCTGACAGAGGAGATGCCCCACCACACAACCCTGATTTTCTGGCTTAAAACTGAATTACTGTATCACACTTTTATCATCTGTTTCCACAGCAAATCCCTGGGGGCCAATGCCTCAGCTACCAATCACCAGAATATCCAGTTACAAGAATGTCTAATTAATGGGGAGAGCCAGTAAAACAAAGAGGAAGCTTTATAAAACAGGCTGGAAAAGAAATTAACTATAGACCCCATATCTGCTAGTAAGAAAAAACCCCATTCAAGAGGCCTGATTTTGCATCTTGCAGCTGCACAGACTCCCTGTGTCAAGCTGGCTCCAATATTGAAGACAGTGTGTGCAAAAGGAAATAATCAACACCATTTCAGCAGAGAAATAAATTGCCAAGTGGGCATTAAAATTTTAGTAATAAAACTAAATGCATATGCTAATCTACTCTGTATTATTTAGCAAAGACTATTTTGGATCAAGAAAGGAATAATCTGCACAAAATTACAATGAATGGAGGTGTTTATCATCAAGAGGTCTTTGAGAAGGAAACAAGCAGCGGATTCCTTATTAAGGTTTCAATTCATAAAAAAGTTGATCGCCCAATTAAAGGTGAACTCTGAAAAGACTTGGTTCATTTTATTTCAGAAAAGAGTCTGGCCTGGCAGGCTCTGGAGAACAAAACCCATGACCTCTGGGGGACTGTTTGGTGCAGGGAACTGCAGCACCCGATGTTGGGGCAGGTCCTTTGTCTTCTCTGCAACAGAGATTTTTTTCTTACTCACATTAACACAGAGAATTAGAAGCATAGCTTGTCGTGGCAGCAGCACTGGATAATTTGAAAGTTAATGCTATTTTATAACCTGATTTAATTGTGTTTCTCTTTTGAAGGAGGTCTGTTTCACACACTTGGTCTGTGTTACTGAATTGAAATAAATACAACAACCTGGCAAACAAATACACATACTCAAAACATACTGTCCTCAATGTAAGAAGCCATTTCAACTCTTGTTGCCTGCAAAAGCAATTCATTATGTAAGAATATTTTTCACACATATGCAGTTTTAAGCATGTGGGCACCTCCATTACTTTGAACTAATAATTTCAGATAGATAGATAGATAGATAGATAGATAGATAGATAGATAGATAGATAGATAGATAGATA
>JAOXXN010000265.1:64992897-65013946 GCA_026770055.1 Myrmophylax atrothorax | reverse complement strand
TGGGTGCTGTCCCTGCCCTGGCACAGCTCCAGCCATTCCCTGGGTGCTGCCCCTGCCCTGGCACAGCTCCAGCCATTCCCTGGGTGCTGTCCCTGGTCCCCACAGAGCAGAGATCAGTACCTGCCCCTCCTCTGCAAGTTGTCCCTGCACTGAGGTCTCCCCTCAGTCTCCTCTTCTCCAGCTGAACACACCAAATGCCCTCAGTGTCCTCAAACACTTCCCCCTCCAGGCCCTTCCCCATCCCTGTGTCCCTCCTTTGGACACTCTCCAATGGCTCAATATCTTTCCTGTATTTTGTCCCCCCAAACTGCTCCACTATTGCAGGTGAGGCCACCCCAGAGCAGAGCAGAGCAGGACAACCCCCTCCCTCTGCTTGATCCCCCTCAGGACAGGGATGTCCCTCCTGGCTCCAGGGCACTGCTGACTTGTGATCAACTGGCCATGGACCAGGATGGATCAGAAGGGTCTTAGTCAATGTTGCCTGAGGCAGTTGGAGAGGCAGAGACTTGCAGGGTGATGAAACTGCACTCTCTCTTCTCCCTCACTCTGAGCTGGTACCAATAATCAGGCCAGGGAGTGCTCCGGGCACCGGGCCCAGCTGGCACATCTGCCAGGGAACCTTCTCAGCCCCCAGAGGGGAGCAGCTGCCTGCAAACTGCCCTTGAAGGATTCTTGCTCCCAAACAGTAGGAAAACATGAACTGACACAGCCAGAGGATGGTGAGGACAGTTTGGGCAGTCTGGCAGCAGAGATGGCATTCTGGGCATGGCTCTGGACATTCTGGTTTGTCAGTACAGGTGCTAACATAAGGCCTCCAAAGTAAGAAATCTAAGCCCTGGAGAATATCTATCTATAGGAGAAATCTCACAGTGCACACCAAGTTAGGCCTATCTCCAGCAAATCTAGGGAGTAACACTATGGACAAGCTTGTCCAGTATCTTCCAGGGCTCCTTTTCAGCATCTTTTTTTGGTGAAATTATATTTGTATTGCACACAGTATCATCTTAAACTAAGTTCAAACACTGAAATTCATACGCTAAGCTCATAAATAACTTACTTGGTCTGATTTTTCCTTTCTTCTACATGCAGAGCTTTAGTTTGCCGTTTCTGCTGCTCTTCCAGCTTTGAATGCTTCTTTTGTTGATTATTATAATGTGCTTGTAAATGTGCAGAGCTGTCTTCTGTGATGTGTTGGCTGAGCCTGTGTCAGTGGATGCAAACTCAATCCCCAGTTCCTTAAAAATTCTTGGTGAGTAAGGCATCCTTTTCCATCTGTATCATACCTGGAGAAAGAAATGCTCTTTTTAAATATTCATGTGTTCCCCATGGAAAGGCATTACAGATGTCCTTAAGTGACTTAACAGCTTAAATCTCCCTGACTTCCCTTCCTTACAGAGGTGCAAAGGAACGAGTGGCTTTGCATGAGACTCGGAGGACAGGGCTTACACATTGTAATCACAGAGTGCACTCTAAAAATACCACCCTGAGGACCAAATCATCAGTGTCCTCCAGCTCTCAGTGCTGCAGCCTTGCAGTGCCTGCTTTGAGGGGCAGAGTACTGGCCTCCTAAAAATCCATTCTCAGGTATCTCAAACTGGTCACACAAGCCTGGGGTGCTCAGCATTGTAATCACCCTTCAGAGACACAGGTTTAGCTTCATAAACAGTTGTCATATTTCCTTAGGTATAAAGCCTTCCACAGGCTTTTCCCTCTGCAGTGGCTTCCCCTGCTAGTGCTCTGTGCATGGTAATGCCTAATTTAGCCTCAGCTTCACTCCAATTCCTTTATTCAAGTTCCAGACGTATCAGGCACGGAAGAGATCTGAACTATTCTGGAAGAGGAGTGGCTGATGGCAGGGAAGTCATGCAGCACATAACTGCACAAGGAGGACACTTGCCTGTGTGCCATAAGGAATAAGAACGGAAAGTAAACTCTAATGGAGTAGAAAACACTTCAGAGATGAATCAGTGCTAAGAAAAATCCATACAGTCAATGCAGTTTGAAACCAAAATGCAGTACTCTGATTGTATTAGTGCTCAGTTCTTTAAACAGACCTGTAGTGAAGGGAGCTTTTCATGGAATGTCACACACAGCTGCCATCTGTGCCACTGCAAGCCCAGCTCATAGCACAGCTCCTCTTTGGGGAAGGCAGACAAGCTTTCCCCACTTCACAACAAATTACTCATCTGTAAAAACACTTCATGATACTCCTCGAAATCTTTACCCAGCAGGAAGTTGCCTTGCTTTCCTTTGTTATGTGTTTGGGATGCAGCATGTTTCTTTTGACTGAATCACATCTAGTTAGGCTGGGAATACTGTAAGGAAATTTAGTTCCCTGAAAAGGAGAGGCTGCATTTGTGTGTCCAAAAAAAAAAAAAAGTTAACCACTGACCTAAAGTGCCAGCCAAGAATAAAATGCATGTTGAATGAAAGGGATCAGCAACACTGAAGCCAAGAGAAAGTCCTGTCTTTTCATTCATTGGAAATTGACGGATTTAATTGAGCTTAGCATGGTAAGACACATCCTCCTGTAACAGAGTGCCATGATCTGGGGTCCCAATCATAACAAAGTAAAATATTTCTTGTGCAGTGTCATCTATTGTCAGTCCCTGCTCTGTAACCCCACAAAAGATCCATTATTGCAAGAACTAATCATGTAGACTTGTCATACCTTGGATTCTTCCAGGGTGATTGGAATGCCAAATGTGAACAAGAACTTCTTCAAGTCCCTTGGCTGTATAATGCCATTTCCCTCGCTGTCAGATCCTTGAAAATTCTGGAATGTAAAAGGAATCATCTCTAACAAGAACCAACAAGTCTGACAAAGTGTTTGATCTCTCTATAAGCTTAATAAATAATGGGAATCAAGAAAGAGACTGAAAATAATAGAACCATAGAATAGTTTGGGTTCAAAGGGACCTTTAAAGGACATCCAGTCCCATCTCCTGCAACGAGCAGGGACATCTCCACTAAATCAGGATATGGAGTGAAAAATGTCAGACCTGCAGATTTTCTCCCCAGCTATATCTCTATGAATTAGAATTTTGGGGTAAAGTTTGAAAAATAACTGCAATGTGTCATCAATGTTGCAAAAATTGTGTATTGTTCAAACAGGGGAATTTCTTTTTAATCACACAGTAAGTTTTTATCATTAATGAGCTATTTTGCAAGGGTCTCTTTGAATATTTATGGATCTGAAGATCAACATTGCACGATGTTCTGAAATCTATTAGTGCTGCTTATTTATTTAAAGAAAACAATCTTCTTACCCTTCTCAGGTCGTGCCATCTGGTTCTTGCTTTGATAACAGATAGTAATGAGCGTGATCACAAGCTAGCTCTGCATCCCTTATCATCTGGGGGTTTTCCAGAGAAAAGGAAAAAAATAAAATAACAACTCTGTTTTACCTCAGTGGGAGCTTTAATCTCCTCCAGTTTCCTTCCCTTTTGTTGCTCTTCATGGCAGCAGTGGGTTTGTTTTCTGGTTTCTAAGATCCCCATTAAAGATTGTTACTTCACATATGTGTAAACTTAATTCCTTAAATATTGCCTTATTTCCCTCGCTGCGGGTTAGCAAGGATGGTTTAAGTTTTGTAATTCTCTATTTATTTTCCAATCAATGCTGTTCAAGTCTCCCTCAAACTCAAGAGCCAGCAAGGATCGTTTACACACATAGACGGAAATGTTAATTATCTTAGAAACAATTAGATCCTGGAGCAACTCCAGGAAGATTATCCTTGATTTACATCAACAACATGGAGCAAAACTAACTTGGTGAATCACCAAGGCATGGCTGGAAATGGGGAGCAAGGCTCACATTTGCAAATCCAGTCACCATCACAAGGGCCTAAATTCTGGCACATTAATTACTTTTGGTGCTTGAGAACCTTCTAAATTTTCCCACTCTCACTTGCTGAGAGAAAATTCCATAAACATAAAAACTTGACTATCCTTAAATGTGACAATTCAAGGGATCTTCAGGTTTTCAACCACTCTATGTTCTTTGTTGAGATTCTGAAACAAAGGATTTGAAATGAGGAAATTCTGCAGGAAAATTGAAAATGTTTCAACTTCCAGCAGAGTCCAAATAAACAGAAATGAGAGCACGACAGTAAATGGTGTCAAATGCCAACTCGTAGCAAGACCGACCATTTGGGAGTTTCCTGCTGGATACTGGGAAGAATTTGTTCACTGAAAGAGTGGGCAAGCATTGGAACAGGCTGCCCAGGGAAGCAGGGGAGTCACCAACCCTGGAAGTGTTCACCAAAGGAGTGGACATGGCACTTTGTGAGGCAGTTTAGGGCTGTTTGGGCAAAGGTTACACTCAGTGCTCCTGGAGGTGATTCCCAGCCCTAATAATTCCATGCTTACTCTCCTTTCTGGCTTCAGACTGATGTCCTTGATTCCCTCAGTTGTCCAATTGAGGAAGAAAGGCAAACAAACCAGGCAGATAAATATTCCTCCCAGCAGAGCCAAGAGCAATGCTGTAGGAGACAAATCAAACTGGGAAATCAGCCTGTGTGTATGTATCACATCGGCACTGCCACAGCCAGAGGAGCTGCTGAGCAGGAGCTTTGTCAGTCCTACTGCATCTTGTCAGTATTTTTAGGAATTTGTCTCTGTTTGCAGAGTTAAACAGAGCTCCACACTGAGTGTTTAGAATGAATTTTTTATTGCTTAGATGTTTATCACTAAATTTAAGCTGGAAGTTCAGAACTCCAGGTGTTTTAAGCAGCATCACTTCTCCCAGGAAGGGAAGCTGCAGCATTTTCTCTTTATCCTGCCCTGGGCTCAGTTCTGCTGCACATCCCACCTGATCTTACCTGCCCTGTATCTGACCTTAGAGATTTCAGCAACCACCAGAGGTACTTCTAGCATTTCACCTAAATTCAAGGAATTCAGTGGATTATGGAGCCATAAAGGACTGAGAACTTGGGAAAGCCACCCAACTTCAGCTTGATAAAGATGCATTTTAATACTGTATTTTTATATTGATCCCCAATACAAGTGTTCACAGAGTGTATTCATTGCTGTAAACACATCAGGTTACTGCAGGCTCTGCACAGCCTTTTCTTTCTTACCTGTGAGATGGCAGAAGCCAAGGAAGCACCTCCTCAGTTTCAGTTTTCTGGGTGTGGAGCAGTTGGCACCATTCTTGCTAATTTTACAATTTTTCCCAACAAGCCAACTGGGAGCAGGAATTCCTCAGATGAAGCTGAAAGCTGTCCAAGAACTGCCAAAAGTCAAGCCCATTGATACCTTCACAGAAGGCAGAATAGGTGCCCTAACAAGGAATATTTGACTTAATTTTATAGGAACTTAAATAGAAATAGTCAAATTAACTTTAACTTATTCAACTTAATACATTTTGCAAGTCAGCTGCAAACTTTAAACATAAATAACAAGGAGTTGCTCTAGGCTTGTTTGGGCAACAGGCAAATATTTTAACACAGTTTAAGGGTACAAGTCTTTTGAAAATGAGATCCTTTAGCCTGTGCATATTCATGGTGAGAATTAACGGGGTGTGTTCTAATTAATCACAGAAAATAAAAAGCAAACAGAGAAGCTGGAAAACCGACTCTTCCTGAAGATCACTGTGTTGCAAACTTTAGGGACTAAGAACATCTTCAAAGATCATTCCCATGAATGGATAGATTGTTCCATGAATGAGTAGTACAAAGATATTCTTTTCTAATTGCAGAATCTTTAATAGCTCTGCTCACAAAAGGAGGGGAAAAAATAACTCAGAACTTCTTTTCCTGGCAGAGGCTGCAGAGAAGACAATTAAGAAAAAAAAGCCCACATTTTTGCCTTGAAAATTGAATGTATTTGAACAGGAAGTTTCTGAAAACACACAAGATTTGAAACCCAGGGTAATTTTTAGAGTCACTTTCCCAAGAGCTCCTCTAAACCAAGTTTAAAAATACATGTTTGTATCACAATAGCTACCAGCTTCACTGCCAGAGGTGGACCATGGCTTGATGTATTTACTCCCCCAGACATCCATCAGCTCACCCCTAAGCTGGCTGAGACCCTCTCCAGCAGCCAGGGAGTGACACTGAGCATCATTTCCTCTGGTTTGGGCTATTCCATAACGTAACTCCTGCCCCATTCCAGCTCCCATCTGCCAGAATGGCATCAAAGTGCAGCAAACACCAAAAATATGTTAAATGTACCTGATGGACAGCTCATAACATGGCACAAACAAACCAGGAAAGCCTGTGTCCCTTACAACAGCAATTCCATCCAATTCCAAGCCTTTTGTCCCCCAGCCCAGCAGGACCAGCAGCTTCCCAGCAGGGCACCCAGTACTCCCAGTCCAGAAGGACTCAGACGATTTTATTGGGCCACAGAAAGGCTGTTTTGGTCTCTGTGCAAGATCTGCTTCCTCCTGCTCATTGTGCAGGGGTACTTTGGGAACCTATTTTGCTTTGCTTTTGGGGGAAAAGAATAAAAGCATTTTGTGCAGCCTCTTGGGTGTTTTAGAACTTTCCTACAACGTGTGAGTCATGTAGAGGAGTGAAGTAATTCATGACAGATTTTGAAATGGGAAAAACTCACAAGGAAAAATGTACACTCTGACAATCCACTGCATCCTCCTCCTGCCTGATAAGAAAAACACCAAGGTAGTGGGCTGTTGTAAAGGAACATTTCTTCTCTTTTTAAAAGATTTACATACTCTGACATACAAGAGCCTGTACAACTGCTCTAAAGAATCACAAAAAAGTCTTCTCTGCATCAATTTAACTTCTGGTTTTACCCTTTAAATCCTATTCCCCATTACAGACATCCAGTACCCTTCCCTTTTTTCAATTCCAGTTTCTATCGAAGTGTAGTCAAGAACATTTGCACTTATATTATCTTCCCACTAAAGCTCATAAGAAGAAAATCAGGTCTCTTTTTCTGTAACTACAGACTCCATCCTAGTGAATCACAAATCACTGAAAAATAAAAGTTAGGAGGGGTTTTTTTTCTGTGCCTTTTGGTTTCTGAGTCTTACTTCATGTTAAATGTGGGTCACACTTCTTTTACAACTCTGAGATATAGTAACATATGGAAAGAAAAGCTGTGATTCTCATAATTGGCAAAAGCTTTAAATACAGACAAAACACTGTTTTGATTCTTGATTTAAATCAAAGAGCTGACACACTCATTTTCCCTGAGATTAACCTGTTTCAAACATCTTTTATGAGGCTACTGAATGTAAAGGTGCACATGATTAGCTGGGTATAGTCACAAACTTCTAAACTTCTAGACCTGAATGAAGAGAAACCTGACTATTATGTCAGCTCTTCTTCCTGCCTGAGTTCTAAAAGGAATAATGACAGCAGAAAATAATGGTAATGCCAGGGAATAAAAGTACCTCTGGGAAAATTAGAGGCACAACATGGAAGTTAAAACAGGCCTTGAAGCCAGTGGAGAAGGTGCTGTTGACTTCAGTGGCATCAGATTTTTACTGATAAAATCTAAACTTAAAGCATAAACATAAAAGAAATGAGAAGTGAATCATTACTTACTAGCTTTAGTCTACACTCAGGCTCCCACCCTAAGCCCTTGGCTCAGACTCCACAGATTCTTCATTTTCCAGAGCTGAAAATCAAAACCTTTAGTTCCAGTGCCTTGAAATCAGGGAAAACAACTGATGGGGTAAGCAAGTAGCTGAGCTGAAAAAAAATGTGCTCCCCAGTTATGAATATTTTCCTCTGGTTTTCATTCCTCAGCAACAGCAAACCAATGAAGGCCACATCCTCATTACATGGGTGAGCAAATGTCTGTACCAAGAGCAAACCTTGCTCTCTCCCTGAGATTCCTGGTACTCTAATACAACTATCAACCACATTACAGGCATTTCAGCATCCTCTAGTAGCAACATTCCTTAATTTAAACATCCAAAAGCAACATTTGAAATTAAACCCATAAACCAGCAAGTAATCAGATCACACCACAGAGTTCCCACTGCATATCCTGCCACTCAAACTTGTCACTGATTCCTGTCTTCCCTGAAAGGACCCGTTACTGTCTTTGCTTTTTACACAGAACACAAAGAGCTGCTGGGCATCACTACTATAAAATCACCCACTATGATTTAGGATGAAATCTAAGTCCAAGACTGTTATGTTTTTGAAGGGCTGAGGATGAGTTAGTTCTTTAGTTAGTTCACATCCCACACGTTTCAGTTTCCCTCTTGGCTTTGCTGGATCAGGAGCCAAAGAACTACAGAGACCAAAGTCACCCATGTGCTAAAAATCACATCCCTGACCTCCCCCTAATTTCACCAATAGCCTTTAGTTGAAACAGAAAAGTTCTGGATGTCCCAGGCAAGGTTTGTTTCATGTTTCATTGCTGTCAATGCTTGGGGTTTTTTAACCTTCCAGTATTGCCACAAACCCCAGATAACTCAGCCTCCACCTGGTAACCCAAACTTCAGCCTAAGATTGAGTGTCACCCATTGCCATGCCCCGATCTGCCAACAAGAGTTAGATGAGAAATAAAGTAAGTTATATAATGGCCATCTTGAATACTAAATGTCTGTGTGTTTTATCCTATGGCTGAACTTGAAATGACACTGACAATTATCTCTCTTCCTTACATTGACAGTAAGCCACTTAAATACAGTTTTATTCTGTACTACTTCAATTCTGTACAGAGAGAGTCAGAGAGCAAAATTTGACTGTATTTTCTGAGACTATTTAAGCCAAAGCACCGAGTGACAGGCTAAGATTAAACTTCCCCTGGAAAGTAAAAAGTGCCAGAAGAAATGACAGGAGCTCCTTTAGGAAACTGGAGGAACAGTGCCATTTGTAGAATTTGTTTGTTCCCCACAAGCCCACCAGAAACACCTCCAGGGCAAGAAAGGCTGGATTCAGAACAGATTCAGAGCAGACCCTCTGCTTTTCTGCATCTCAGAAGGGCAGCATCTCCCACTGTGCCCCTCTCAGTGTTACCTAAGTCAGCTGTGGAAGAGTCCCTGCTTTTATTGTGCTTTTCCCACCTCCTGTTCCCCTGAAAACTTGTACTTGCAGCCCCTGCTGCTGCTGAGGGTTTTCTGCAAAACTTTTCATTTCCTTCAGCTGCTTTGGAACTCCTGACTTGGATGTATTTCTTTATAACTCTCCTGCACAGCTCTGTCCTGGCTTTCCAAGTGTTCCTACAGCAACTACTCTTGCATTATATTTTAGCTAATTGTATAGATTAAAAGAAGGAATTAATTAAATAACCGAACAGCATAAGGAGTGCTAAAAATTTGAGAATAATTAGCAAATTATCGTTCCTTTCTATGAATGTAAAGCTTCTGGATAAGCAAGCACATTTTGTGTTCAGTTGAACAAGTATTTACCATCAGATCAAATGCTTAGTAGTAGAGATAAGGAAATCTGGCTGCACAAATCCAATCAAAGCTGGAGAGAATCAGTCACAACAGTAATGTTGGTGACTACAGTCCCAACTATTAGCACTTTTATCTAGAGGAAAAAAATAGTGATAAAACTCTGCCAGAGCTGCATGCAAGATTAAGTTATATTAAATTGTATGACTGGGTCGTTGTCCTGTGCCAATTGGATCACAAAAGGGAAAGTGTCTTCTTATTTAAAGAAGGAGGATGGATGAGAACCTTGGAGGAGGAGGTGTTTGTAACCCTGCACCAAAGTGGAGTCACAAACACAGGTTGTGATCCCTAACACGGCTTCAGTTCCCATCTCCCTGAGCTTGAACTGTACCAAAAATTAGGGAGTGAAAAGTGCAAAGGCAGGGGCTGTGCCTCCTTGCCCAGCTCCCAGGGAAGCCAGAGGTCCTGTCTGGTAAAGGAGGTGGAGTTTGGCATCCCCTTCACCCAACACACCTCACACCTTTGGTACTCCACAGACAAGCAGCTAAAAGGTGTCCTCAAGCTGTGAATCACAATCCCACATAACAGGTGAGGCTGGAAGGGCCCCCAGTGGCTCACCTGTTCCAGCCCCTGTGCTCAGGCAGGGTCATCCCAGGGCACGTGGCACAGGGGTGTGTCCAGCACCCTCAAGTCCTTCCCCTGGCACTGCTCTCCATGTGGGCATCCCCAGCCTGGATGGATACCTGGATGGATTCCAGGGGCTGCCCCAGCCTGGATGGATACCTGGATGGATTGCAGGGGCTGCCCCAGCCTGGATGGATACCTGGATGGATTCCAGGGGCTGCCCCAGCCTGGATGGATACCTGGATTGATTCCAGGGGCTGCCCCAGCCTGGATGGATACCTGGATGGATTCCAGGGGCTGCCCCAGCCAGGATAGATACCTGGATGGACTCCAGGGGCTGCCCCAGCACTTGGTCTTGGTAAACCCTCAAGAGTCTGCTGGGCAAACAGGGTGCAAGAACATCCCAGTCCAGGATGCACAAACCTGGCTGCACTTTCATAATGTTTTTTTTTTTATCCTTTGAGCTTTGCCAAAACTTGAGAAATGCATCATCCCCACTGTAATAAAAGAACAATAACATCACTAAGACTAACTGTTCAGTAGCTTCTGGTGCTGTACAAATGCCTCAGATGTGAGTTGTTCCCAGACAGCCAACGCTGTTAGGAGAAAAAGCAGCAGGTAGGATGGGTTTGTTCTGTCTCACAGTGACAAAACACACATTACTGCAGTAGCTCCCAGCAACATTTAAGCTTTCAGATTATCAGACTGCAGTGTAAATAGCAGCAACCAAAGCCAATGACCCAAAGGTGTGTGCCACAGGTGTCAGAGCTGCATAGAAGGAAGAGTTTCAGCTTACATGTTCTTAATAAGTGTATAAATAACAAGAAGTACTAAGAAAAATGTTCTATGTGTTTTCTTAGCCCCCTCTTTCCCTTTCCTTCATTTCCAAGCAATTTTCCTTCCTGCATGAAACTGCACAAAGATATTCACCTGAGGGTCTTTAGACAACTGGGAAGAATGAAGATTTCGTTATGTTTTTAAAGACAAGTTGAGATTCTCCCTCAACAATAACCTGCATGAGATGTGTTTAACTCCTCAGGAACGGGAACATTTCTGGAGGGTTTAACTCGAGCTCTGTGAGCAGCCACATAACTAAGACAACAAGAATCTTTCTGGGAAAAGTGCATGAATCTCCTATTTATCTGTTTTGATTCACAAGAAAAACAAACACACAGTTATTTTTAATATAATTTAGATTCTGTGAATCATCCTGGACTAAAACAAGCAGAATTTCCTATGGAAGTAGGCCACTTTACCTTCACTTTTTTTTTTTAATCAAAATAACCCTTTATGATAATGATATAAATAAAATGTTACTTGGCCAGTGCTGGACAAGATGTAGAAACAAAAATATTGAAATATTGCACACAGTGCAAGATAAATAAAGGTTTTATTTTAACTATGTTATATGGCTGTGCTGTGACTAGTTCTTCTGAGCTTAAGAGCACAACTTGTTATGCATTTAGGCCTCATAGATGTAGATGACTTGAATTGCAGTTAAACCCCTTAACTTCTAATTTTTCAGGTTTCTCTTGCATATTTTTTTGGTAAAGTTGGACTGTCAATGTAAGATTTTTCTGAAACAATCATTTTCTGGCTGAAACTGGGTTCAACAAATGATGCAAGGCTCAAGGAAAGGTCAAGGATAACTGATTTTTATCCTGCTCATTAAACAGCTTTACAGAGAAGTGAGGACCATTGAACCAACATGATTACTGAAGCTGCAGGGGGGAAAAGGGAAGGCCATTAAGAGTAAGCTACGGAAACTGTGGAGTAAAAAAAGTGAATGCCACTCATATGGCAGCTAAATGAGATTTTCTTTCAAAACAAGGTTTTTAAATTGATTTTCAAAATCCTTTGAAGAGCTTCTCTGTTACTCTCTAATTCATATTTTGAAAAGTTAGAGCAAAAGGTGAATTAAATTTTGTCTTTGGTGTCATTCACTCTAGTTAAACAAGTATTCACTGCAGTGACTTTGTAGTGCAATCAATGCTTCAAGAATACATAAAAACAGAGGAGAAATGAACCCTTCAAAATGCAAACATTTTAAAGTCCTTTGTCATTTGGAAGATAGTATCAAAGCAACTTCAACAAAACAAACAGAAAGTGGTATAGGCAAAAATTGCTTGCAGAATAATTTTTTCACATTTACCTTGCACTTTTCCCATACAGAGTCTTTTGTGCACATGATGTAATAGATCCCATAGCAACCTCAAATAGATATTAGCACTTTAAAAGACAATTAATTGTGAAGGTAACCTATTTACCCTGCTTCTTGAGAATGGGTTGGAGCAAAGAGGTGGAAAAAAATACTGAAATTAAGGAAAAAAAGATGGGTTTTGTATTAATAACTTTAGGGAAATTTATACTGGCTGGCTGACTAACTAAATTGAAATTGTTAGGCTAAAACATATGCATAACTAAGATTTTCTGAACATCTTAATATTTACCACTATGCCCAGGCTTTTCATATAGTTCAACTGACAGCCAGAGTCTTTTAAAGTTTTATCAAGAAAAGCAGACAGCCTCAGCACAATTCTAACTTCAGTACCTAGATCTTCACACAAAAGCTGAAGAGGTCCTGGCATTCCAGAAAAGGATTTACAAGCATGAGAAAACTGAGCTGCTTTATTTCCACGTAACAGAGATGATGGAGACCTATTTTTTTTTTCTCTTAAGAAATGGCAACATCTATATCACTTTTTGTTGTTATTGTTGCATTTCTTTCCCATACCATGTTTGTTTCATTTCTACAGTTTTGAGTCCTTCAGGATGTATTTATGTTATATGTAGAAGTATTCCTATTTTATAAAGAATCTTATTTTGAAGTAAAGAATAGGATCAAGCCTTTCTCGTTATTATTTTATATTTTCATTGATATTTGAAGACTAGTAACTACCCACAGATAAAACACAAAATACTAGAGGATTCCTGCCAGCGTCTCTTCAGGACAGTCAATTATTCTGTGAATTTCTAACGGCAAGTGAATTGCATGAGAACAGCATTTTATTTTCAAAAACAAGGCTATAAAACTAGGATGTGTTATTAAAACTTGGGTGATTATTAAAAACAAACAAAAAGTTTTCTCTCTTACTTGAAATTCATAGTGTGAGAACTTCAAAAACAACGTACTTACAATGTTTTATCTAACCATACCAATGAGAGGAATTAATTTTACTCTTTGACAAGCTGTGATTGTCAAGGCCATTTGACTTATATCAAGTAATCTTTGGCACAGTTCAAATCCCTGGAAATGGTCAATTTAAATAAATAAACATCTAAATAATATAAAAACAAAACAAAACCTAGGAAAAAAAAGTCCTGCTATGTTGCATTTCTCTTAATACTTGTTTCCTAATGGACTCTAGAAAATTGTTTGACAGGACAGTCCCTATATTCTGATGATGCCAAAATGTCAATTGAAAATCCATCTGTTTTAGCAGGAAAGTAATAGGTTTCAAAAATGCAATATAGCAGCTGGCATTCTGCCTGGTACCTAGAGAACTGAGAGAAAATCCTTTGTTGTCTTAACATGGAATTAGTCAGTATTTACAGAGTCTAATCCTGGGGAGGGGAGGAGGAACAAGCAAAACAAACACAAGAACAACAAACTGATATTCTTATGGTCTTATTCAGTAGAATATCCCACTTTTTCTTCCCTAATAATGCCTAAAATAGATCTGAGTAAAACAGGATATTAGTATTCTTCATAAACTCCAAGCTGTAATTTTAAAGCTTGACAACTTAAAAAAAAATCCTCCTGATGACTTAATTATTCTCATCATTCATAACCAGAAGACTTTCAAAAACTAAAAGACATCAAGAAAAATATCAAACTTCACTTTCATTGCATTGTTGATGTGTTTAATTAAAATCTGTTGTGATTATTACCATTTCTTGTTTTGTTCTCCAGATCTTTAAAATAGGAGCATTTATCAAAGCTTAGATAGCTAAATCAGTGCCAAGGTACTGTAATTTTGGGACATGCAATTTTGTACTCCAGAATAAAAGACAAGACTACTCTCATTTACCTAGCAAAGTATGTATTTGTTTCACTGGAGTTTACTGGAGTTTATTGCTTTGGTCTTTCAAACGGAAGAAACTTTTTTTTTTTTTTTAATGTAATGTAGATTGATAGCTAAATGGAAAAAAATCTCTGATTTTGTGGCTGGCTGTTGGAAAACACCTTTTCTTCCAGAGTGCATGGTATTAGGAACCATCCTGGTAGATGTATTTCCTTCTTCAACGTAGAATCAGAGTAACAGAATGGGTAAGGTTGGAAGGGTCCATAGTGGGTCATCTGGTCCAACCTCCCTCCTCAGAAAGGGTCATCCCAAAGCACATGGCACAGGATTGTGTCCAGACAGTTGTGCAAGATCTTCAGTGAGAGAGACTCCACAATCTGTCTGGTCAATCTGTTCCAATGCACCATCATCCTCACATTAAAGAAATTCTTTCTTCTATTCGGGCAGAACTTCCTGTGCATCAGTTTCTGCCTTTGCCTCCTGTTCTAATGGTTGGAATAACTGAGCAGAGCCTGGTTCCACCCTCTCAACCTCTTCTGCTCAGATACTTTTAGCCATTGAAATGGTGCCCTCCCAATCATCCCTTCCTGAGGCTAAACAGGCCCAACTCCCTTGGCATTTCCTCACAAGGAAGATGCTTCAGTCCCTTAATCATCTTTGTAGCCCTCCACTACACCCACTCAAGATGCTTCAAGTCTCTCTGGTACCAAGGAGCCCAGCACTGCACACAGCGCTCCAGATGTGCCTCACTAGGGCTGAGTAGAGGGGCAGGATCCCCTCCCTTGACCAGCTGGCATTGCTCTTCCTAATGTAGCCCAGGATACAGTTGGTCTTCTTGCCCCAAGGACACACTGCTGGATCAGGCACAGCCTGTAATCCACCAGGACCCCAGGTCCTTCTGTGCAGAGCTGCTCTCCAGCAGGTCAGCCCCCAGCCTGTACTGGAGCATGGGGTTATCCTTCCCCATATGCAAGACCCTGCATTTGTTGAAATTTAGCTAGTTCTTCTCTGCCCATCTCTCCAACCTGTCAAGATCCTTCTGAAGGGCTGCACAGCTCTCTGGGGTGTCAGTCACTCCTCCAGCTTTATGTCATCAGCAAACTTCCTGAGGAGCCATCTGCCCCTTCATCCAGGATAAACAAGTTCAACAACACTGGTCCCAGTATTTACTCTTGACAGACATTACTAGTGACCAGCCCCCAGCTCAACACTGTACCACTGATTATGACTCTCTGGGGTCTGCCATTCAGCCAGTTCTCAATCCACCTCACTGTCCACTCATCCAGTCCACAATTCCTGAGTTTGCCTATGAGGATGTTGTGAGACACAGTGCTGAAGGCCTTGCTGAAGTTGAGGTGGACAATATCCACTGCTCCTCTCTCATCCATCCAGGTAATTTTCTCATCCTAGAAGGCAATCAGGTTGGTCATGCATAATTTACCTTCTGTGAATCCATGCTGACTGCTCCTGATTAACTTCTTGTCATTCACATGGAGAGAGATGGGCTCCTGAATGAGGTGCTCCATCACTTTTCAAGGGATTGAGTCTGACTGGCCAGTAGTTCCCTGAGTACTCCTTTTTGAAGACAGGAGTGATATTTGCTTCCTTCCAGTCCTCAGGCACCTCTCCTCATGGCCACAACCTATCAAAGATGATCATGAGCAGCCTCACTATGGTGCCACTAGCTCTTTCAGCACTTGTGGGTGATGAGAGTTAGGGCCCATGGACTTGTGGATGTCAAATTTGCCTAGGTTCTATAATCCAATCCTCCGTGACCAAGGGAAAGTCTTCCTTTCACAATTCTCTTACCCTTTACAAAAATAATAAGTGTCTATGTAGGATTCAATAATGATGATGTACATAGTACAGAAGATTCTAAAGGATTATACATCTCAAAAAAAAAAATTGCAAATAATAATAGACATGGCATACATTGATTTTTCTCTCATCCCTGTTCCAAAACATCTGCTCTCAAAAACAGCCTAGTTACATATTAGTCAGTCAAAAGGGCAAAAGAAAGATCATTTTTCTGTGAGTCAAGGTATTATAATCCCCCACATTGACTTTTTTGTCTTTGCTCTCAGTTTAACTTTGTTTCTGTTCTTTACAATCCAATCTATGTCTCCTTCTGCTTCAAAATATTTCATCTTACTTTGCTGAAGGAGGCAAAGGATGGGGAATGGTGACAGACTTGAAAATCTCTGTGTTCAGGAAGAATCTGTGTACTTCTCTTGGTGGGGTCACATGCGTCAGCTGCCTTCATGAGTTGGTGCCCATGGTTGTTAAGTGCTGTGTGGTTTCTACACCTTTCTACAGAAGTGCACCAAAATAAATACTCATAACTTATTATGATATGTGGGAATAGCTGAAAATGATCCATTTATCTTTTGATTCTGTCATATCAGGAGATAGATGATCACCATGCTGCTTGGAGGCTTACCATTTATTTATCAGCATTTCTGTTTATTTTTCCTGTCTGAGGTCTTTGGGGTTGCTCCTTTGGATGCATTTGTTGTGCTGTCAGACTTTCCATCAAAATGCAGATGCTTCCAAAATTAAATCACTAAAGAGCTCAGTGTACCAAGGCAAATCCAAAGAGAAGTGGTCCTTTTTTTTTTTTTTTTAATTCCGTATAGAACTTCTTTTGTCCTTGTTTTTTAACTGGAACTCTCACTGAACCCAGCAAAGAATTTTCTTATGGAGCCATGACAATATTTTGTCTTTAATTACCTTGGAAAATATAAATAAGGAAAGCAGTTTTTCTGCCAGACCTTCTAACTTCAAATACAAACATGCTTGCTGTACAATCCACCATGAGTTTTATCTCACAATTGAGAGTGGGATTTAGTGCCATAAGCAGCAAAAAGTTTTGTAAGTCAAATAAAATAACAAAATTATTTTATTACCCGGGGAAACTATTTGTAGATTTCTTTAGGGATAGAATTTATTAATTAAGTCCCTAGGTTCAAACTGAGATGTTCTGAATCAGATTTACTGGAACAGAGATAACAGCTCTTTCAGTATCCTAATCTTTTAACTTGTATATATCTTCTGAACTATTGCCTTTTTCCAGAGTAATTTTCACACTGCAGTTCGATTGAGCAATGTTTCAATTTTACATGAAACCAGGGAAAATTTCACTAATAGTATTACTTCAGAGTATCATTATCAGATATTCAAGAACTGTCTGAACACACTCCTGTGCAATGTGCTCTAGGATGACCCTGCTTGAGCAAGGAGGTTCGACCAGATGACCCATTGTGTCTTTGACCCATTCCCCTTCCAACTTTAAATGTTCTGTGGTCATTTTTCTTTTGCCCTCATTAAAACATCCTTTCCCAAAATCTCAGCCAAGTGGCTCATCCATTAAGCCTAACTCTGCTTTTGTTTATAAAACTCACAGATTCTAATTCCAATTACTTGTTATACATTTGCATGTATCTAATTATACTCATGACTAGGAGTACTTCTGCCAGGCAGAGAAATGAAAACTTCATTCCTTTCTTGGATAAACTGACATTTAGGGAGGTGGCATCCAGACTCATACACCAAAATCTGCAGTAGAATCATAAGAAAATAAATGCTTCCCTGATAATACCCATAGAATTTCTCACCTATAACTCCATTCTTCCTCCATTAAAAACAAGTGAATCCACTAAAAGTACCTTGAGGTATTTCATGAGAAAGTTCTTAGTGGCAAAGCTAAAGAATGTGTTCTTTTGTGAATGAGTTTACTGATAGAAATAATGTAGAATTACATATCAGTTTCTCAGAAGTTACTAATTGATAACATCTTGCTGGAAACAAAGGGAATGAATTGCCCTAACTAGTTTCACAGAAGCAAATTATCTTATTTCCTGTGTAAAATAAGAAACATCAAAACAATAAAAAATTTCTTATTCTAATATTACATTTATTACTCTGAGGGCAATCTAGTTATATGACAGGAATTGCAAGTCACTGGAAAGAAAGTCTAGCAAAAAACAGCCAAGCCCATTTTTGTTTCTAACTTGGCAAAGTAAGCTTACAACATTACATTAACTTCTATCATCAAGGTCTTTAAAAATAATCATAGAAAATTTGTTCCCACTTCTCTTACTGCAGTAATGACTTTGGAAATACATTATTACACTTGATTACTGCCAACTGACGAAAGTTCCCATAGCCAAACACAGCTCCTCATTATCCTATCACCACTTAGGACTACATCTATGGTACACTAATATCACAGTTTATTTTAGATCTAGATCTAAAGAAGCACAAATACGTTATATCCACCACATCTGTTAGGATCTATCTTGATCTACAAACACACACAAACTCCTGCTGGCATCCAGGGACCAAGCCCCAATTTTACTATCCCATAAATATATCTGCATATATCTGGCTGCCTCTAAATCTGTTTTAGATATGGTCCTTCCAAATATCAGAATAGTTCAGGTTCATTCATCCACAATTACCCTGTATCGCATGTACTGCAACAAGGTAAAAAACAACACTGATATCCCAACAACACACACACAGGTGTCCAGCAGACACAGATTAGTAAGAGAATTCCACTTCCTTTCAAACATGTTGCTGCTTCTTACAACATACTAAATATTATTCAACTGATTATCACCCCTCTACCTTATTTCCACCACATGTTGTCTAAGTAGTTAATGACCTCATTTGCACAGAAAGGACTGTCTATCACTGTTGAAGTCACATGCTCAATACTTTTCAGGAAACCCTGTGTTCATGAATGTCCAATGTGTGCACATACTCCAATTTGTGCATCTTGTAGCACAGGACCCTTTTTCTGGCTGACATAACTCCTGTTTTAATTAACAGTACTTATTTTCCCTTATGGTCAATTTCTTCCAATTTAAGAGGTCAGGATATTATTTCAGTCAGTTACTAGTAGCTAGCCATCTAGGCAATGTAGCTCTTTCCCTTCTACACCATGAACTAAAAACATAGAATCCATTATGGCAAGTGAGATGACTGTTGATAGTCTTCCTGTTCTTCAAACCTGAAAAGACGATTCAAAGCTTCTCCTCTGCACAAGGTTTGCTTCTATCAATTTCCTCACCAGCTATTTCAAGATCCTCTGATACTCACAATTATCACAATAATCAGGCAGATTCAGCCCCAAGTTGCAGTCACCTGATGCAGACAGCATTTTAGTACATTATTAAGGGAACACATAAAAGTTTCATTTTATGTTCTATGGGTAGCTGACTAACTTTCCCACATAGCACAGAGCACAGATACATGTATAGGATATACTGTCAGATAACTGTCTCAATAGGATTTCCCTCCAACCTATGCTAGTAATGCCTTTCTTTGTAGTACAAGTCTTCCTCTTTCATATTTTGAGGTGATTGTAACCATGTTGACATCAGTTTCATTGTTTTTTAAATCTTCATGCAGAATCTACAGTCCTCTTTGAGATCCTTAAGTTTTCTACCAATTGATCATGTTAAGTCCAACTCTGTATCTAATAGGTGCAGTTAACAAATTAGGAAAATCTCTCTCTTGTTTTGCTGTCATACTTGCACCCTGAAGATTTGCTTTGCCACCTTTTCCTCTCCACATTGGTATCAATACATCATTTGGTATAAGTATAGGCGAATCTTTCTCTCCACAAAAATACGGTAATTCTGAAAAACTCGTGTCCCCAAAGAATAGAGATTGTTTTAAATTCCGGTTCTCACTGTAATATTTCCTTGAATTCTACAAAGTTATATTTTTCTTTAATTTGTCAAAAAGTGTCTTTTTCTTTCATATCTATGCATTTTTTAAAAAATACTTTTCATTAACTTCATATGCAATCAACAGTTTATGGGATAGCTTGCTTTCTTTCTTTGTTTTTAGACTTGTTTTGATGGATGAAAAGGTATCTGAATCTGGTATATGTTGGATCCTTCACCATTTGCTCCAGTAAATCAGGCACATGTATATATGAATATTTCCCTTTCACTGACTTAATTTTCTCTGTCCTTTTTCACCTCTAAGTATTTGTCAGTGTCACAGTTGCCAGTGCATGTCATTTCCTCTTGGTGGACACTGTTGCCTTAGCAAGGGTCACCCCCACACTCTGAATGAGATTCCCTCATTTCATCTACAAAAGTAGCTCAGAACTGCAATGCCAAACACAGTGGCTGCTGCTTTCAGAGCTGCTAGTATGCCAGTGTGATAATGTTCATCAATCAACTACTTTTGGTTACTCCACAGTATGCATCTGATCCAAATTGACTTGATTTACCCAGAAATGCTTAGCCCCAAAACTCAATTCACTATTAGACTGACTCCTGGGGTGTTTTAATTTCTTAAGGAGAATGTCACGCAGCAGGAATATTCATATACTGAAAATCAAGTGCCATATACATTGCAAACCCTAATGCTTTTATACTGTTTAAACTATACCACGCTTAAATCCATTTTTCCTTATATGCATTTCTTTTATCCCAGGTAATATAATGTTTACTCTTATCAGGTATCAGCCTTCTACCTGAATGTCCAGCAGGTACTATCTATGTAGTTAATTAACTGTCCCAGTCCAGTAAGCAGGGACCAGTTTATCACTATGTGGGTGTGACCAAAGCTGTGTATTCTAAACCCTCTACGCCATTTCTCATGGACTGTTACCAATGGACCATTTGCAGCAGCTGCCCAGGGCACACCTGACCCCTCAGGATGTAAGCTTGGGTGTTAAAGAAGCCTGTGAGATAGGAGCTGTGATAACTCCCATCCAAGAAGTCATTAGCACCTCCACACCCAGCCTGAGGGGTCATGTCTGCTCATGGACCATCAACAATTCCAAAAATACCCCATGAATCACAGAGTTAGATCACCCATTGTGGAACTCCCCACCCTGGGGGAGGTACTGGGCATTCCCACCTGAACCAGAGGGTATATAATCTTGGTGTTTGGGGACTTCTGTGACCAATTTGCAGATCCAGAGAAGGATCAGAACCTCAACAGGACTGCGACTGCCACTCTCAACCAGACTGTGACCATCATCTGCACCAACAGGTTTTTCTTGCCCTTCTTTTTACTTTGGCCTCAGGAGAACCATGTGGGGCTCAGAG
>JAOXXN010000265.1:64919197-64959926 GCA_026770055.1 Myrmophylax atrothorax | reverse complement strand
GTAGTAACATTTTTATAGATTTATTACCTCTCAGATTGCAATGCCAAACACAAGGTTTATTGTCAAATAAAGCATCTTTTTGGGGTTTTGATTCCTGCTTTGGAAGAGTATTGCTTCTGCTCCATAATTGCCTGTACCAAATTATTTCACTGAGTTTGTTGCTATCCAATCCTGTAGAGTATCCCAACCAGAAAAAAACCACACAAAATTAAATAGTGTAGCCAGGCAATGTGAAATGAGAAAAAATATTTTGGAAGTCACTCACACTGAAATATCCAAATAAAAAAAAAAAAAACAACAAAAAACTCTAAGCAATAAAGAATAATCCTAATAGTCCTGCTAAAAAGTGTGTCCTGGTTATCAGGGTCTGTTTTTCCAGGGAGAGGCAGTGGCTCTTGGCTTTCTGCAGCTCCTGAGCTCAGCAGGAGTGGGGAGCCACTTTCTCATTAAGCAGCCAACAGTTTGCACTCAGCTGGGAAAGGTTTGGGATCCTGGCTCCTCCAGGTGTGTCCTGCACACACACTCTGTCCTCTTGATACCTTGATTCTGCTGAATAATAGTTAAAAATAAAACCTTCTGTATATCCTGTGCCAGGCAAAGAAACCAAAGGGTGAAGCAAAAGGCTGTCCTACCTCCTCTTACAAGCACAGAAAAGAAATCTTTTCTTTTTTCGACTGATTCTTCCTCTGGAAGAGCCTCTGGGGCTCCCACTATCTCTCTGTGCAGCTTTCAGGGTGAAAAAGGCACCAGCACTGCCACACAGGCTGCCCTGCCCTGCCCTGGATCTGAGGCCAAGGATGTCCCCCCGTGCCACTCAGACTGCAGCAAAGGGCAGTCACACCTTGTCACCCTGGTATCTTTAACCCCATCCTGAAAATCCAGCTGTCTGGGATGAATTGCCAGCATATTTATGCCTGCATACCCCTGCACCCATTAGTCAGAGAAAGGCTGAAGGCTGCAAGTTGCACACAGCAGATAAACTGGAGAATTATCCTGCTGCAAGGAGCCTGCAGCCACTCCGAAGATCACAAGGGCCCCATCATTTAGTGCTATTTTTACTCTCACAAACAAAAAAACCATGGCTGTTTCTTTACTTACTTTCAAATTCCAAGTCCTTCATGCTCAGACAGGCCACGTGCCTCTGCCTCCATCCTGCAGGGCTCCATCAGAGGCTGCAGCATCTCCCCATGTTTGGCACATTCTGGGCAGTCTGCAAATTACAGGGGACTCTGGGAACAAGAAACCACCACTGACACAACTGCAAGCACTGGAAACATTTGCTAACATATAATACAAAATGCCATTCCATACATGTTTTGATAATGCAGGACAACCTTCCCTGGCACAGCAGAAAGGGTTGCAATAACACTCCATGAGAAATGAGTGGTTTTAACTTAATGTCTAAGGCAAGTTCCTCTTCAAATGGCACTGGCAAACTCTAAGACTTTCAGGGAAAGCATGAATTTTCAGATACAATTCATATATTTTGAACAGTAGGCAGAGGATAATTCCATCAATACTGAAATCTAGAGATTTGCTGGAAATTAAAGATCAAGGCAGAAGTACAAATTCATGTTCTGGAGTACATTCCCAAAGCATCAGTGAACTCCAGAATATTAGTGGATTATTTGTTCTACATATGCCAAAGCTTTATTTTTTTTTCACTTCAAAAATTACCAAAATCAAGAAGACTCAGAGGTTGAAAGAATATGTGTACACAGGACAAAATGAAAAATATATTAACAACTCTGCCTGACTAAACAGGGTGGAAGAGGATAAAGCTTTTTGTGTGGCTAAAGACATGAAGACAGAAAACCAGCTTTTTTCATTAAAAAAGTCTTTTCCTAGAATTCTGTAGGAATCTGTATCTCTAGTTCCTATAAATCTGTAGGAATCTGTATCTGTAGTTCCTATAATTATCTAGGAATCTCTAGTTCCTATAATTCTCTAGGAATCTGTATCTGTAGTTCCTAGAATTCTCTAGGAATCTTTGTCTGTAGTTCCTAGAATTCTCTAGGAATCTGTACCTATAGTTCCCATAGATATGAAACAATAAAGGACATTGAAATTCAAATAAAGGATCAGACTTGACCAGAGCAGCCTAGGCTTTCTCCTTGCCATGACTGGCCCAACATTTCCCCCCCAAATCCCAGCTTTCCATGGAGACAGACACAGAGCAACCTTGATTCCTTCCTCCCTGCAGAGTTAACCCCAATGCCCTCTCTGCTGGGTTAAGCTCACACTGCGCTACTGCCTGGCACCAGAGGCACATTGCTCTGCCAGCTCCACACCACCATTTGTCCTTCCAGGTTAGGAGAGCTTTGCACCAACCAGTTTATTGAGCAGAGACCTCGGGAGCACTTTGCCTGTTTGTTCTCTGGGGTGTTGGTCACACCACAGCACCCTCAGCAACCCCCAGGCCTTGCCACAGTGCCTCTGTTGTCACTGGCAGGTGCCAGCTGGCTGTGCCCACCCCAGCAGCATTTCTGCATGGAAAGCACTCAGGGATCCCTTGGGAAGAAGGGAGACGATTAATATTTTAAGTATTTTCTTACTCCTCACAAGCACATCGGTGTCCACTGAAAACACAGCCCCTGTGGGCCCCTCAGCAGGAGGAACTTCCAGACACTCCTGCCCTGATGCAGCTTGGTGTGAGGTGCTTTCCTGCCACCAGTCCCTGCTGCCCACACAGGTGTTGCCATTTTCCTCGGCAACTGGCTGTCCCACAGATCTGGGTGTGCTGCTCCTCTCTCCCTGCTTCCATGGAACTTCCTGGATGGTTCAGGCCATTAGGCAGGGAGATCTGCAAAGGGGCTTCTGATCATTCTCATCACCCAAACTCTTGTTCCTGCCTACAACAACATAAACCTTATTTCTGATGCAGAATGAGACCTAAAGGACTCATTTTAAGGGATCTCTGGGGCAAAAAGGCCTTTAGCATTATAGTCAGGAGAAGAGCTGTGGTTTGCAGAGAAGGCAGCCCCTGGTGATGGAGAGGCAAGGAAGTTCTGCAGCTGCTCTTGCCTATTTAGAGGGGTGGACACGGGGGAGGCTGGGACAGACCCAGGGTCTCCTCTGAAGGAAACAAAAGCTGCTTGCCCTTGACATGAGGATCAGGAGCAAAATCTGTGTTCAAACTTGTGGCTGCTGCCCCTCATTAGAGCTGTACAGCCACCCTAATAAACAACATATGGGCAATCTGGGGTTCCTATTTGCCAAGAAAGCAAAAATAGCGAAATTTTAATGGCAGCTTTAAGGAACATGCTGCAAGGAATGAGTTGGGGACAGAGCCGTGGAACATGCTGCCTTCCTCCATTTTTGTGAAAATGTGTCAAAAATGCATAAATTAGTACAGAAAAACCCATCCTGCAACACCTGGCACTCTCTCTGGCACAAGGACTAGAGCTCAGATGTGCTTCAAGGCAAGGCCTGCAAACCCAGGGCAGCTTGGAGGGTCCCCACCCCACGAGCTGCCCCAAAGGGACCTGCAGCAGATCCACAGTGTCCCAAACACCCCTCTGAGTGCAGGAGGTGGCCAGGATGGGAAAAGGGAGGCCCTCAGCCACTCAGAGCTGTTTGTAGCTGTCTCTGTGCCTGATTGTTCCTTCCAGCCAGGGATGCACACTCAGATTTCCTGGCCTTCACTGCACCTTCTGTACCAGGTACTGGGGGAAGAAAATTCCACATCTCCAAATGCACCATTTCAGTCTGCAAAGAGCTTTCAATCCACCATATCCCACACAGGGAGATACATACATCAGATTTGGTTTGTTTTGTTAAAAAAAAAGAAAGGAAGAAAATAAACCCCTGAAAAAAAATATCCCTCTCTTGCTCTAAACACATCAGTGCTCATTTTCTCTGTATTCTACTTTGGGCCATTCTGTGTAAAATCTTTAATTAAAGTTTTTCTTTGAAATTGTCATCATCAAACCAGAAGAAAGAAAGTAAAAAAGGGAAGGACACAGCTGTGCATATATGAAGTGCTATTCAGTACCAAATGAATTGGAACAAAATAAGTATCGTGACTGTTATGCTCTTAGTTTTGGCTCTGTATTCTCAGCAGCACAGTCTAACTTGTCACTTTATATTGATTCCATCTGTTTACACTCTGCAGAGTATTGGCTTCCTACAGTGAACATTTCCTATTTACCAGCTGGTAAAGATAGGCCCAAACCAGATAGAAAAGAATTAGACTATTTTCAGATCCTCATAAACATAAAACCAAAAATTAATGGAGGAGGGGAGGTGGGAGCAGGGGGAGTGAGTAGAATATATGGGCCTGATGCTTGTCCATATTGATAGTCCTTTACAGCACATTAGCAATTTTTAGAGACCCAGAAATTTGTGCAATGAATACACAAAATAAATCCATTTTCAGTCCTTTTGACACTCTGCTTTACATGAACAGCCTTGTTGTAAATGGGAATCAATCACAGCACTCCACTAATCTTTAAATAGAGGCAGTTGGGCTCTGAAGTTGGCTAATACAATATTCCCACTCCCACCAGCCAGCTCTGAGTGAAGGAGCTCCAGAGAAAATGGATGTGCACACACAGTCCAGAGCCATCTTTGTGCTCTGACAAACTGAGTTTAGTTGGTTCTTTTTCAGAGTTGCTGCATTCTTTTCTCAAGGGGACTGTCCCTTGGAGGATATCACTTCAGGATATCACTGACTCACTTCAAGCTCTTTTTGAAAAACTGAGGTTTCTTTTAATATTCTGAAACACCATGTCACTGACATGGAGGCTCCTTTCTACTGTGTCCATATTTTGCTGAGAACATTAGGAACATCCCTTTTCGGGTTTTGTCTGGGTTTTTTTTTTGTTTGTTTGTTTGTTTGTTTGGTTTTTTTTGTTTTGATTTGTTTTTTTTTGTTTTAAACTTGCACATAGAAATTAAAACCCAATCAGGAGTTGCAAATATAAACCTATCCTTGACTGCTGATGTGCACCCAGACAGAAGCAGAAGGAGGTTTGGCTTGACAATCACTGTGACAGGTTACAGATAAATATTTCAGAGTTTCTGAACTCTTTGGTGTGTCTGTGTGCACCACTCATTTACATACCTTGCAGCACTTGTGTAGCTGAATTGTTGGGATATTCATGTAGCAGTAACCTTGCTGAAGTCAATAATGCCTTCTGTTAATGCACTAGAATACACAGAACACATAATACTGTTAAAAATACTACAGAACCCTGCAAATTAAATACAGCTCTAATTAGGACTTTGGAGGATATTTTCAATTCATGCATTCTATAACAAGGAGGTATTTCAGCAGTTTCTTTTGTGGCAGGAAACACTTCCCAGGAAAATGTGAAGGCTGCCTTCAGTCAGCTGCACACAGCCAAAGGAATAAAAGCTATGGCATTAATAACAACTACAGCAAGATATGATTGATAGGCTTTTCTACAGCCAGAAAAGATTGTCTTGGATACAATCTGTCCTACCAGCCCCACGATATGTTAATATTTTATTCAGACTGGAGTGAGGATATATTCAGATGTCCCACTCAGTGCAAGGCAAGCAAATGGGTTGCAAACTCTACTGCAGCCCTGAGGTGCAATAACAGCTGTGAAATCAGAAAGGTTTTATTTCCTCCTCCCAAATTACAGGCCAAGCCCATGCCAAGCACAGCAGGAGGTTGGGTTTTCCTTGGAATTTACATCAGGTTATGTTTAATGTATTTCTTCTTCTATGAGCAGTCTGAGGGTAGAGCCAACAGACTGCCACACGGCGATGGAGAAGGCAGGGAATAATCTGCTGGGTCCTTGGAAATAATAACTATCATTAGGTGTGATAAGTGACATTAGGGTAACTTGCAAATGCCTCAAAATATACTAAATTATCATTCTGTTTATAAACAAGTCTTCCTGGCTCAGTGTGTGCAGAAATAAAACAATAAAAATCCAGCTTTCCCACAGTCACATCACCACCTCCTCCTCCATTTCAAAGAGTGGCTTTGTGCTGTTCAAATGTGCATTGAGATTTAACTAGGCTGAGTGCTCAGTCATCAGGCTATTTCTGTGTAAAAAGAGAAAAATAAAAGGCTAACACACAATTCTTCTGATGTGACAGAATATTTTACATAAGTCTTGCAAAGGGCTAAGCAGTGTCAGAAATTGTACTGCCATGGAGAGGCTGATCCCTTGCAACATTCAAACATCTTTGCTCAAGCCTCATAGTTACTAAGAAATAAATTACAGTGGGACCACACCAGTCCTACACCAGAGAGTTGTAGCAAGACTGATGGGAAGAGAAGAGTTCTAAGGGGTTTGATGCTAAAAAGGGACCCACAGTGTGGGTTAGACAGGCTTTTAAAACTCTACTTAGTACTTCATCATGATAAAAACCCCTCAGACAACAACAAACCCCTAAACACACAAGTACGACCAAATCTTCACAATGTAACAGGGCAACATCCTTTTAAACACGTTACTAATCTGATATCAGCACCTCAAGAGCAACAACCACTTCCCTGAAGTGAATTGCTACCCCAGCACGTGGTTTTTGTTATCACTGCTTGAGCAGGGATTGCAGCTGACTTTGTGTCCCTGTTTGGCAGCTGGGGCTGCTCAACCTCAAAATAAATACAATAAAAAGGACTAGAAGCACAAACCACAAGTGCATCACAGCCCTGTCAAAGCCCACTGCGAGGACATCAAGGGGAGAGTTTTGGGTTAGCCTGAGAACAGCTACAAATGCAAGAAAGTGCCTTTGTTGTGGCTTTTCTTCCCAGCTCTGCACTGCTTTGGGCAAAAATCACCACAAATGTGAATCCCTGAGGCAACAGAGATGTGGCAGCTGCTCCTCTACCACAAGTGTGACGATTGTTGGTGTAAACCACTTTTTCTTCAAGGACAGGTTGAGTTTTTTTGGCTGTCACACAGAACACAAAGAGGTACCTGCAGTTTGATCTGACCTTGGGAATGACAGAGCACTCACAAGTCCTGAGGTCAAGGAAATGAGAGTGCCAGTTCCTCCTCTGCTCTCATCAAGTGCTCTTCAGAGAACAAGCAGCATGTTGTCTTCTCCCCAGCACACACCATTGGTCAGCAGACACATTCCTCTAAAAATTCCAAAAAAATTCCTGTAAAAGTCCTCTAAAATTCCTCTAAAATTCCCCTAAAAATTCCCCTAAAAACTCCCCTAAAAATTCCCCTAAAATTCCCCCCAAAATTCCTCAAAAATTCCCCTATTTTTGCTTCTGTGCTCTCATCCTCCTGACTTGCACCAAACACTATATCAGGTCATTCCCAGAGTCAACCACCAGCCATGTTTACTTTAATCAACGGGCTCTACAGGTGCCAAACTGCCCTCTCTGCACATCCCTCTTTAGTTTCAGCCCTCTCTGCCTCTGAAAAGCCTCGTGCAAGTTTATCCCTGTTCCTGTTCGTGGGGTGAAGCCCTGGAAGTCGAGCTCTGCCCCCACTTCAGCCCCCAAATCCTTGAATTTGGAATTGCTTGAGCTTTAAAGAGGGGGAGAAAGCAGCTCTGAGAATTCCTCCTGGACAAACTGCTGCTGGAAAACAACACCTGCACTGCCCTCCCGTGGAAATCTGTGCCCGGCTGCTCAAACCAACCTCCTGAGCAGCGTTTTTTTGGCTTCTGTACGTCACAGACAGTCTCAGAGAAGTCCTCGAAAGCAGCAGACCAAGAGACCAAGATCTGGGCACGATCCTTGCTTTAAGAAGTTTAAAAGCAAGCCAAGAGTAACTCATATTCTCCCCAAACACTGGAAGAAAATCCAGCCCCAAGCGTACAAAAAGCCTCCCCATTTTATTATATTGCACGTAATAAAGAAAAGATTAACCTTTTATTCCAGCAAAGATCTGTCATTTGTTATTTAATTAGTTTTCACTAATTAATTAGAATTTTTTAAGCTCTCCTGTCTCTCTGGGAGAAAGTGGGCTTAGGTCCCTCCCTTCTTTTTTTTTCCTTTTCTTTTGCTGCTCCTCTTCTTCCTCCTGCTTCCTTTCAAAGCCCTAATCCCATTTTTGTACCCTCAGTATTACCCCCCTCATCCCCCCTTTGTCTGAGAGTTTCCTGAGCTTGGCACTTGCTGGGAACAAAGTTGGGCAGGAATTTGCAGAGTATTTTTGAGGTGATTCCTTATTGAAGGGCAGATCACAAAACCCCAGAGGACAAAGTGAAGGAACAGGAATTTCCCTGCACATCCCCTTGCAGAATTTCACCCTTTATATTCCACTGGGGGAGCTGGGCTGAAAAACAAATCGTGCTGCACTAAGAAAGCTACTGTGAGAGCACAGATTTGTTTGGGGGATTTATTTTATACAGAGTATGACTTTACCTTCCATCTCACTTCACTGAAGGTACGAATCAAGAATTAATCCCAGTTCACAGACAGTTGGTGTCTTCTCCTCTCTATTATCCAAAAATTACTTGCACTGAAAATTAAGATGAATGTGAGTTATTTACTACTGAAGTGTTGAATCCTGAAACATTATAATTTCCCCATTACTGGGTCCCTTGTTTTAGCTTCCATGTTTCCCTTAAAGACTTGTCAAGCTCAGTGGCACATTTTCAAATCACTATTAAACTGAACCAGTTATAATTTCTTCCACACACAACAACTTATCATTGTCAATTTAGGGAACAAACTGATGGGACTTAAAGGCTCATATTTTTATTTTTAGGGACAGAAATATGTCATAACAACTTTGTCAGTATTTGGGATCTGTATTTTAATATACATGGATAATTCCTACATTGATATCAGAATTTTAAATACTTCATTTGTGTTATTAATTCCTTCAACACCAACAGTAAATTTACCTTATAGTTTTTGTTTTGTTCTGCACATTATGCATTACTACTTCTCAACAACTTGTCTAGAATTAGGCAGAGTGTTAATTTAATATTTTGTAAATCTCTCCCAAAAACTTGCAACCTACAAGTCTGTCCATCACACAGGACAAGGATTTCTCAGTGCTGATCTGTGCATACTCACCACATGGATGTGAATTTAAGCTGAGAGATCTTCTTTTAAAACAAAAAAATCTGCCTGCAAACCACCACCCTTTCCAAGAGGGTGACACACGGTACAGTGAGACACCCAATTGTTCAATTTAGGTCACATTGCTGTTGTGAGTTTTGCAAAGCTTTCACTTGAGTGGGTTTTGACCACATCCAGCACTTTTATGATAATATTAGTCTGGAACCTGCTCCCAGTGGAAATTTGGCTCTTGACACAAACAGGAACAGCCTCTAAATGATTATCAAACAGCTTTGCCAGCACAATATCACATTCAGCTTCTGTTGGACAGAAAGAAAGGTTTCAATCACTCCCCTGAATTCCCCTTCTGTCTGTCTGACCAACATTAAGCATCTGAAATGCTTTTTTTCCCAGTTCCTCTTCTCTGTCAGCTTTTTTTTGAAGTAAGATCTACCCCCATGTCCCAGGGGAATAATGTGGGATCTGGGACAGAGCTCACAGGTGCGGCTGTAAAATGTATCAGGCAGTCCTTCAGGCCCTCCTAAATGTGGCAAAAATCACACACTTTTCTGAGAATTCAATATAAATCAGTTCACTTCTCTAACTGTGTAAGTAAACAAGTTATTGTTTGTCTTCTGTTTTCAAAGCAATAAACAGCCAAACACAATTAAGTGTTTAAAGAAAAGATCTCCAGGGTTCCTCTTTCTGACACCACACACCACACAGTAAGCTGGAACACACAGTTCACTTTTAAAAGGGATGCCTTGGATTATTGAGACTCCTCTGGCTCCCCTTGGAGTTGAACAAGAACTAAATGACCAAAAGATTTCGCCTGAGGTTCCTTTTGGATTCATAGTAAGCCACATCCAGCCCAGCTGTGAGCATTTGTTTACCTTCTACTTGAGTCAAAGGAGGTTTTGTACACAAACCTGAACACTGGGGCTAGTTCACAGGTATTTATGGTTTTTCTGCTCTTAAACAAAAACACAACTGCCTTCAGAAGAAGTTTGGTTTCCAAAAAGCAAGATGGCAAATACAGCTTTTATTATTATTATTTACAGCTTTGCTGCAGTCCTATGAGAGCCAACCTTCTCCTGATGCTCATCCCTTCCTTACAGTGAAGGTGAACAATCATGGACACCTTGCACATTAAAATGGGATTGCACACCTTTATTGGAAGGAGATAAATTTCAGCTTCAAACCATTCTGACAAAAGGAAGGATTTGAATTCACTTCTGGGTTCAGCTCCAATGAAACCAGGAGAGCTGTCCCAGCAAACAAATCTCACCCTAAAACTAAACCTACCTGGCAAGAAGAGGAGGAAAAGTGCCACAGACTGTGATGGAGGGAGCCTTGCATGATAATAACTAAAAATCACTTGCAAGAGAAACGTCCACACTGGGATTAACAGCAAACTCACTCTTGATTGGAACAGACTATAAATCTTCCCTCTGTGGTAACTGTGTAGTCATTTCAAATTAGTTCCCAAAGGATGTGTGTCAGATCCAGGAACGTGTTATAACTGGAAACAGTGATCTTGGAATGACTTCAGAGCAGAAGGGAGACAGAGGTCCAAAGGAGGAATCTCTGCAGTTTCAGTGCACTTGAGAGAAGGAAGAAAATAAAGCCCCTGTTTCCTCACATACAGGCAGGAGGAACAAAGCTGGGTGAGAAGAGTCTCCTTCACTCTCTTTTCCAGAGGCTACAGAGGTGGATTAACTCCTTTACCAAGTGGCACAGAATCATACCCAGGAATGGTTTGAGCCATTAGCTTGAAAGCTGTGCACATTAAAGCACTCTAAAAATATTTGACAACACCACCTTTGAGTCTAGAAGTCCTGCTATTTTATTAAGCAACACAGTTGTTTAGGTGCCCATCTTGAACTCCAAGGTTTTGCAGGAGGAAAATACACACACCAGACATGAGCTCATTACACTAATTACTGTTTTATCAAGAGCTCTTATTCATTTTCCTCACTAGGAAATCCGAGGCAAACTACACTGTAAGAAGAGACAGAAGAATTAATTGGGAAAATAACCATGAGACAAAGCCCTGCCACTCTGCAGCTCATTGAGGGATGATGAGGTATTTTGACTGGCCTGGGAGGAAGGGGTTTAAGGTGCTAATAAAATTAGGGTGACCCAGATACCACCCAGTCTCTCCCAGACTGTTTTACAGTCATTAGTCACAAAAATAATTCCAAATATTGACAGTCTTATGCACTGCATCACAGTTCTATTGATACTTATGGAACTTAACCCAATCAGACTTCAAAGGAAATAATATAAGACCCTGTTTTGTTTATTGCAAATGTAGTTCAAGATCAGAAATTTGGGTTCTCCCCAAGCCAAGTGGCAGTCAGAGACTATGACATATCTCCTCCTCTCCCTGATAAGTGCTAATCAACTCAGGAAAAGGAGAAGAAAAGGAAAAGAAAAAGCACATATTGCACAGCCAAGGTAAAAACAGCAAGACAAGAGCAGGACTTACTGTCATCTGGCAAAAATACAGCGTTTTACACAGGTAGAAAAGCTCTTCTGCCTCTGTCGGTGCCCAAAAGAAAACCATCTGGAATGAATAAATAAAAAAAATCAGGACACTGCAAGTTTCATGTTCTAGCTCAGTGTGTTGGTCTATTGGGGGGAATGAAATGGAAAGGGAGAAAGAGGGGAGGGGGAGAGAAAACGCCACCTGACAACTTAAGCAATCTTTGTGTTCTCAGACCAGTTAAGTAGCCCCGATCAAACCAGCCCACTGCTTAACAAGCAGCAAACGCAGCCCGGGCTGGGCGCTGCACCTTCCTCCTCTGCACACCCCAACTGCTGGAACAATGTCCCATGGGATTTCAACCCCAGTTTGGGTCCTGCAGCTTCTTGGGCACATTTCAGGAGTTAATTTGGCAAGGAACCCTTCCCAAGGGGCAGCCATCCTGTTCCAAGGGGTTGGAAGCGTTCAGGAGCGTGGACATGGACTGTGTTGTGCCAGTTCACCCCAGTGCCAGGAACAGGCAGGACACACTGAATTTACCAGTGCCACTCAGCCCTTTTTACAGCATCAACAGACATATTTGAGGCAATTAGTTTACAAAAGGATGCTCAAACAGCTCAGGCAGCAGTGGAGCTCAGTAATTAGGCTGCAACAAGAACATGGCAAGTAGCAGCACATCCTGCTGCTGCTCAAGTCATTAGCAAAGCTTTCTTTGACTTCAGAAAATCAGAATGGAGCTTCAAAGTATTCCTGTAAAAACCAACTGGCATTTTTCTGGACTCTACACGCTCTCTGGTGGAGCTGTCAGTGCATCAGGTCTGCTAAGAGTTGGTTTGCCACAGTCCATGCTACACAAGAAGTCAAAGTTCACTGATACAGAGCAAACAAATTTCAAGTTCCATCAAACCCTGAGCCTGTTTCTCCTCTCACTTACAATGCCTTTACACCTGAAAACATCAGTGCATGAATCACCTGCCCTGAATAGCTCCTGATTTGTATTATATGTTCCTTGGAACTCACACCAGTGCATAAAAAGTCATAAATCAGAACCATTGCTTATGTTTTTAAGTACCTTCCTACAGCATCAGGGCAAGATCCTCAGTTACCATCAATCAGAAGAGCTCTGCTTGCTTTCCTGTCCTAAGAAGAATTACAGCATTTACAGCCACTGAGGGATGTGGGTCTCATTTCAATAATTTAATTGATAAGAGTCTCCCAGGTGTCCACACCCCAAGCACCTGCAGGTCTCACTCCAGTCACAAGATGGATGGCTCTGGCAAGTGGTGTATTTCTGAGCAGTTCAGATGGAAATGCAGGAGGCAGTTCCCAACCAACAGAAAAATGAGGAGCTGTTCCAGTGTTCCAGTCAGAGCCACGGGATCACAGCCTTTGCTTCCCTTGGAAGAGGAAATAAAGCTTCAGAAGAGAATGCTTTTTCTGAAAGCTTCACTATTTTTTTATTGTGTTTAGCAAGACAAATAGTAATTCTCACCTCCATTCTCTCTGAGCTCTAATTCTTTTTAAAGCCTAGCACAGTTTATTTTATGCAACTTAACATAGAAGGATCAGTGTAACCTTGTCCTTTATTTCATTTTATTTCCCTTGAAAGACTGTCAATCTCTGCAACTGTTGGAGAACAATTAAGGCTCTGAAATCCCCCACGCAGATCGAGTTTGTGGCTCTGGCACAGTCGAAGAGGAGGGAAAAAAAATAACCCAAGAGGAGGAAAAGAAAAAAAATAACCCAAGAGGGGGGAAAGAAAAAAAAACCAAGAGGAAGGGATAAAAAAAATAACCCAAGAGGAGAGAAAAAAAACCAAAGAGGAGGGGAGGAAAAACAAAGAGGAGGGAAAAGAAAAAAAAAAGAGGAGGGAAAAAAAAAGAGGACGGGAAAGAAAAGAGGAGGGAAAAGAAAAAAAAAACAAAGAGGAGGAAAAGAAAGAAAGAAAAAACCCCAAACACGAAATAGCAAGCTTCTTATATTATACAAAAGAGACAATTAAAAACAGAATATGATATAATACATATATATAGAAATGTGAGAAAAACCAAACCAACAACAACCACCGAGTTGCCCACAAAACAACACAGACTTTTACCACCTCAGCTCACAAAAACACTCCAACAAACTCGCCACAAAGGATACTCAGCAAGAGAAGAGAAAACCAACAAAAAGAAAAAAAAAGGTACTTCCCAAACAAAGCAAAGGTGGGAACAGTTCCACTGAGCACCGGGACATCAAGGGACTGAGGTAGGAATCGCCTACACCTTCTTTTCGTATTGATTTTGATGTCAAAATGATATGAAATGTCTCTTTAGTTGCTTAAGGCAGGTGAGGTTTGTCCCTTTTAATCTAAGGGACTCTCTGGGCCTGCTGGAACTGAGGCCGAGCCGAGGTCTGGCCGAGAGTGAGGGCGAGCTGATGCCGAGACTGAAGCCGAGCTGGGGCCGAGACTGAGGGTGAGGCTGAGGCCGAGCTGGGGCCGAGACTGAGGGTGAGCTGAGGCTGAGACTGAGGCCGAGCTGGGGCTGAGACTGAGGCCCAGACTGGGGCTGAGACTGAGGCCCAAACTGAGGCCGAGACTGAGACCGAGCTGAGGGCGAGACTGAGGCCCAGACTGAGGCCCAGACTGAGGCCGAGACTGAGACCGAGCTGAGGCCAAGACTGAGGCCCAGACTGAGGCCCAGACTGAGGCCGAGACTGAGGCCGAGCTGAGGCCGAGACTGAGGCCAAGACTGAGGCCTGGTCAAGACTGAGGCCGAGACTGAGGCCGAGCTGGGGCCGAGACTGAGGCCGAGACTGAGGCCGAGACTGAGGCCTGGTCAAGACTGAGGCCGAGACTGAGGCCAAGCTGGGGCCGAGACTGAGGCCAAGCTGGGGCCGAGACTGAGGCCTGGTCAAGACTGAGGCCCAACTGAAGCCCGGCTGAGGCCCGGCTGAGGCCTGGCTGGAACCAAAGCCAAAACTACCACACTCACCAATTACCATCACAGGCAAGATAAAATTGATGTGGGGAGAATTAATGTAACTTGACTGCCAATTAAAGGTGGAATAGAAAGGGGAGAAACAAAGACAAAAACCTTAAAAAACCTGTCTCGTTGATTCCCTCCTCAGAGCAGAGCAGGTGGAAGGGCAGTCACTCCACAACAGCTCCTTCTGCCACTCCTTCCCCCTCACACTGATCCCCTTCTCACAGCTCCTGACTGCTCTGCCCTCCATGGGCCACAGCTCCTGCTTGGAGCTTGAGGTAAGAAACAATTAAATCCAATAGAACAGAACAAAATTATTCCTTTTATTCAGCCCTGGGAACATGGGGCATAACTCCACCAAAGACATGTTCAACGAGACTTTGGTGTTTCCAGATTTATGTACTTAGTTACAACTGAAACTCCCTCCCCAAAGTCCAGCAGGATATTTTGAGTGACTTAACAGCTCTAATGGGCTGCTCTTATCTCTGCAGCTTTATATTTCCTTTTGACTAAACAATGTTACAGCTTCAAGCCTCAACCTAGACAGGTTTCTGATTTATTTCTTACAACTGAGCCTTTAATCTTAACAAGGTTTAGGTTTATTTCTAGAAGTTCAGCTTGCAGGGTTAAGTTTCTCTTTGTCTAAAGCTCTGCATGGTTAAGATCACTGACAAATTCAGGTACAAGCTAAAATAAAAAAAATTAATATAACATAAGAAGGTAGTATAGGTCTGATTAAAAATTAGTAAAGACCTTACGATTTTAGGGATAAAATCCTTTTTCCTGAGGGGCCCCTGAATCAGCTGCTCTAGCCTGGGCAGGGGCCTGTTAAAAGGTTTGTTATATAAGTGGCTGTGCACATTCACTTGTTCCTGTGTTTACCAAAGAAGGGGGGACAGATGGAAATAAACCTCTATTTGACCAGGAAGGGACCTGGTACCCTCTAATAATGGCACTCTCTAATAATGGCAATTTACCTTCTTGCTACAGGAGATGATTCAGCAAATACAGAAATTTCTACTCCAAGACTCAATTCTGGTGAGTAATGCAAAAGACTGATATAAGCTACAGTATGTGCATTTTATTTCTGAGAAAAATGACATTTGGTATATTATGGACTCGGGGGCTTTGTAAATCTGTGTCCCAAAGGCAGAAATTCCCCCAAAGTTACAGCCAAGCCACAACACATCAAACCAGGGAGTTCAGCAGCACAAAGGCTGCCCTCTATACTTCTGTTGTGTAACCTCTGTGTGGTGCCTCTGAATTCATTGATATTATGCACTTGGAGACAGTGACCTGAGCAGGAGCACGTGGTAGGATTGCAGGGATGTGATGACTGTACACAGTTTTGAAATGATTTCTTCAGTTGGAAGACCTCATGTAAATTGCTGCAGAACATGGAGTAAGAAAGTGACCGAATGATCCTCCCTTGGTTAAAAACCAAATGTTTATAGCTTGAATTGGCCCACACCATCTATTTGTTTATATTCCTTTTCATCCTGTTTAGAGTACACAGACTTACACAGATCTTTCATACAAAAAACAAAGTCAGAACTAGTTTTAGTGCCTAATCTCACTGGTATTTACTGAGGGAACAGAGAACATGTTCCAAAGGGTCTGGCTGTCGAAGAGACCAACCCCTGAGCACATGTGGCTGGAGCAGCCTGGTCAAAGGGCTGGAAACCCACTGTGGCTCTTCCTTTGGGGGTCTCCTGCAGTATTTCCAGGATTATCTGTTTCAGCAGAGTTAGAACTTCCTTTTGGGAGGGGATTGCAGCACCAGAAACAATTCAGGTGCAGCTCAGTTGGTTAAAACTTGGGTGTAATAATGCCAAGGCCATGGGTTCAATCCCCTGGGTGGGCCATTGACTTAAGAGCTGCACTCGATGAGCCTTGTGGGTCCCTCCCAATCCAGAGTACTCTGGGATTCTGACTCAAACAACAGTGGTACTTGGCAAAAGTTGCTTGGCTTTTTTTCTTTTGGAACAAAAGAATGCCTTCCCAGTGGGGCTTGAAATCCAAACATTTCCCTCAGTTCTTGTTTCGTTCTGAGTTCTCAGAGCTCTCACATGTTTTATGGGAGACTTTTGCAAAGCCACAGGAAAGCAGCTTCAGGTCTGTGTTACTGTTATCTGCATGTGAGGATTAAATTGTCATCTTATGCTCAGTGCTGGGTGTGTGACAGAGGTGGTGACAGTGGATTAAATGTCTGGGTGGCAGTTCTTTTGGATATCACTTGTACCACACATATCAAGCAAGCCAGGCACCTCAGTGGATGTGATTGGGATCAGTGGGAGCAGGGAGCTGTCACACAGCCTGTGTCACCACTGCAGCCTGCTGGTTGTCACACAGCCTGTGTCACCACTGCAGCCTGCTGGCTGTCACAGCCTGTGGCACCACTGCAGCCTGCTGGCTGTCACACAGCCTGTGTCACCACTGCATCCTGCTGGCTGTCACACGGCCTGTGTCACCACTGCAGCCTGCTGGCTGTCACAGCCTGTGGCACCACTGCATCCTGCTGGCTGTCACACGGCCTGTGGCACCACTGCAGCCTGCTGGCTGTCACACAGCCTGTGTCACCACTGCTGTCACTCAGCAGAGCTTCCCAAAAGAACCTCAGGTAGGTTCCTGCATCAGCAGGGAGTGCAAAGGCTTCTCCTTTCTGTTGTCTGTTCAATTGGTGTGAACATGTTGTGGGGCCCTTCCAACTCAGAATGTTCTGTGTGATTCTGTTCTGGGATCTTCACTCTTTCTAAAACCAGTTTATGGTAAGGAGTGCAGTGCTGCTATTAGGAGTTCCTACATGTAGTAGTTTCTTCTCCCATCTTGGGGTTCTAAAGCACCAAGACCTGCCCTACATTTTTGTAAACTTTTCTCACACTCATTTTTGAAGCCCACACAGCTCAGATGGTTCCAGAATGTTACATGCACCTCAGTGTGATTCAAGCCTGAGAGCTGTAAGCTGTTCCAGTCTGCCTGCAGGATTTGCCATCACTCTTCTGTCTTTTACAGGGCTGGGTTTTATGCTGATGGACCAGAGTGGAGTGACATCAGTGTTCTTGACTTCCCTGCCACTCTCTGAAGATAAACCAGCAGTTTTTACTGGAGTATGACTTGGCACTTGAGGCTCATTATGCCAAAATCTAGGTATGTTTTACTTTTAAAAGAAGATGCTCAGTTTTTTGCAGCCTCTCTTTCGATTGCCAGGATGGAGCTGACCACTGGTTGCATTTACCTGTGTTCTGTGTGATGCACACTGTGACAGGGAGCAGAAAATACTCCTCTGCATGGTTTATGATTCAAACACTTGTGGACACCACTCTGCACATCCTGCAGTAAAGAAATCAGTGTTGTAGTGAGCTCACACATCATCCTTTCTGTACTATGTCCTTCCCACAGGTGTGGTCACTGGGTTTGGGATTATTTTGGTTAATATTATTTGATTCAGCTGAATCCGTTTAACCTTTTTCTTTTGACTGAAGCAGCAAATGCTGTTCCTTAATCCCCCTTTAAACCTTTACTGGTAGCTACTAAGTCGTGTTATTTATAGCCCAGGCATGACTGAATGGGCTATAATAATGGTGAGTCAAGCCTATAAATCTTTATAATTGTTGCCAGAACTATTGGTGCCACGTTGTGTTGTGAGGCTTACACAAAAGTGCTGAGACTCTTTCATGGTTCCTCATTAGATTTCTTGTCTTTCCTCTTTCCTGCCCAGCTCCACTGCAATGAGCACTTCAACCCTTTGTATACAAAACTGTGCAACAATCTCTTACCTTGAGTAGTTGAGGGGAGGAAAAAACAAGTAATTCTCTTGGTTTTCTGGTATTTTTGTTCCTCATTTGCAGTGCATTTGTACCAGAGGATTTCTCTCCAGAGGCAGTTTGGGGCACATGGCCTGTGGCAGTCTGTGTTTGTACACACAGAGTCTTGGGGACATTTGGTCCTGAAAGTTCTCAAAGGAGGGACTTACTACCTACTGATTTTAATAGAAAAAACTGAAATGCCAAGGACTAGAGATCCAAAGGTAGAATTTCACCATGGCTTATGTGGGAAGGGGCTTTGGCCAGACTTTGTTAGGTTGTCACACAAGCTACTGCTCTTTAGGACAAGAAAATGGGCCAAACCAGCTGTGCCCTCTGCAGCCTGGGTGACCCTCTGCAGAGGCTGTTTGGCAATAAATGTGTATGTGCAGACCTGGCTGTTCAAAACGTGGCTGCAGAACGTTCTTGGCTTTAGGGGCTGGTCCGGGTCTGCAGCAGAGCAGAGTGGCTGTGCCTGGGGACCAAGGCAGGACTCCCTGGTGCCTTCAGAGAAGTGAGAAGCCCTTCAGGCAGTCAGGGAGGCTGCACTGCTCATGCATCTCCAGGATTAAGTGATTTAAGTAGATTTTTGGTGCTAATGAAATTTTCTTCTGACTCTAAGCTGCAGGAACTCTGGGGGGACTTTGTCTTCCTCTGTAGCAAGAGGGAATTCTCCTCCTCCTGTGCTCTTGCAGCTGGTTGTAGCTTGTGTTTGTCTCTTGCACAGGGGTTTGTGAGGAGCTGCTGTCAGACACAGCTTGTGGGTCAGGGGCTTACCTGAACCAAAGCCACCTTTCTGTGCTTTTCCTGTCCCAGGGGAGGAGTTGTGGGCAGGGCAGGGGATCCATTTCCTTGTGCAAAGACCACCTGGCCTGAGCAGGTCTAGAAAATGAGCAACCCCAAGGCATGGACCACATCTTTTATTCAGTAAGCAAGCAAGCACAGAAGTATAATGTGTAGTGCTTAATATTCATACAGTACTAAAAATATAAAAATAGAAATAAAATTTCACTGAAAGCATTTTCACTCACAAATATACAAGGAAAAGTGCTGTCAAGCCACATCATGCTACACCACTTGCCAGCTGCTCAACTGACAGTTTCCCAACAGAACTGAAACACTACAAGCTAGTCCTTTCCTCAGAGTTTCTGGTGACCCTGAACATTTGACTAGCAAAAAATGGGCCTCCTGCAGCTGAGAACCTAAAAAGCATAGATGTCATTATATAATGGAGCAATAAAATCATTTGGGAGAGTTCTGCAGTGATAGCAGCCTGCTTCAGGCTGTTTGTGAACCTGTCGTGGAGAGTTAAAGAAAAATACAGAAATAAACATGAATCCTGATTATAATCCAGCCCAGTCATGGCTAACAATTCCCAGAGCTGTGTTCTGCATGGATCTTTGTGCAATACTCCCACCTGCTGGCACATCCTGGGATGCTGCAGCTCCCTCTGCCAGCTTTACACTGGCACGGACACTCCTCTTCCCCTGGGGCTGGTGCAGTCCAGGAGCACAACCATAAAGTGCTGCTGAGTGCCCTCACCTTTCAGTGGAACTGGAGGCCACCAGCACCTCAACTGCTCTGTGCCTGGTGGGAGAAATCCCATCTCCACAGGAAAGATGGATCTTCAGAATTCCCAGACACCTTGATTTTAAGCCCAGTTTTGTGGGAGTGAACTAGAACTGAGGGCTTAAGGATCTTACCACTTACTATTTTGGAATGGGATTTATTTCTACTTGCTATACCTGCTATAAAAATAAATGTGACAATTAACCCCTGAGATCATTCTAACATAATGTTTTGGCCTGTTCCTCGTTTCCCTCGGAAATGCTGCTTTTATATTTGGTTTGAGGACCTTTATTTCAGTGCTAGTGACAAGCTTTTATAGAACACATTAAATAATCAATGTGGGGCTGAAAAGGTGTACATTCTAGTTGCATATATGATACATACCTTATATAATACATTCCACAACAGCTGAGTGTTCTAGTATTGGCTGAGAAGTTCTGGCATGTGGACACAGGGTTTAAATACTAGAAGATCAACAGCTGTTTAGGATCAAAGATAATTGTATCTGATATGGTTTGCTTAGATTGTTTTTCTTCCTTTAAATCTTATTACACATAATAGCTACAGTAGTTTGTCCAGCAGGTAATAAATGAATGCATAAAGCACTTCTAGCTATATCTGGATACCATATGCATGCATCTTTTATAAATAAAAATCGAAAGTGAGGTCACATTTTCCCATCTTCTGTTTATAAACTAAATCAAATTTCTCATTCATTGAAACAGTGAAGATGTCTTTCCATAGCCCAACTCGCCCTGAAACACAGAGAGGGAACACAGGTCAGAGAGGGGATGTAACAGGACACTGCACATCTACAGTCTAATTGTGCAGGGCATCATCTGTGAGATTCTAATCAGCCTTGGCTTTCATTGGAAGCATAATGAGACCTAAGGCTGTTCATTGTCTTACCCAATTACCCCGCCACAACCCTTTAAAGCCTCAAAATCAGCACCATTCCCCTCAGCATCTGCACCAGCCCAGCATTACACAGCAAGAATTCAGGTTGGTGTGAGCCTGTCCCGGGCCTTAATCGGAAATGAACGCAGGTTCGGGGCTGGGCATTCATTTCAAGGTGGATTTCTGGCTGTTGAATAATTCCAACAGCTCATAACACATTTCTAAATTGCTGTGCCTCCAGCACTCACTGGTTAGAGAACTACCCAAAAGGTCCACCCAATGGGGAGCATTAAACTGCTCATTCAAGTGTGGTATTCTCATTGCTAATTTCTGTTATTTTGTGTCCAGACACAAGTTCCACAGGTGAATTTACATCCTCCATATGGAGAGGTTTGTTTGTTAAATCTGAGTGCCTGGATTCCCTCTGAGAGAGAGAACAAGTGCCATACACACCAAGCTTGTGCCACTGAAAATTTCGTTTTGAACACGAGGAACAGGAAGCTTTGGGTGGCTGGGACGTGGACACTGAATCCCTTCCTTGTATGAATTATTTATCCACTCTACATGACTTGGTGGCACTGCTGACCCCTCAGCAACTGGCCCAGTGCAGCCCCAAGTTCATTTAACTCAAAGTCACCCAGGGTTACTTGTGGCTGAACAAGCCCCACGGGGTAACCAGACTGAGGGGCCCAATCCTCCTCCCATTTATGCTGGATATAAAGACAAAATCCAGGCTTGTTCAACTGGAATAAATGAAAGGAGAATTGGGACTGTGCTACCAGAGAGTTTAATCATAACAGCAAGAACAAAGCTACATGCAGGGAGCTTAATTATGCATTTGATGCATAAGAAGAATACTCATTTAATTTAATTACCATTGCTTTTATGCAGCAACTTTATAATTGAGCCCAAAGACAGAACTGTCTGAAACATCTACAGATTACATATTAACATGACATGTGGCAAGGGCTGTTTTATGGAATCAGGACTTCTCTACAGCTCCTGAAGGTATGAAAATATCCTGATTTCATTTCAGCATCCAAAGATCAAAATAACCTGAAACTGAAAATGCCATTTACTGTTTTCACCAAATCTCTCCTGTATTAAAAAAAAATTAAGAAAATGCTTGCAATTATAAACATCTAATACTGATTCAAGCTTTGCTCAGGCCACTATAACTGCATAAAGTACAGCATAAAACACAAAAATTCCAATAATAACATTTTCTTCCTCTGCTGGGTAAAGAAAAGCCTTTCATTTCTGCACCTCCCTAACAACATGTATGGACAAAGGACAAGTTTTACAAAGGACACACACACACAGTGGATCATTTGCAACATCTTTTTTTTTTTTGGTTTTTACCACATGAATTGATAGCTTGTCAAAAAGTCACCCACCTGGTGTCTGATTTGAATCATGCACTGCGTAAATTTGGATGTGATAAGAGTCAAATACAAGTAACATATCTAATCATTGCTCTGCTTTCACAGCAGCTCAGGGTTATCTTCAGAGTAAAGATCAATGTGCTAAAAGAAAAAAAAATGAAGAACTAAAACAAAGCAAAATAATAAAGTAAAAGTAACTAATGACAAATTAAAAATATCTGAAACAAATTACAATAAGCTGCCATGTTATTGCCACCATTCTTTGCCACAGAAACCAACAGAGAGGGGACAAAGCTCTGCTAATGAAGCTACATCCTGAAGTAACAAAACATTGCAAAAGCCAGAGACAGCAAAGAAAAGGAATTGAAAATAAGGGTATTTTTACTAAAAAGCACACAGTGAACAAGTAACAAAATACTACATTAACTCTGCAGCTCCCTGACTTCCCCATTACAGATAAAGGGCTTTTTTCCAAGCATGACACTCTGAAATGTTTGTGCCAACACCCAAACAGGACGAGTCACTCTGACAAATAGTCCGAGCTGATTTGCTGGCATAAGGCTCTGAGAGGACAGACACAAAGGCAGGACAGAATTCCAGAGAAGCAGCTCCATGGGAAAGCAAACTTGTTCTCAAACAAACCTGAGTGCTGCTAAAATGACAGCCTGACTTTGGTAAGGCATGTGGTGGTAGTGGGGGTTTAACAGAGCTACACAACGGCAGCAAAATGCCTGACAAATGAGTAAATAACTTGCTAATGCAGAATTAGTAGTCAAGAAGGCCTGGTGATATTTGGTATTTTTATCAGATTTGAAAATAACCATAAAAATTACAGGTGATACGATGTGCAGGTCACATGGAGGTTGGCTGAGAGAGGTGCTGTGGAAATCACTGAAATCCAGGAGCAAAATATTCAGGCTGTGATCCCTGAGTAAAGGACAATAACCTGTAAATGAGTTCCTCTGAAACACTCTGTGGTCATGCACCAAAAAGTGCTAACACAGCTATGGATGGACAAACAAGGCAGAGTTCCACATAAAACTGGATTAAATTAGTGTATGAAGTGATTTTTTCTTTGGACAAAAGAAAAGTTGAGGCTGCCACAGGAACTGATCATCTTGATCATATTCCCTCATTTCTAAAACAAGCCACTGAGTGCTGTAAAACAGGAGACAGAAAACAATTTGAGGGAGTCCAAGTTGAGTCTTTTATGCTTCTCAAAGAGAAAGGACTTGATTTCTTGACACTCTCAAAGGACAGATGTATGAACAGATCAAATGGCACCCTCAGGCTGCTAAAGAACACCCTCAGCAGAACAAACATCTGGAAGCTGAACACACTTTCACAGCTAAAGTAGACAGTGAACAGGAAAAGCTCACAAGGGAAGGGATTCTACAGCTCCTTGTCATTTTAGAAATTAAAATTAGAAATATCTGCTATTGTAAAATACCTGATACACTTAAATACAAGGGTTTAGGCAGGATAAAGTTATGAAACTGTGTGGGCTTTGGCATGGCAAAGGTGAGAAGGAGCAGTGCACTCTGTGTATGCCGTTGAATGCACACTGTTAATTGTGGATTCCCCCCCCCCTTTTTCAGTCACTTCCACCTCACTTTATTTTGACACAAACCAACCCCCAAACTGCACCAACAGGCTGTTATTTCCACAGCAATATTCCACCACCACCTCAGCATGTCCTGGAGGTCCCTGAGCTGTTCAGTTGCTCCAAGAGGAGTTCCACAGAGGGTTCCAAACATACCCCTGCCAACAGGAAGGGCCTCTGCGTTGCAGCACTGGTCAATGAGCTGATGGCAGTGCTCCACCATGCCCTCCAGCTGGGCCTTGTCATAGGACACTCCCAAGAACCTCACCAGCTGCTCAACCATCGTTGCAAGGTCCTGCAAGAGAGTATTTCAACCTTAGTTTATTGTACAGTATTTTAAAGGACTTTTTTTTTCCAGTGAGTTTAAATATTTCAAATTTAGTTATATCCTGATGAGTGTGAAAAACACGAGTGCAGAAGTTGTAGAAATGGCACTTTCCTGACATTTTGCCACCATCAGATTTGCTGGAAATAAACACACTCTAAGTAATGAGGGTAGGGCAGAGAACAGTCATGTAACCTCCTCAGATATCAGAACGGGGAGCTGCAAAGCAATTGTGATGCTTCCCAGTTCAGAGAACACCTGGAGCCTTTTTGAGGTAAATGTCTTGTCATCAACCATCAGCACTAACATTAGTTAGTTGTGTTACAACCTGGTTACTTGGGAAGGCCTGGATCAAAACTATCCCAACACCTCACCCCTTTGGAATTCCACCTCATTTTGGAGGAATCAAAAGTCACTTGGATTTTGGTGTTGGGAAAATAAATGATCACCAATGTTAGAACATCCCTTCTTTTTTCAGTGTCAGCCTCAGGGGCTGCACTCATGGAGGTGGAAAGGATCTACTGGGAATTAATTTGCATTAATCAGTCATTAATTTGCACCTTCACAGTTCCAAGGTTCCTCAGTATGAGTAAGACTTCTGAAGCTGAAAGGATAAAATAGTATTGTTTATCAGGAAGCAGGAAAACTCTCTGATGCTTCCAGTAGCACCCAGCAGCAAGCACAGGCAGGAAAATAAATCACAATTTGTTTGAAACAATTGGCTAAACAATTGAAACAATTCTGACTAAACTTCACTTACTCTGGTTTTATTACATCTCCTTGCAGCACCCCACTCCAGCAGAAGGCTCAGCAAAGCTGGAATTAGAACTTCCCCACTTTACTGAGTTCTGCCCTGATTTTGCCTTTTCAGAAGTTTAGAAATAAGAGCTGGTTTTTTTCCAGTGTTTGCATTAGTTTTCCGGTAAAAAAAAAATCTGAAATATTTTCATTCATTCTTAAAAATACCATACTGCAGTAAGAAATGGAAAGCAATATTCCATGTTATATTTCCACTAGATTCCTGATTAAATTGGGGTTATTGGCCAGCACCCTGCAAGGACCCAGTAATTATGTTCACCTTATGCTACATGATTACACCTGGTTGTACTCAACAGTTTCACAGGAAACAGTAACAGCAACCAAATAATCAGAAAAAATGCCATATATATATAGGACAAAATACAGATTATACACCTTTTTCCCCCACTGATACAGCACATAGAGCAAGACACTTGTTGAAATCAAAGCCCAGGGCTGAGTGTAGCAAGTACTGAACCGTTTCCCATCACTGCCTTCTCTGCAAGTAGTTTGGTGCCAAAGTCAGAGCCCTGAGTAAATTCATATGTATATGAAAGTGCTTAAAGTCCATACAAGTTGCTGAATTCCAGTGCTTTAAAAATAGTGCCACACATCAGGGCATCCAAATATGGACATTCAAATAAATCAGGCACAAAATCTGCTTCTAAATAGGATGCTAGATGTAATTAAAATATCATTTTGCTACATACATCTAACCTACCTTGTGCATGTCTTCATACTTGAGGAAAAGCACATTGGCATCCAGGTGATGTTCCCAAAACTCTTGCACATGTTCAAACCACGACCCATATCCTACTGCAAAGACATGAGGATTGGCAGGAGGAAAGGGAACACTTGAGTTATTAAGCCATTTTCAAAAAGGGGAAAATAAAGGAGAGTGGTTCATAGCCCCAGGAGAGCAGTGATTCATTTTCACCCATTGCCATGTACAGTAAGGAACTTAATTTTAGAAGTTTTTCTAACAGTTTGGAATTTTCAAAAGAACTGACTTAGCCCAAGGATAAAACATTCAACTGAAAATGCCACCAAACTTCATGAGGAGCCTCCTGGAGCTCAGTATGAGTAACAGAAACAGAGCCAAAATAAAAGTTACACAGAAGGCAAACTTCCAGTGGCTCCAGGCTGTGTGAATTCCTGCAATGGACACATCTCAGTGCAGCCTCCTGCTCTTGTGAGTTTGATACAGCACTGGGGGAAAATTCACAGACTATTCTGAATTGGAAGGGACCCACAAGGACCATCAAGTCCAACTCTTAAGTCAATGGCCCACACAGGGGACTGAACCCATGGCATTGTTACAACCAAGTTTTAACCAACCGAACTAAAAAAGTCCCACAGAGCATCCTCTAATTGCTCACAACCATTTTCCTTTCTTAAACAAGCACTGAGGACACAGACCTGTAAAAATGCTTCTTGGTCATTCCCAAAAACACAGGAGGGACTGAAAGAATTATTTATCATGACATGTTCTGATCCTCAACCACAATCTAGGACTTATTCTCTTCTACTGTTATTTTCTGAACACTTCCACTTGATTTCTGTGGAGATGCCAGAACAGTTTCATTACAGTGTTATTGGTTACCTCAAATACACAATAAATTCAGTTTACTGATGCCCACGAGGTGCTGAGCACTCCCAAAAAGTTCAGGGGGATGGGATGGGATACTCCCCTTATATCACAGGCCGGGAGCAGGACCAGGGTACTCATAATCTACAGTGAGCTTTTGTTGCTCTCTAGAAAGACAATTCATTCTGCATATTTCTTTGGTACCAGTGACAAAGTCCCACAAAGCACTTCAGACAATCAAGGTAGGAGTTAAGCAAATATGATAAGCAGTTTTCCACATTGTTTCCCTACATTTTTTTTGGTCAATTTTGACTTTTCAGCAAAGCAGCCATAGAAAAAATTTAAAAAAACCCCAAAACTGTTTAGGTTTGTACTTTGAAGGCACCTTTTCCCCTTGAAAAAAAAATTGTTTGATTCTGATAACTGGAACGCTGATGTGTTGCTTCATGTATGAAAATCTTAATGGAAATAACAAAAAAGCAATTTTCCCAGTGCCTTTATAAAAACTGAAAACGAATCAGCTGATTAAAATAATTTCCCTGTGAACCTGACCTCCCTGTCCATTGGAAATGTCCCAGTTACAGAATTCTGCTGCATTGCTTCCATGAGATTAAAACATTTATTTAGCTAAATGCTAAATTTCCTGTACTGCAAACATTATTAGCACAGTTATGGCCACAGAACATGCTGTGAAGTTTTATTGACTCTGGGAGGTTGTGATAAATCAGCTGCTACAGGAGGAAGACATAAAAGAACTCCTGGGATTCTTACATGCAAAAGAGCACCCAACTTTTCTCCTGTCTTAGAAGTCCTTCTAATGTGATTTTCTTATGCCTCTGGTCTGGAAGTTCCTGGTCATGGGCTACAGACAAACATCCCTATTTTAGGGATTTTAAATGAAAAATCAGAAGCTGGGCTGGAATAGGAAAAAAGCATTAATCCTCCCCGCACAAACTTGCAGGGAAAGCGGCCAAGGTTTTTAAGGCCTGTTAAATACCTGCAGGCTTTAGTTTTTTCCTCCTTGTAGTGTTACACAGCTCCTCCCAGGCCCAGGCTGAAGAACAGCAAACTGAACTTGAGAAGAGCAGACCAGAGCCAGGCCTGACCTGACTGGACACTGCTGAGCCCAGGGGGTCAAACACAAGGCAATTCTTTACAGAAAGCACGGCCACAGTTTGCATGGACAACCCTAAGTCTCTGTAGGAACCTCCTTGCTGTATATGCAAAACAAATGCACCTTTATCCAGTTCAGAAGGAATGCAGAGATGGAAATAAATGTGTGCAGAGAGAACAGCTCCTTACACTTGTCATTCATAAACCTCCTGCAGAACTCCTGGAAGGTTCCCCTGTAGCTCATGGTCCTTAGGGAGCGGTGGAACTGGTAATAGGACACCACCAGGTCCTTGGGGTTGCGAGCCATGTATATGACCTGTGATTTGGGGGGAAAAAAGCACTTGATTGAGTGATTTTTCCCCAAAGCACTTCACCAACTGCTGCCAATGTATTGAACAAAGAGGATTTCATGTCACTTGTACCTTGGAGTTGCCATTGTGGAGGTCTGAAGGCAAGAAGCGATAGGGCAGGTGGCTCTTGATGAGACGAGGAGAGGTCAGTTCCTGAAACAAAGCAGAGGGAATTGTTCCTCACTGAGCACCACTTGGGCACATCTGTCCTCAGCTGTCTCACTTGAAGCCCTTCACTGTGCTGAGCCCCATTCACAAATTCACCTCTTCAATTAGGAACAGACTAGAAATTAGGTCAGGGAGTTACATCTGGTTTTTAGATATAAAAAAGCTGTTGGGGTTTTTGTTGGTTTGGGTTTTTAATCCCCTTTGTTTTCAAAGTACTTCCATTCGTAGGACCTCCTCAGAATGACAACATAATAGTTGAAGATTCTTGGTATCCAACTAACTTTGATTCCACTGAAATGTCTTGAAAACCATTGGAAGCTCTGAGAGCACTACCCCCAAGTTCCTCAAAGTTTGACCCTTGCATTTTATTTTATCCTCAGAATTAGGCCCAAGGGGTTATCAGAGTGTGTGAATGTCTCTCAAACAGGACAATGCAGGGTATTCCTAACTCCTCAAACTACACTACAGAGTCTGTAGAGACCCAGGATCTGTGAACCCAAAGATCTGGATGTATAAACTTGGAGCAGTGGGAATATAAATCCATAGATCTCTGTGTTTGTGGTTCCTGTTTCACAAGCTCAGTGAAGAAATCAAAGCAAATTTGCCTCCTTTGGGCAGCTCCTGTTTACATAAGCAAGAGAGGCCTGGAACTTTCATTCAGAAAATCCATGCCAAGATCTTTAGGACATGGAGAAACATCTAAAGCATCAAATAGAGAGCAATAAAGCCAAATAAAAGCAATTTTTCAATAACCTAATAAAACCCTGAATCATTCCAACAAACTGAGTGCAGTGATGAAAAGGACAAGGACACAGGATGAAATGAAGTGATACAGATGGAACAGAGGAAAGAGATATCCAAATGCTGAAAGGCTTTCTTTGCACCAATTGTACCTTGATGATGTCCAGGCCAGGCTGAGGGTACTCCAGGACTGGAAGTTGTTCATCTATATTCATTAGTCCAATCTCATCTGGATCAGCTCCCTGACTCACCAGATAAACCACTTCCTGCAGCAACCCTGTGCCTGCATGGAGCAAACAGGGAGAGAGAACAGACTGTGTGACAGTTCTTATCAAAACAGGGAGCCCTAAACAGAGAGATGATGGTAACTCTTGTCCTTGACAGTCTGCTGTGAGTCAAGTCTGGAATTACTGTTTTAACATGGTATGTCAGCCCAATAATAATTTAAATACATTTCTGTCTCCAAATCGTTTCACCTGTGAATTGCAAAGCATTTAACAAAAAGTTTTGCCCCCTGGAAATGTTACCCAGGCAAAATACTTCCATTTCTTCTTTAGAAATTAAAAAAAAAAACAAACAACAAACCAACAAACAGGCCAACTGAGGTCATGCAAGTCCACCAAATGCATTAGTGGGTGCACTGCCAGTGTCCTTTATTCTTTATTTTATTATTGGAGGCCATGCCCCTGTTATGCAAGGGCTGCAGTCTATTTATGCCTCCGTGTTATGGACTGGGCAAACCACTGAAAGCATCAATAGTGAGTCAGTCCCAGGCCTTGGAGGCCTCAGTTCCATCTCCCTCCCCAGGCTGAGGGCATTTACAAAGCACCCATTAGGTATTATGGCCTTAATGACTGCACTCAGGAAAATTAATAGGTACTCCAGCTGGAAGTTTGGACAGGGAGACTATTTCAAGAGGCTTTACCTTCAGGCAGGTGGGAAACCTCCAACACAACAAACAAAGCACAGAGACATTCGACAGAGGAGAAAGGCACAGGCTTTGGGTGAGAGAAAACAACAGAATGGGGAGGGATCACAAAGAAAACCAGTGGATCTTTATTCTGATGGGTTTTAATCTGACACTGAAGCGGTTAAATGAGCCTCATGGTCAGAGTGAGCACAGCCTGGGTACCCTGTGAAAGCACAAATGCCTCCAAGAACTGCTTTGGAGAGGAAGCACTCCGAGTTTGCTCTGTCCCCTGACTGGTTGGGGGGTAAATTAAATAGGTTTGGGGGAGAAAAAAAATACAAACCACTTTTACATTATCATCACCCACAGAGACAGCAGTCACAGACTTAATACACTCTTGCCCCTGAGGCTGTTCACTCTGCATTTTTAAGTTCAAGCATGTATTTTATACATTAAAATTAACATTCATGTAGTACTTCACTATCAGTCCTCGTGATTCTGAATAGGCACAACCCTTGTTCTCATTAAATATTTATTCTGACAGGAGACACCCTGGTTCTCCATAATTTATTTCTGTATTTCCAATTCCACCTGCAGAGGAAAAGGCTTTTACAGCAGCCTCGTTCCATGAGAGGGACAGAAATAACTGTGTGGGGATCAGCAACAGCACCAGGAGTTTCTGTTTTCCCACTCTCCAGGCAAAAAGCAGCCATGGCCACATTACCTTGTTCTGCTCAACCAGGCACTAGACTTGGCTTTATTGCCAGCACATCCCTGGAGCGCTGCAGAGATGGAAAAGGACATTTTCCCATGCAAAGCCCATCTGCGGAAGCTCAAAACTCTTCATCTGAATATGTTCCCACCAAAGCCAGTGACACGTTGGCAGAGTAATGCTGGGCACTTGGCAGGCAGCAAAGTAAGTCTCCCCAGCAACTATACATTCTTTAACACAGTGTTTAAATCTGGGACTCTTTGCATTAATTAGCATGCACATACAAATTCCCATGGTATGTACGTGGAGCTGCACATACTCCAGCAGCCTATCCCAATTCTCCCAGCAAACAGAATTCCTGCAATATTTCTCCTGCAAAGGGCAGGACTGACAGTTCAGACTCCTGGCCATCCATCAGGTGAGAACTTCTCCCTAACTGATCCCACTTTCTCTTCCCCATGAACTCTGTGTCAGTTTTCCCTTTGGTCACTCACTGTTGTAGTCTGATTTTTCCCCACATGAGCACTCAAGTTCCACTGCTCAGGACTTTCAGGGTCCTAATGAAAATGAAAACTACAGGAGTAACTTCTGAGGGAACCATGGTTTTTTTTTTTTAACTTGTTACCCTTAATTATAATTTATCACACACACACATACACATTCCAGGTGCTCCAGGTAAAACATTATCATCAACATGATCTTATTATTAAAACACCACATACTTATTTTTTCAGAAAGAAAAAAGCTAAAAGCCTTTATACATATTATTATTAGATATGTATGACTTCCTCACACTTGACCCAACTGACTCAGTGACCTCTGTGAAGATGTGCAAAACCCACCATTTTATGAGTGAAAGGTAAATTATTGAAACTGAGGTTTTCAAAGGAGATTATGTGAATAAACTCCAGTAATCCCAGCCCCTCACAAAACCTGGCCAGACCTAAATGTCACAGAAACTTTCTCAGTAAAAGGCAAATGACACCTGTTGGATAGAAGAGAAAGGTGAAGGAAGCCAAAGGAAAAGAACAAAAGATGCAGAGCTTCTCTTTATAGTCTCCAGATTTCTGGTTTTTCTTGGAGACAATGGATTTTGTGCATCTCTGGTATATTCCTGTGTTTCCTCCTTGTGTTGCTGCACACACAGACATGCACAGCTCACTTGGGATGGTGCAGAAGGGCAAACAGTGCCTGGCAAACAGGATTCATCTGTCAGCCTCTGGACACGAGGCACAGGATGCAACATTAATATGTACCCAGCAATTCACCCCTTCTTTCTTCCAACTGCAGCAGATCCGTGTTTCATCCTGGAGGGAGACTGCTGACCCTGCTACCCTCAAGGTCATACTGCCAAAACAGAGGGGCAATTCATTTACATTTTTCCAATTCCAGCTAAAATAGAGCCAGTCACATCTGAGGAACTCCAGGGCAATGTACCTGAGAAAAGCTCTTCTCTTCTGTCAATGAAATGCCTGGGGAGCAAACAGAATGTTCCTGTTCCTCACACAGTGTCTGGAAAGAGAGGGAGTGGGAAGCAGCTGGATGAGCCACTGCCAGACCTTGCAGGGTTTAGGGGATCCTTTTAAACTGCCTGTGACCCTGCATTTGTACTCTGCATGACAGCAGGGTGAAAGTGTGCTGCTTGGGATGCTCTGGGTTGGTGACCAGCCTCTCCTGCTATGAGACATTCAAAGGGAACAGTATTTTACTCTTCTCTTTTAAAGCTTTAGCTGGGCTGTCCATATCTGTGGATGCTCATCGTGCCTGCACCAGGTGTCATCACTACTGCAGTAACTGCACACAAACTGCTCCAATTCACTTCAAATGAGATCAGCCAAATTACCTTAAGGAGTTTCTATTTTTGGCATCAACTCACCCAGCAATTTTTGCCTGGGATGGACTAGAATCCATCCACACAAAATACTCTGTGGGTTGTTTTTCTAAGAGAAGTGACAAGCAGGAGGTTGAGGACACCAACATTCTGCACTAGTGCAGATGCTTTTCAAAGAGAACATCTGCCCATTAATTGACTTCTACTGTTAAATGAATTCCCTTTCAGTTTCTACTCCCCAATTCAACAGTCCCATGGTATAAGAAAGCACACCACCTGTCATGCTAAAAGAAAAATTTTGATGTATAACATGCAGGAACATAAGAATAACAGATTTCTGCTTGTTCCCAACTATCTGAGAGAATGACATCTCTTTTCAGCCTTCCCACACCTATTCAAGACTGGTCAGGTCTGAAGTCAATGCAGTGCATAATGTTGGTCTTTGCCCAAGCTCACTGGACATCCTCAGGACCCAGTTCAAACACCAAGCCCTTCATGCCAACAGTGCACACACACAGGATCATACCAACCAGGAAAGTTATCCACAGGGGAAGAGTAATTTTATTTGCTACAGGGCAGATTGTTTCAAACATCTAAAAATTACCTGCAAAACTCTGGCTGTGTAAACTCCCCACGGTGCCTTCCCACAGTGAGGGGCAAAAATTGCACCAGCAAATTTTCAGATGCCACCTCCTCTCCAGAGAACACACATTAAAAGGGACATGCCCTCAAGCCAGTCTCACCTCAGTTGTACCCTGCCCTCCTGCTTCCCCGGCATTCCTGTTCTCCCAACTTCAGAGCCCACATCAAAAAACATGCCTGAACTGCATCACACATCACCCAGCAGGAGCTCACACCCCCCAACAGAAAGTCTCCCCACTGTGTAATTTCATTTTCAAACACTGCACCAAGGACAGCAATGCAGAAAACAGCTCTGCTGCAATGCCAAGGGTTTAAAATCACTCTCAAGGACTTCATTATGGAGAAAGGAGCTGCACAGTTACCCTTAGCACCACTGATTTCTAGGACAACTATATCACTCTGTTCTCTTCTAGAGAATCATCACACGGTCTGTGGGTAAATGCAGAGCCTCAGAAGGAGCTCTGCTGACTGAACTGGGAGCAGAATCCAGGAGACAACAGGGATCTCCATCACAAACTTGTTGAGGTACCTCTCATCCCCTTGGCTGTGAATATGCTCCTCTCCCCACATGGTAAGTACCTGTGTTTCAGATATCTGTCACTGCTCAAAATGCAATTCTCTGCCACAGTTCCAATCCCTTCCAGGAAAATTGTTAGGCAAAACCTGCCCACACATTAATGTGCATTTGCATATATTAGGTGGTTACATTTCAGGAAGGCAGCACACCAATAACATAATGTGAAACAACTGCAGGTAAAAGTTATACACTAAAAAAAAAAAAAGGCAAAGAAAAAGGCAGCACATTTGTTTCAGAATTTCCAGAAACATTATTTAATTCTACACAACCTGTTCAGTCAGCTATTGCTTGTCTAAGGTCAAGGAGTAAAGCCCTTTATCTCACAGAATCTCCCTCAAACTGCAGCTGCACTAAGCAAACCCATTCCTCACCAGGTACCTCTGCCCCCACTCACAGTTAGCACATTCTCTCTGTCTGATGGACTGCAGTTTTAAGCAAACTACGATCATTTCTATTGCTGCTCTTCAGAATTAGAAATGGAAATACATCTCATTGGGAGTAGAAAAGGGGATCAGCCAGTCTCTATCACGACAGGTTTACAGTATTGCAGCAAAATCATTGAGGAGACCACATTTTTTTCTGATAGAAACACTGGTGGCCCAATAGCAACACTGACACTGAGCATTATTCATGTGCACTCCAATTTCAGCAGCCCTGCAGCCGCTCTGTGCCCCTCTGGCAACCTGAGCAGCAGGAACCTGGATGGATAACCTGTGTCTGTGATGGCCTGGCACCAACAGGTGGCCAGGAGCGCATCAGGGACAGTGTGGCAGCAGGAGAAGGGCAGGGACTGTCCCTCTGTGCTGGCACTGCTGGGGCATCTCCAAGCCTGGGGTGTTTTAGGCTTCTCACTAAAAAAAAAAAGACACTGAGGGGCTGGAGTGCGTCCAGGGCAGGGACTGGAGCTGCGAAGGGGCTGGAGCAGCAGCTGAGGGAGCTGGGGGGGCTCAGCCTGGAGAAAGGGAGGCTCAGGGGGCACCTTCTGGCTCTGCAATCCCTGCCAGGAGGGGAGAGCCGAGGGAATCAGACTCTTACGCCATGTCTCAAGAGACAGGATGAGAGGAAATGGCCTCAGGGAAGGTTCAGATTAGATATTGGAAAACATTTCTCACTGAAAGAGCGGGCAGGTGCTGGTGGGAGTTGCCCAGGGAGGTGGTGGAGTCACTGCCCCTGTAGAAGCATTCAAGAGGCACCTTAACATGGCACTGAGGGATGTGGTTTAGGGGTGATTATGGTGGTGCTGGAGAGATGGTTGGACTGGACCTTGAAGGTCGTTTCTTCCAGCCTTGGTGATTCCGCGGTTGTCACACTGGTCCTGCAGCCAGTGCAGTGACAGCTCTGGACTGCTCCACACCTTCTGGAACTGGCTGTCACCTCGCCTGTGTCACACTCGTCTCACTCTGCTGCCATGGATGGATTTATTGCACATGCAGTGGATCCATGAAAGGCAAATTCAGCACCCCTAAATCAGCACCCCTGTCTGCATCCCACATGGTGATCTGTGTCATTACACACCACCCAGAACTGCAGCCTTGGAAGGGATGATGGCCCTCATGTCCTGCTGGGTAAAAGCTGACAAAATTGCCTTTCATTTCTGAAATGACAGATTGATTTTGGTGTGTACTGACAAAAATCCCTCCTCAGTTGTTCCTCCAGTACCCTTGCTTTAAATTTTTACCCTTCACTATCTCAGCAGCACTGACTTAACCAGTTAAACCTTTCCTACCTGATGTTCCTCAGGACCCCTCACAGCAGCTCTCCTGCCCCTACAGCCCAATTTGGCTGAGGTATTACATTGTACCATTATAATGATGGTCTGCAAAACACATGCCTTGCTTCTGAATCTGCAATATATTACAGGATTAACACAGGACTTAAATGGATTATTTCTTTTGTCAGAGACTGTGCAAGACCTTAGTTTATAGAACCATCACTATCTCAGCTCTGGTGCTCCACCTTCCTGCGCTCTCCAAGGTGTTGCAGAAACTCAGATTAAGGTCAAAGTAATGAGACACTGGGTGCTTCACGTTATTAATCCTCTGTTAATTGCTCCCTCCCACCGAGGGAGGCATTATTATGTGCTCAGTTTTAATACCTAGATGCCTAATTCAATTTCAGAACTGTAATTTGCTGGTTTCTCCACAAAAATATAGATGGTAAGGGGACATCCCTTTGTCCAAGAGAAATGCTTTCTGTTCTAAATGAAAAATTCTGTCAGAGGAGAAATACACCCACCTGCCTCCAGTGGAAAATGGAAACAAAAGATGACATGACTCACCCAAGGTCACAGAATCTGTAGCCACAAAGTGCCATCACATGCCCAGAGTACCAAACCTTGCAGCTCTTGCAAAGCAGCACTGATGGGACAACACAGGGGTTAGTTCCTTCCCCTCAGCACTGGGTGAATGAATCCCTAATGTGCCCAACAAGAGAAAAAATACCTCAGCCCAACATCCAAGCATTTGCCTTCCTTTGATTAATACCTTCAACTATGACAAATGAACATTAACATGAAATGAGAATGACTGACTGCTGGGCTGGTTTCCATAATTCTCTGATTCTTTAGTCTTGGAGATCACTACAATTTAATCCAGTCAACAGTGATTTCACATGTACAGAATACACCTTTTTCCCAGGGTAAAACCCTTGTTCTTTTTTTTTTTTTCCCTGAACCTGTTTACAAAAAAATAAAGCAAATTCTTGAGTTTTGCACTGCAGGGAAGCAATTATGCTCCATTTGCAAAAGACCCAGCAAACCCTGTTAGGTAGCTGGAAAATCCTCTTCTGAGCCATTTGTTCTGCCTCCAGTAACATCTCTGCTTTAACAAAAGGCTCAGGAGAGAAACACTGCTAGCCACATAATAAAAACCAGTTTCCCTTAACAACAGATTCTTCCTCTCCACCTTTAATTCCTGTTTGAGGCACAAAAGGACCTATTCAATTCAGTCCACACTGAAGTCGAGTCAAATGCATCAGTGGCAAACTTAACATCGTCTTCAATTACTTATTGATGGGTTTATGTATTGTTTCCTTGCCTAGCAGTAAGACTGAGTCAATACCTGAAGGAATTTTGAGCTCCATGTGAATAAAACAAAAGGCAGACCAATTTCCAAAGGACTCAAATTGCAGGAGCCAGTGGCTCCAACCCCAAATTGTTCATCCATGTTCACGAAACTAACAGGTTTCCTATCATTCCATAGTGGGGGTGTCCATAATACTGTCTCAAAAAACAGAGGTGAAAGAAAAAGAATCCCAAGTATATTTTGTGTGAAAATCTCCTGATTTTCAAGCCAAGCCCGTGATTCCTTGAGGCCTCTGGGCCTGTAACATTTGCATGAAGTCTTGCAGTGAAAATTGGTTTAACCTCAAGGCACCAAAATCCTGCAGGGGGAACAGGACTGCAAACCACAAACTGCCCCTGCAGGCACAGGTCGTGTGCAACCTTAGTCAAGCAAAACCACTCTTTATATTGAATACAGAGAGTGCTTCTGTGAAGCACAACAGTACCAATCTTGCCTGTAAATAGAACCCAACTGCCAAGAGAGTTTTATGGTCTGAGGGGAGCAGGAAGGGTAGGATTGCACGACTGTCATGTCAAAACTTTGCTTTGTTCTACTCATTTGATACATTTTCTTCATAACTTATTTCTTAAATCAAGATTTTGCCAGTATGTTTATATAACATGGTCAGCTAAGGCTGATTGGAAGGGGAAGAAACAACAAGCCAGGGATAATAAATCCTTAAACCAACTCCACAGCCAAAAGAAAAATTACATTGGTCTACATCCTATTCCCCAGCTCCAAACATCCAGTGCTGCAAGGAAATGTGAAAATCCCCAAAAAACACCTGCAGGCAGGAAAAGGCCACAGGTACCACTTGCTCTTTTGCCCCATTGTCTGGCACTAAATGCAAGTTCTCATGAACTGGCAGGACTCAAAGCTGGTATTTCCCCAACAACTGACATTTCCCCACACAGAATTCCACAAAATTATTCGGCAAAATAATCAACATGGGGGAGAGAAGTTTGTTATTAATGTAAATAGCTCACTTTCTCCAATCACTAGTTTTGCAAAAGGCATTAATTTGTGGGCTCTGACCCAAGAATGCAAAACAAACATGGATTTAGAACACCCACAGGATGGTGTTAGGAGAGTTGCTGTATGAGCAAAGCAAGTGGACAGATCAGGGTGGGCATCATAAGACACACCAAAACACTGAGGGAACCTGAACTCCCTCCTACACTTTAGGGACTGATTTAATTCCACTCAAATCATTGACCTTGGCATGGGGACTGAGGGAATACCAGGAAAGAACTTGCTTATTCATTAATTCAGTTTAAGTTCACAGAGGACAATTATAATTTTCTAAAAGTCCACAGTATGAGAGGGTTCAAGGCAAGTTGGGACAGAGGCACAGTGTTTGCTGTGAACATCTGTATCTTATCTGGGAGGCAATCTGTTGTGTGAGCTCCAAATATTCTATATAACATTTCTATAGAGAACACCACTCTGTTTTACATTTGCTCCTGTCAATCTGTGTGTCCCATCCAACACTACAAAACTGCATGGGAGATGAAACTTTTGCCTCATTTCTGCAGCACCAGCAGCACACCTGATTTTAAATCAGGCATCATGGTAAAAAGGTTTTCTGTAATAACAGCACTCCCATATGTACAAGCAAATATGCACATTCATATTTACAGGTCCAGGTGAATCTCTGGGGTTTAGGCATAAGCAGCTCCCAAAAGCTTTTCCCATTGATTGGACACAGGTGTTAAGAATAATAAAAGATATAAGGAGTATCATCATTCAGGCATCCTTCAGTGCAAATCACATTAAAGCAGAGCCATTTTCCATTAGGCTTATTACATTATTCCCAGTAAGGCCACTGGTATATTTGATTTTCTACCATTATTGGACCAGCTTTTCCTGGATCAGTCCCAATTTACCAATAACTCTAACTATTTCCAAACACTGCCTCCCTTTTCTATCCTAAAATTCTGCTGTCCAAAATATTCCTGAAATATTGTTCAATTGCAATTTATTAACAGAAACTAGATAAGTGGTCCTAACCGTGTTTTACCCCCAGGCATGACCAGAATAAGCCCAAGCATTTCACCCCAAATACTTGCATTTTGTGCATGAAATCTGCTTTGTAAACCTACTTATTACAGCAACATTATGAAAACTCTGATTAGGTACATTCCACAGAAAAAGGTCTTTGTCAATGCTGAGAGACAGGAAGATGAAGTTGTTGTTATGGTAGTACAGAGGGCCTTGGAACTCTGGGTGTAATTCCTGGTTTTGCTGTGGACTTCCTGCATGCCCTTGGCTGAATCAACCCTAGGGCAGCCCAATTCCCACTGCTGTGCCTGTCCCCAGCCAGCAGCCCCTTTGGGAATTTATTCAGAAGCCCTAAATAAACTGGAAGCCACACAGGATCAGGTGGCAAAACACATGCCAAGGGTCTTAATAGACTTCAAGCTACAAAAATGTGGAGCTTGATGACATTATTATTGTCTAGAGCCTATGCCCATAACAAGGACACCAGATTACTCCCCAGCCAAGTACTCTCTGTCCTGGCAAGTAGAACACTGTGGCACCTATTTGGCCCCCAGGGCTCCTCCACACAGGACTGTGCCTCCAGTTTGGGTGCCCCAGATCTCAATCTTCTTTTCCTTCTCCCAGTAAATCCTCCTGTACCACTGCCACTAACTTTCTAAGTGGACAGTCTCCTGTCAGTGGCCTCAGCTGGGGCCACAACAGACCTAACATTCTGTTGGTATGTTCACAAAATAGCCCATTACATGGGATTATGCAAGCTGGCTTCCCACACCCAGCTCTGGCCATCAAAACCAAGCTATTGCCAGCTCAGGTATTAACAATATTGTGCCTGGCTGCTGGACACTGAGGGGAGCTGAGGATGTTCAACAACATGCCAGTGTGAAGCTGGGCTGCACTGCTAACACAGCAACACTGCAAACACAGATTCACAAATCCAAAATCTTAAAATTGAAAGCATTCTATACTGTTAGTGCTGCATTCTATAAATTTTGAAGACAGTTTAAAAGAACAATTAAAATGTGGTTGTCTATTCCTAAACATAGTATTTTGGGGGCCATCCATCTACACAAGATCCCCTTATCTAATGGATTATCTGTCAAGCTCTTGCCAGTCCTTAACAGCATCATTAGTTATGAAATATAAAAAAGTGTAAAGACAGATGCTTGAAACTGGTTACGACGTGATAACATAAGAGATACAACATCATGGAAGATGTGCATGCTCGAAGCAGCACACCAAGAAACTGGAAAGCATTGGCCATTCATACAACAAACAGTGGAGCAAGTCAGGAACCTACAATACTGAAACATCATTTTACAAGGGCATTTACAGAGCTCACATCTGGTATTTCCAGCAGACTTTAAATTTTCTAGAAAGAGAATCTTATTGTCAGGAAAAAAGTCACTCAAGACTGCACTTAATAGTGACGAGTTTATCCAATTTTATCAGGTGGGGTACAAGGCTCCCATCTCATCTGTCTCCCTGCAGGCAGCACTACATCCATGTTAACTCTCTTCAAATATTTTTGCTTGGAAACAGAGAGGATAACAAGTCAAGGAATACGACATTAAAGGCAGACACACGAACGGTATCCACCAACCAAAGGAGGCGTTCACCTGGAGCACCGCACACATAGTGCAAACGGGGGACGTTTCTGGTGATTCAGACAGCGCAGCAAGGATGTACTTGGAGCACATGTTCTCCCAGAAAGACCTGGGCCTCGCGAGCGCAGCACGGGAGGAAGGCTGGGAGCAGACAGCGAACGTGTTCACCGCACCACGAACCGCGATTTGTGCGGGACACGCTCCTGCCGCTACGCATCTCCCTCGCCCCGAGCAGCAGCTTCATCCTCCAGCGCTCCGGGACCACCCGGGCGGGGACCACCGGCGGCAGCGCTTGGCCCTGGCGTGTCCCTGCGCTCCGGGGCCCACCCCAGTGTCCCCGTCCTCCGTCTCCGTGCCCGGGACCGGCCGTCCCTCAGCTCTGCGGAGGCCGCAGGGCACCATCCTCGAGCGCAGGGCATCTCCGAGGGCAAAGGGGCATCATTCCCCGTCGCAGGACATCACCCCCCGGGCAAAAGCGCATCATTCCCGGGGTGCACCCCCGGGTGGCGAACGGGCTCAGCCCTCGCCCCGACATCCCACGGGAGCCGCGGAGCATCTCCCGCATCCCCGCTCCCGGCGCCGCGGAGCATCTCCCGCATCCCCTGCTCCCGGCGCCGCGGAGCATCTCCCGCATCCCCCG
>JAOXXN010000265.1:64897488-64909353 GCA_026770055.1 Myrmophylax atrothorax | reverse complement strand
TCACCCCCAGATGTAGGGCAGGGGGGGGTGTGTCCCTTATCCCCAGCGGTAGGGCAGGGGTCTGTATATCCATCACCCCCAGGTGCAGGGCAGGTGTGTGTCCGTGTCCCTGTCCCCCAGGTGCAGGGCAGGTGTGTGTCCCTGTCCCCCAGGGGCAGGGCAGGTGTGTGTGTGTCCCTGTCCCCCAGGTGCAGAGCAGGTGTGTGTGTGTCCCTGTCCCCCAGGTGCAGGGCAGGTGTGTGTCCGTGTCCCTGTCCCCCAGGTGCAGGGCAGGTGTGTGTGTGTCCCTGTCCCCCAGGTGCAGGGCAGGTGTGTGTGTGTGTCCCTGTCCCCCAGGTGCAGGGCAGGTGTGTGTCCCCTGAGGGGTCCCTGCTCCTGCTCCCTGCAGAGCTGCTCCTTCCTTGGGGTGAGGCTTGGCAAGTTCAGGTCAGGGCTTAGGTGAGCTTTAACGTGCTTTTCCTCAGTAATCTGGGCACAGTGTGTGTTGCAATGGTCGCTCAGGTGTGTGATTAGAAACGGTGGATTGATTCAAATCACTGATTTTAACTGTCACTTAAATAATAGAGTTAATCTCGTTCGTATTTATCCTGCATTAAAGATGCTGGGTTGTTATTACATGTAGTCTGCCTTGTGAAACAAGTGCTTATTTTCTACAGTAGAAAGAGTATACCTTTTATTAGTTATTTATCCTAAATATTCCATATAATTTCTTTGTGTAGTGTTTGTGTGTTAATATATGTATATATATTATATATTTATATAATATATACTGTCAGTGTCATGTGGTTACTACTTTATTACCTTTACCTATTTAGGTACCGTAAGAACCCAAACTTATATTTATCTAGTGAGTTAGATATTAAAGCCAGCTTGTAACAAGCTGTGCAAATATCAGAGGTGTTTATAATAGTGGCTGGATTGCAGCTTAAAAATTTGTATGAAATAACTGGTAATGGTTTTCTTTTTAAGCTGAAGAAATTCCCTGAGCAAAAGCTTGTCTAGTTCATGACTCAACACTGATTGTTTTTGCTGGTGGTGCCCTTGACTGGTTTAGAACTAGAGGGTTTTGAAAATTCAGATTTTATCTTACTTAGAGGATGAGGAGAACAACGAGTGCTTATTTTGAATTTGGGGAGGTTTATGGGCTTATGTTAAATTTCTGGGGGAGCAATTCACTGACTAAAATAACAGAAGTTCTGTCTGTGTGTGAGAGAGCAATGCTGAGAAATGCCTGTCCCTGCTGCTTTACCCACTGAGCTCCACCACATAAGCTTAATTTCCTCAAAGCTTTAGCAGTAAACTTGTGCCACTTAAAGTTCTTAATTTAATTTTGCTGTAATGTCCTACCATAACACACTTATTATGAGCCCAAGATCATATTTTTCCCCAATAACTGTTTATTTTTAGAATATACCCAGTCCTAAGTCTTGTCACTGTAAATGGTTCAAGAAGCTGCTTTAAATATTTGAAGCACTCATAGAGCACAGAAAACATCCATAGTTTACCTGACAGCTGAGTCAGTAACAGCTTTTAAAGCTTACAGTATTTTAATCATTGGGAGTTGCAGACTTCAAGTTGCTTTGTCTTTCCCTTCTCTTCCACCAGCTGAGGTTTTGCTGTTCTAACAAATGTAATATCCTCTTGGTGTGTGATCACTGTCCAAGGTAGAGCATTCCATGGGCAAGTGCATTCCTTCTGGAAATTAAAAAAAAGGGGCATCACTTTGGGATGTTGGAAGACAGTTCAAACCCAGCCACATTCTAAAATCCATTGAGCATTATAAACTGATAAAATTAAGAAGGTACTTCCATGCTAATTCTCAGAGATTTTAGCCATAATTTTGGTGAGCTTGTGTGAAAGCAGAGCATTGTGAAGAGCTCTAAAGAAGCACTGGGGGCTACAATAATAGGGTGTATTTCATGAGGTTTTATTGTACACCTCCCTTACTCTGATACACTTTAATATGAAGTATTTGGTGTCCTTGCAGCTGTAGGTGTAAGTCAGTCCTGTGTGTTTTCACTGTGGGCAGACAGAGCCAAAATCTTTTCAGGGATGAGCAGTGGGAGGATGAGAGGAGCAGACAGAGACTGGAGGGTGGAACATTCAGATGAGGTGTGAGGGAAAGGCAATTTCCACGAGGGTTGTAAAATAATGGCACAGGTTTCCATCCTTGACTTGACTGGACCCAGCCCTCAATCAGTACATTTGTTGGTGCACATCAAACTGTATTGGGTTTTAACTGAATTTGGGTTAAAATTGAAGAGCATTTTTAAATAAAGGGTTTCCTTTTTGCTTTAGTTGCACTCCTCTTGTGTGACATTGCCGTGGTTGCTCTGGCTGTCTGGTGTTTTGGTGGTCCTGTGACCATCCCTTCTGGTGAGGCACTACAGAGACCAGGCTTTCTAGAGGCTGCAAATGTCAGGTTTTACTCTGTGGGAAACAAATTAATAGTTGCATAACAACTGAAAATAGGAATACTGAAATATAACTAGAAATAGCTTACATTTAATAGGAACATTAATTTCTTTGGCTCTCCTGTGTTTCAAAAATAAAACACGTTACCAAAGTCTGCCCAAAATCCCGATCAGACTTGAGCTCCAGCCCGTGGTCCTTTTTGGAGAGGTTGCTATTTTGGAATATACCAGTGTGTATTCCCATGTTAATTCATTGCATTCTGTTGTAATGTAACTGTGTTTTGGTCCTGCTGAGGAAAGAAGGGAGAAGGAAAAGAAGCTGGAATACCTTTGGTTGAATTACTAACAAACAGCTGTTTAAATCTTTAGTGTTTTAATATCACACTCTCTTGGGTAGACACCGGGGGTTTTTTCTTGCTTTGGAGCTCTTCTCATGTTTAAAACAGGTTCCAATAATCAAAATACATAATTTTTTCCTTGGTTTTTTTCCCCATGGACTACCTCAAGTGTAGAAATTCTTGTACATGGAGGAGATGGGTAAACTGCTAAATCCAATTCCATTTTGATGGTAGTTGTTTTCTGAGAGGAAGCTGAAATGAGAGCAGTTCAAACCCAAATTGTCAGAGGTCACCACTTTTGCTGCCCTCTGAAGGGCATTCATAGTGTGAGCTGACACTTGCCTGACATTTCTTACAGGGAGAGGTAAATAATCATAATACAAGGTTAGTAGAGGGCACTGGTTTAGTTATTTTTCCTGCAGAAATAAGGCTGCAGTGCAAATTAGTGAAGATGTTCCTGTGCTTCAAACTTAAATAAATAATACCTTGAGCTTCAGGTTGGCAGGATGCTCTCTAGAAAAACAGGACCTGGCAGAGAAGTGACAACGTGGATATTTATTTGTTTGCTCTTGGTTTGTGTTTTAGAACAAGTAATTTACTAAAATGTTCCAAAAGTCCTTATTTTGGAAAGGGCAATTACTGCATGTGCTTCCAAGGCTGCTTTTCCTGCCAGAGTTCTGGTGGCTCAGTGTCTCCTGCAAAATGCAGAAAGTTGAGAAGGTTGAGCATTGCTAAATAAAAACCCTGAGGTGGTAACCTACATGTGAGTGCAGGAAAATTGGAACTGTCCACCTACTGTTTTGGGAACCAACTCTCAGACTGGGCCTTGTGCAAGTTCTTTATTTGTGGGCAAAACAAACAGGTGTTTGGCCCTGAACAGTGAGCTGTGTCTGAGCTGTTTGCTGTCTGCTGGGATGGGGTCAGTGCAGTTGTGGCTCAAGGCTTTGCTGTGTGAGAGTGCAATGACAAAAGTCATAGTGGCAAAAGTGGAGTATTGGCTGATACCTCAGGGGTTTTTCAGAGATACTCGATTGAATTTAAAATACTGGTGGCATTTTAGGATAAATGGTATTTTGTGATGAATGATAAATGTTTAGGGATTGATATTTGAGAGGAAAAAACATTGTAGGAAGAGAATATTTTTGGACATTACCAAGAACTGCAGGGCTTAAGCAGACTTGTTGCCTGTGCAGTGCTCACGTTTGAGCTGATAAATTAAATGCTCTCTATTCTGATAAAGAATGTAAGTTCTGAAAATGTTTTTGGATGATATTGTAGCCCATCACTCCGGTTGATAACCTGACTTTGACCTTCTTCCCCAGCCCTTTTCCTCTACCAACTCTGACAAACTTCCTGGGCAGTTTCCTCCAAGTGTGCCCTGCAGAAATGTGATACTGCAAGTTCAGGCAAGACACTGCAGGTGGATGAGCTGCTGCTCCTCCTGGCACTAAATACTGAGGTCATTTCAGTGTTCCTCAGGAGCAGTCACGTCCTCTGCAGTGGTTGGATCTGCTTCTTCACCAGACATCCTGAGGACATTAAATACTGAAAGTTTTTATGCCTGTTGCATGTGGAATATGACCATGTGCTTGGGGAAGGTCACTCGTCCTTGTTTCTTCTCAAACAATGTGCTTTTGGAGTGAGTCATTTCTACTGGTAGTTTCTTATATGGATATTTTACACTTAAAATCTACATCTACATAGCTTAGGCTTCACCAGGAGTCCTTCTGGAAAGCCTAAAGTGATTTTTTTTTTCCTCTCTCAGAAAACTCCTAAACTCTCTTCAACACTGTTGGACATTTACTTTATCTCTTACAAAGCCCTGGAATTTTCATTCTAGCAATCAGATAAGTTGGATCTCTAGACCTGCTTTATTTGTCCCAAGTGTGGGGTTTGTTTCTTGGTGTATCTTGTGTTGTTAAAATAATAAGTGCATTTTGTTTGCAGCTCAGGCCTGTGCAGATGTCCTGGCATTAGCCAAAGAAGCCAGAAAGAGGAACCTTGGTCCCCTCCACCCTTCCTTTAATGTGATAAAGATAATTAGAGATGGACTGATGAGAAACCTGCCAGAGAACACTCACCAGCTGTCATCAGGCAGACTCTGCATTTCCCTGACCAGAGTATCAGATGGCAAAAATGCCTTGATATCCAATTTTAACTCTAAAGAAGAAGTTATCCAGGTATGTTTGGTTTGGGCAACTTCTACAAGTTTCACCAATCTTTGCTCCGTGTAACACCATCTGTTGGATTTCCACTTCAAACACTTTGGGATATTTTGTGACTGGGACAGTATTTTGAAGAGGAATTCAAGCTTTATTACACTAAATTCCTATACTGGTTTTCCCAGTCAATGTGTCTGTGAAGTGATTAGTGAGGAGGTGTGAGGGGTCAGTCATGAAAAGGATAAATGCCTTTAAAGTGCAGTGTGTCTAATGGAACTGTATCCTGAGTGAGTAAGAATTTTTTAAGGTCATTCTTAGAAAAGGCATGGCCAAGAAACAGTCAAAAATAGCTTTTAAAATTTCTTTATTACAAATAAGCTCTATATATCTGTAGATGTATCCATTAATGGGATCCCAGGATGTTGATACTTGTGTCCCCAGTTACTAATTTGATTACTCAAAAAATGTGTAACTTAAATGAATGTCAATAACTTTTCCTTGCTCATTGCCATTTCTAAAAATCCTCTTTAAGTGAGTCCTACAATGTATTTTTTTAGATGGAGATGGTTACATTGTAAAAAAGATGTGCAATACCCTCATCCTGTTTAAAGTAATACTTAATAATATCATCTTTTCCTGGTTTTTTATTTGAGTATTCTTGCTGGGATTTTTTTGTTGCTTGGTTGTTTTTGCTAATACCTTAAAACCCATAAATATTAATGTCAGCAATGGAACAATTAAAATGTAATTTACATGGCCTTATTTTCTTACAGGCTTTAATCTGTAGTTCGTTTGTCCCTATTTATTGTGGCCTCATTCCACCATCGTTCAGAGGTGTGGTAAGTCTCTGTTGTTCAGATCTAAAAGTGGTTCTGGGTATGCTCAAAATATTGAGACAATGTTGTTTTGGTTATGCTACTGCAAAATAAATACCTTCATCATAGATTTTAGTCTTGTAGCTGTAACAGCTTTGCAATAAAAGAAGCACTGACTATGTGGGAGATTTGTGACATACATTTCAACACACACACTGTCTTTCCCTCCCCCCAAAATGCATTAATTAAAATAAGAGGTTATTATAAAACAAGTATTTAACTTATGCATAAATATTTATTTAAGGAAGTGCTGTTCTTTCACCTGCACAGTTCATAGGAAGGGTCACTTGTTTGAGAAACCAAGTCTTGTCAGAGTTTATTGTGTCCCTTTGTGTTCTGGCTGTGGGTAGATCTGCCTTAGAACTGGATCCAAGCCCTGTGTCCAGTCAGGTGGAAACAAAGCTTTTAAATGGCAGTGTAAGGACGTTTGCTTTTTAGAGGCAAAAGGTCAGTATGTTATTATGTTCTCTCACTTCACAGCAGGATCTGCTGCTTGCAAAACCTGTCAGTACTTTGTGGCTATACTGGGCTCTCTGAAATCCCCTGGTAAAGAGGGAAAAACTGCAGAGAAGTCACCATGGTTTGTTGTAGGTGTTGTGACACCAGGCCTGGAAGCAGAGGTGGATTCTAAATTCACTTGATTTCCTTCCAACTTCAGTCTCCTTACACAAGGAGGGAAGAAAGAAAGAAAGAAAACTTGAAACATCTTTAACAGTGGTTGAAGTACCAAAAGTTCAAGAACAGACACGAAATGTATTTTCTTCTTTCTGCTGCAACTGAAGCAAAAGTGATTAGAATTGTATGGGGATTTTCTTTATCTGTACTCCTAAACCTTGTATGTCTCCTTAAACTCTTCCAGATTAGAGGTGTTATGAAAACAGGACGTTGGACTGGAGCCAAGGGTTAGGCTGGATCCAGGCTAAGCTGCCTCTTCAGTTCTTGTCACCATACAAGAATGTTATTTTCAAAGGCCTAGTTCAGAGTATGACAGCATACAAATAATGCTTTATTGGGCCTTAATTTGAGGAAAGGAGGGAACCATTCTGTCCTTTTAATCTTTGCAATTATTTTGATATTCTGTTAATGCTTAAGAGGCATTTTTGGTGGAACTTGGTAAGAATATCACACTTGCTTCTGTTTGGCATGACTCCTGTAGGTGTAAGGACAATAGAATGTCAGGTATGTAAGCTTGGTAGTGACTTGCTGTTTACTGGCTTGGCATTGCTGTGTGTACAGTTTAAAACAAAGACTTAAGGATAACTTTCAATAGGTGTATCTTAATTCCCAGTTGTGAAGCTTTTGGGTGGTGAGTTTTGTTTGGCTTTTTCATTCCTTTCAAACACAGCAAGATTAAGAAATTACTGGAGGGAGCAACTAGGCAGAAAGTTTAATTATTTGAAGCAAAGTCATTTTCCTCTGTAGAACAGTAATTCAGGTGTGTACTCCCACCTTTTAATACTGCCAGGAGAAGGCTGCATGCTGTGGCTCCCCCTTGGCTAAACCTTGTGTGTTGTACTTGATACTTCCACAGAGTTAGGAAGGAGGAAAATGCAGCCACTGAACCAGCAAAGCTGGTGGTCTCCCAACTGGCCCCACTGGAAAACTGGAGTTGTGGATGAGTGGAGGGGTTGTGTTCAGCCAGTGCAGCTGCTGCTGTGTACATTAGTTATCCCAAAACAGAACTCTGTGGTTCTTGGGTCTGTGAGGAGGTGATGCACTGAAAACAACAGAAATGGGAATTCAATGCAAGGGAGACAGAAGCGTAACCAGCACTTGCACTCAGAGCAGTGTTAACAAGGTTTCTGAGGCACTGTCCATTTGACTTGCAGGTTCTTTATCAAAGCTTTTTGATGCTTTTCTATCAAATTCTCAGAGTAATTTTAAATTACTCACTCTGGCTGAATGTTGGAAGTTGAGCTTTGAATTGTGGAGCTGCTGTTTTACTTCTATTCTTTCCAGAGGTGTACCCTGGTAGCTCTTTGGTTGGTGCTCTCCTTTGAGGAGGAGGAGGCAGCTGCTCCATCTCCTCTCTGCGTGTTGTGTAGGATGATCATGTTCAAAATTCGCTGGCTCTTTCAGAAACACACAGAAAATCCCCACTAGAATCCTCTTGGGCTGTCTGTGGGACTGTAGGTGGGATGATTTGTCATGGGCAGGCCACAGAAATATTCATCCTGGGAGCACAGGCTTTGCTGTTAAAGTGCTGTTGAATCCCTGCATGGGCAGTGTGCTGGGTGGGAATGCTCAGCCTCTGAGCCCTGGTGTTCCTGGTTGGAATGCTCAGCCTCTGAGCCCTGCTGTTCCTGGTTGGAATGCTCAGCCTCTGAGCCCTGGTGTTCTGTTCCTTCTGCAGCGCTATGTGGACGGAGGGATCAGCGACAACTTGCCCCACTACGAGTGCAAGAACACCATCACAGTGTCCCCCTTTGCTGGGGAGTGTGACATCTGCCCCAAGGGCAGGTCTGCCAACTTCCATGAGATGAATGTGACCAACACCAGCATCCAGTTCAGCCTGGGCAACCTGTACCGTCTGACACAAGCCCTGTTCCCACCAGAGCCCAAGGTGAGGCGCTGCCCTGTGGGGGTCACCAGGCCTTGCTTTTGCAGAGAGCTGCAGTAACCTCAACATCTCATCTACTCACAGAAATGCTTTTCTTGTTTCTGTTTGTGTTTTGCCTTCATTTCTTCTTAGTTTTAGTCTCTCAGAATAAAAATGCATGTCCTGTGATTGGCTTTGGGTATTTATTTGGGAATTAGCAGAGGGTTCTTTCGTGCAATCCACACGGGTAAATTGGTATCTGTCAGCTTGTGCTCCTTTCATGTTCACCTGCTGACTGGGTGCTTCAGAACGCTGCAGGATTTCTCAAGGTTCATAGTTTTGCAAAGTTCTCAATGAATACTGGTGAGAAACCTGCCAGAGAACACTCACCAGCTGTCACCAAGCAGACTCTGTATTGCACTAACCAAAGTATCAGATGGCAAAATGCCTTGATATCTAAATTTAGCTCTAAAGAAGAAGTTATCCAGGTATGTTTGGTTTTGGCAACTTTTAAGAGTTTCACCAATCTTTGCTCCATGTAACACCATCTCTTGGATTTCCACTTCAAACACTTTGGGATATTTTGTGACTGGGACAGTATTTTGAAGAGGAATTCAAGCTTTATTACACTAAATTCCTATACTGGTTTTCCCAGTCAATGTGTCTGTGAAGTGATTAGTGAGGAGGTGTGAGGGGTCAGTCATGAAAAGGATAAATGCCTTTAAAGTGCAGTGTGTCTAATGGAACTGTATCCTGAGTGAGTAAGAATTTTTTAAGGTCATTCTTAGAAAAGGCATGGCCAAGAAACAGTCAAAAATAGCTTTTAAAAATTCTTAATAACCTTGAGGCAGGCAAGTTGCCTCTAAAGTTTAAGTGATATGAGTTGCAGATCTGATGAGGAAAATGCTCTTGAATTGCTGTTAAGGAAGTTTAAAAGAAGAAAACAAACCTTTAAAGAGGATTGGGATATACTGCAGCAGAGAAGTGATTTTTCTGGCTGCTTTTCTTCCACGAGGGGGAGGTGGATGGAAGTGGCTTTTCATTCTGCAGACTGTTGATCTCAAGTTGAAACTCCTTTTATTTCCCTGACTCGTTTACTCTGTTTGCAGGTACTTGGAGAGATCTGTGAGCAAGGATATTTGGATGCTCTCAAATTCTTGAAAGAGAATGGTATGTTCAACTTACAGTCTCATGAAATCATGACTTGAGAAGATGACTTGTCATGGAGCAGTTGTTGAGACCCAGATAAGATTGGGAAGAAGAACTGAAAGTTGCTCTGCTCCTAGAATGCTAATAACATGTTTTATGTTAATAATAGATATTAATATATATTAATATATTTATGTTAATAATAGAAAATAATATATTTACATATTAATATATTTAATTTATATTAATAATGTAATAGTAGTATTTGCACCCTTGAGACAAGGTCAAGACAGTTCACTGTGCTTAATCCCTGTAGTCTTTGGGTGCAGAAGGTACTGGGTCAGATTAGAGGAAGAGTGGGAATGGCAATGGGATGTTTGCACTGTAGGAGCACCAGCTGCAGGATTGCAGTGCAGTCATGGATGTGCTCAGTGCTTACACCGAGTTACAACTAAACATTAAATATTCAAATTTGCTTGAAACAATTCTCTGGTAAAGAACATCACAGTTCTGCCTAAGAGCTTAATTTACTGGTAATATTATTTAATATTTAATGAGTCCTGCTTCCTACCTTTTACCAGGTGATGACAAGCACAAGCTCTGCCAAGAGTCTGTCTGTGCTGAGGTGGTTCTGTTGCAGTCCTGCACCCACAGCTTTCCCCTGGGCATGTTCCCACCTCTATCTGACAGTAATATCTCACATTCCTTGCTGTTTTCCCTTGCTCTCTTTGCCCCACTGTTGTCCTCCTTTTCACACCACTGATCCTGTCATCAACTTTGTTTTCCTTCTGTCACAGGTTTGTTTTGCACCCAGCTTAATCAGTGCTAATTACAACCTTTCCAAGGTCATTCGGTGTGCTGCTCCTTTCTTGTTATTCCAGCTGGAGGAATTAATTTTGCCCCCCATCTACAAAACTTCACATAATTTTTTTTCCTAAGTTCACTGTATCTTCTTTTGACATTTGTTTTTCAGTAGCACTTGTAAGTAGGATACAGATTTTGTTCTGTTTTGTAGGTATGGATCCTGGTCAATTTTGGTGGTTGTTTTTACATGTATCATTTAACACTGATTTTCTGGAAACAGAGTGTAAATACCCTTCCTGCATTTTCTGCTTTGCACTCATTATCTCTTGCTTATTTCTGAGCTAATTCTCAGTGCTATTTCTTCATTGGCACAAGTTTTGCAATGCAACCAATGTTGATTTAGATCTGTACTTTGGATATACCTGAAAAAACTACTGTAACCTACTTCTTTCCTTTTCAACCCTCTTGCAGCAATGCCTCAGAGTACTCACTTATACCTGCCCTGGGACATTTCCCAAATATCTGATGTACTTTAGATGTTTTCTTTCAAATACATATTAAATCAGTTTTCTTCCTCTCTTCTAAATCATTTGCTTTCTTGCAGGAAGGCAACTTTGGTAAATGACTGTTTGCTTCCAGTGCAGTTTCAGTTAGTTGTTCACTCTTCCCTTTTCCTTAGAACCTGTTTTAAAGTAACACCTGACCCTTCAAAGGAGCCACCAGTGTGATTAAACATTTGTGGGGTGCAACCTAAGTGGAAGCTCTTGGCTCTTTCAGGGATTCTGAACGACTCCATTTATGTCCACTTGCCCTTCACAATAAGAAACCCTCCTGAGGCTGCACAACACCCCGACCTTGTGAAGAAAAGAAACCCAACAGAGAAGAGCAGAGTAGAAACTTTGAAAATGGGAGTGCTTAATGAGCAGCTAAAGCCAAACCCGTGGCCTTTGGAGAAGAGCATATTTGAGAGTCTCCCTCCCAGGCTTCGGAAAGGTCTGTGCTTCAGGCTGTTCCCTCTGACTTTGGGGTTTGGTTTTTTTAAATTTATTACACTTACTCCTTAAAAGTCCTGGGTGATGCCTTTTCTCCCAGTGGTATGACTCTGTGTTACCCATTATTTGAAGTAGCATAGAGAAGATTTATGGTAAACATGCCATGAATTACTTCCCTTGTTTTCTAGCTGAGCCTTCCTCAGTAACACTTGGTAAGGTTCACTGCAGATTGCAAAACTTTGAGAAAATAATTAAAATTGCCTCCAAATAGACTAACATCTCTCCCAAAATAATTCTGCTTAAGCACTGCAGGAAGCTTGTAAGGAGCAGAATGGGTTCTATGCTCAGTTCTCCAAGCTGTTCCCCATGAGGGTCATCTCCTACCTGATGCTGCCCTACACGCTCCCAGTGGAGTCTGCTTACTCTGCTGCTTTACGGTAAGGAGCCTTCAGGAACCAGCTTGGAATTAGTGTCTCGTGGGAAATTCACTCACTGAGAGCCCCTTCAGTGTTGTAGGAATTCAGGCACTCTAGAATTGCAGTGGTAAGACCATTATTTCTTCCTGCATGGTGCATCCTCCTAAAGCCTGTAT
>JAOXXN010000265.1:64878739-64889777 GCA_026770055.1 Myrmophylax atrothorax | reverse complement strand
GGATCCCTTCCTAAGGCACAATTGCTCCCTGAGGATCCCTTCCTAGGGAACAATTGCTCCCTGAGGATCCCTTCCTAAGGCACAATTGCTCCCTGAGGATCCCTTCCTAGGGAACAATTGCTCCCTGAGGATCCCTTCCTAGGGAACAATTGCTCCCTGAGGATCCCTTCCTAAGGCAGAATGTCTTCCTGAGGAAGACTCGGCTCTCTTTCGGGTCCTTCCCAGCGCTGACCTTCCCATGGGGAGGGCTGGTTAAGAGTGAGACTGTGGAAGTGAAAACAGAAAAAAATCCTCAACTAACCAAAAAGCAAAGAAGGCAAAAAAAAGCCTCACCACAAACAAGGAGAAGCTGCCCCGGGCTGGCTTTGGGGTGAGACTCAGGGGCTGTGGGGCTGCAGTGCTTGGGGAGGGCTGTGCTGCCCCACACAGCACTTGGAGATGGTCCTGAGCACATGGAGGAGTCTCCAAATCCATCTGCAAGTGCTCAGAGAAGGAACACAAAGGTTTAAGTGTTCAGTGTAACCCTGAAGAGCAGCTGCAGGGACTGGCTCCAGTTAGTGCTCCAGAGTGTCTAATTCCTGGTGTAAATTCCTTGTGTTCTGTGGTTGGTGTTCATACGTGGTTACAGAGTGCTTGCCACTTGCCTGAAAACTCCTGGGAGTGAGAGAAGCTCCTGTCCCCATTTAACTTGATTTTTATGAGTAGCAGCAATTTACTCTTCCAGAAAAACAGCTCTGCTTGAATTATGCAACAAGTACCATGTTGGTGACTGAGGCTAAAAGTAGATTTACTGAGTTACTCAATCCTGATCTGCTTTTTCAGGTAACCCTCTACTCACTCCTACTTGTTATCTCCTGAGAAGTCTTATTTTAACCCTCTTTTTATTTGATTATTCAACATTCCCACTCCTCTGCTTCCCAAAAACCAGAATTAGAGAAGTGCTTGATCTTGTAGACTTTTTTTTTAAGAAGGTAGAATTCTTCTTTTAACACAGGAAGGATGCCTTAAAAATTAAGGCTGTTTTTGGGAAGAGAGCAGAGTATTTTTGAGGAATCATTAAGGATGGAAATTATTCAGGTTTCATTAAAAATTTCAGCAAACAGGTAGGTGTCCTTTGTGCTGATAATTTCCCTCATTTTAGTTCTTTTGCTCTTTTCCCCCTGGATTTGAGGAGCAGTGTGAAGAACCATAGTTTTTTTCCTTTACCTAAGACATAAATCATTAATCAATGTACATTATTAAATACAGTTTTCTTTTTTGCTTTCAGAGTTTGGAGCCTCTTCCCATGACTGGGCCAGACTTTGGTGCTTTGGGAGAGGAGGCTGAACTGGTTGAAGTTGAACCTGAGACCAAGCAGGAAATTCTGGAAAACAAAGATGTCAGTGCCTGAAGAACATCCTAATTTTTGAGTCTTTTTTAGAAAGATGCCTTGGCACCTTTTTTTTCCTTGTTTTTCCTAAGCTGTGGATTGAGCTGTGAAGGAATCATGTTCAGTACTGAGAGTTTAACTGCTGTTACCTGGTTGCTGATCTTTTACTCTGCTGTTTATTAGGTGTGAATACAAAGTCAGGCATGTGAAATACAGGTAGTATGATTGAATAATCTCTTTTATAGACTCTGCCACAGACTCACAGAATTGTTAGATTGCAAAAACCTCTAAGATTGTTGAGGCCAATTGTTAACCCAGCACTGGGCAGCCTGTTCCAATCTTTGACAACCCTCTGAAGCATTTGCAAGTTTTCATCTCTTTTTTTTTTTTGACATTTCCCCCCAAAATTCACTGCAAAGGTTGGGAAAATCTGGCAAATGCAGTCACTGTAGTCCATTTGTACCAGCTGGCCCTGGAGTCTGTTGTGATGTTTACAGTAAAATTGTCTGATGATAACATATCAAGATGAATGTGTTTAAGAAAATATAAAACCTCATCATATGAGTGATCTTCCTTTGCATTTTAGACTGCACCACTCTGGTGGCAGTGATAATTTTAACAGAGTTTAAATGTTTGTGACTTGTAGGTTTGTTTTTTTCTAACTCTTTTCTGATACAAGAATTAGCAACCAACCACAAGTAACTACATGTTCTCTCTTGGTGTGACTTAATGCCTGTGTGATTTCTGCAGTTCTTTATTTGTCCATACAACTCTCCCAACTCCAACCCCAGCAGCTGCATTGTCAGTGTTTCTTCTGCTACAACCAGGAGGAACTTTGGGGTTCGAGTTCTCTTTTCTTTACCTTTTGTATTAAGGGAACAAGCTCTCAGGTTCACAGATGGCACTGATTTCTGACAGTGGGGGTTAGCAGGAAGGAGTTTTCACCTGCACAGCAGTAATTTCTGTGCATTGGGGATGTTGATACTCATTCTTAGAAGCAAGTTCAGGATTTGTGTGTCACCCTCTGTCCTGCCCAGGTGGTGGTTCAGCACGTGCACTTCGATGGACTCGGAAGGACCAAAGATGACATCATCATGTATGAAATTGCTGAAGTTTTCAAGGCTAAAAATCTCATTGATGTAAGTTCTATAGTGGATATCAGACCTGCTGCTTGAAAATTCAGGTTTAGTAATGAAAAATATTTCTCTTTCCTTCTTTGGGCTGTTCCCTTCAGACATGGGACAACTTTGTCCTGTTTTATGATGGCTCTGATCGTGTGACACAGAAGCCAAACTTGAACATGAAATACTGGCAGATGCTGCATTTTCTGATATATTCAGCTCAGAGGTGGTGGGAGATGGCCAACAATTATTTTTTTCAGTTTCACTCCTTTCAGTTAATTTGCTTAAGATGAGTTTTTGGGACTCAGCTGAGGCAACTGGTGCCAGTCCCTACAGTGGATCAAAGTGGGAGTTGGGCCGGGTGTCCTTGCACTTTGAGGGGGTGATTCCTTCTGCAGCATGGCTGGCAATTAGACCTGTAAATTGTTTAAATTTAAACAAATTGGAGTGATTGAGGTTTTGCCAAAAACAGGGGCCCTTGTGTAAGTGTAACTACTTATAGGTGGATAAGTTGTAACTACTGAAAGCTCTTTGAATAATGGGTTTAGGTACTGCAACAATTAAGAAGCAAACTAAGCAAAGGCAGGGACTGAGCCATGTGCACTGGGTTTATTTATCTCTTTGTCCTTGTGTACAAGATCTGTGACTATTGCACACCTTCCCTGCATTTTAACTATTCTTTTGGTGACCTGAGAGACTGTGGATGGTCTTGAGGGTCCCTTCCAAGCCAGACTATTCTGTGGTTGTGACTGAGCTGCTTTTCTCCTCCTGTAGGTGATGAGAAAGTCCCACGAAGCTCGTGAGAAGTTGCTTCGTTTAGGAATCTTCAGACAGGTGGATGTTCTGATTGATACCTGTCGAGGTGGGTGTTCCTCATTGAGCCTCACCTTTTGCCTCATCAATACCTATCATGGAATAGGCTGGACATTTTTTGTGTGTATAACTTGCTCTCTTGTGTACTTGAGTGTATTTTAAATGAACACATGAGTGTGCAGTATATACAAATAGATTTGTCTGTGTCCATTATCCTTATGAGGAAGATGTATTTTCATGTATCTGTATGTATATTTAAGTATTACTTGTAAACATGCAAAAATGAGTGAATTTCCAGCACTTAAATAATTACAACAAACATCCCTTAATGCTCAGTTTCAATGTGAGGAGAGCTCAGACATGCCCTGTATTTCCACAGATTACCCATCCCATAACTGGCATTAAATGATTAAAACCAGGCACCCTGATTTTCAGCCAAATTCTGCACTCATATCCAAATGCCATCCTTTACTTAAGCCATTTCTCTTTATAGTGTGAACTTGTATTTGTCCTTTAACTCAACCAGTTTTCAAATAATTCAAGTAATTTTCTGTCTGCATCTTTTAAAATAACTGTAGGGACAACATACACTTGTTTGTTTGTTTATACAGGAGATGATGCCCTTCCAAATGGTTTAGATGTGACCTTTGAGGTGACAGAATTGAGAAGGTTAACTGGAAGCTACAACACCATGGTTGGCAACAATGAAGGCAGCATGGTATGGATTATTTCCAATTATTAGTCATCCTTCTGCTACTCCTCTTCCTTTCAGTTGCAAACCTAGCAAGGATTTTGGTGAGCCAAACCACGTTATTTTCCTGATCCAGCTTTACTCAGGCTTTGCCAGACCTTTGTGTCTAAAGAGTCTTTGTATTAGTCAGGCTTTCCTTCAGCAAAAGCCTATTTTGAGCTGGGGAGAATCCTCTGGCTCCCAGCTCAGCATGTTAATTTTTTAATTCTTGAAACTACTTGAATTAGTTCTCGATAGTATTTTAGGATATTTTTTTCTACTGGAGGGATTAGTAAAGAATTTTGAATTTCATTTCTGTGAGATATATTTAAAGTGTTTTCCTTCTCAGTTGAAATGGTTTATATTTGACTCAGAAATTTGTTTTGGTTTTCACTATTTTGGCTCAGAACCAATTCTGGGCTGCAGAATGCCAAGTTGTCACGATTCTGTTAACTGTGGGACTTGCTTTCATGATTCAGAGATACATCAGATTAAAATCTTGTGTGAAAGATCTTGACCTGTTGACCCCAGAAGTCCCAGCTGTGCTGCTGGTCTGTGGCTGTGCTTGTGCCAGCAGTGCTGCTGTGAGCAGATGGTGTTTCCAGGTGCCCATCCTGCTCCCTCCCTGCCTCCTCACGTGCCAGGGCAGTTGTGCCTGGGCTGGCAGATAAGCCAGATCAAGGGACTCATCCCTTTCTTCTTAGGGCTATTTCTACCCTGGATAAGATCCTGCATGACTCAGGTGGTGTTTTGCATGTGTAAGGGCAGCAGCAACTGGGGGAGGTGAGAGCTGCTTAGGCAGCTCCACTGCCAAGAACCATGGCCAGGGTGTCGTGGCCTGAAGGAAACCAGCAGGGAATCCTTGCTGGTGCCAGTGCTGCTCAAAACTCACTGAAAGCTGCTTTTTGTACTCAGCTTCCTCTTCTGTTTGATTTTCATTTGTTACAGAGAAGCAAAACTTGTGTCTGCTGTAAAAGCACGACTTGTGTGCACTGGTGTTGGCAACACAGGTTATGTTTCCTTAAGAGTTGAGTAGATTTGACATTCATTCTAATCCCTTAAATTCATCTGAAGCCTGAATAATATTTCATACTAAAACCCCTTGGATAACTGCCTACAATGTGCAGGTGACTGATCTCTCCCCAGCAGCTGTTAGACCAAAGCAGTCAGGATTTAACATTCTTCTACAACAGCAGACACAACAATAGCACTGGTAATGTCTGTGCCTGGAGCAAACCTGCTCCATCCTTTCTGCCAGAGGGCTGCAAGGAATTTGTGTCAGAACAGGCAAAAGTGTCTCACTGCTTTCTGGAGAATTGTAAAGGTGTTGTGCTGCCCTCAGGACTGGTTGCAAAAGGATCTTGTGGCTCAGAACAGACATAAAGGGAAGTGGCTTTGCAGTGATAACTTTCTACTGGCTTTGGTTCTGATAAACCCTGCCTAGGAAAGGCTGCAGCTGTTGTGATGCCAAAGATTTATCTCCAGGGCCTTGAGACTGGCCTGGAGGTTTTGTTTGAAAGAACATCACGACTGATGGTGCAGTGAGAGTGCAGATTAAGTCAGCAGCTACTGGACACCAATAAAGATGGGATGACTGACTGTAATTTGTACTGCTGTGGTGGCTTTTGCTGCCACTTCAAAGAGAAGTCTAATTGAAAAGAAAAACACATTCACTTGCAAGTGTTTTTAATGTCTTCATTTCTTATTCTACTGGTAGATATGCTTGTCTTCAGCATAGGATTAAGATGCAAGGCAGCAAACTACATGACAAGTTGTAATGTGTGGGTTTGGGTTATTTTCTTTATTTTCTGTAGGTGCTTGGGCTCAAGTTCCCAAATCTCTTTGGCCGTGCAGAAAAGGTCACCTTCCAGTTCTCCTATGGAACCAAGGAAACTTCCTATGGCCTGTCCTTCTTCAAACCACAGCCTGGAAACTTTGAAAGAAAGTAGGGGATGCTTTTTTGAGTACTTCTTTTTTAACTGAAGGAATATAAAGCAATTAATAAGATCTTTCATTGAGTAACAATTACATTTATTCATTTTCTGAGAGTCTATTAATGATGTAGCAGAGCTGGTTTCTTAAGTTTTTGAGATTATTCAAAATCCCACCTGCCTAAATAGTTTCCTTTTAAAACCTGCCAGTAATGTTGTGTTCCAGTTTTTCAGTGAATGTGTATAAGGTGACTGGACAGTTCCCTTGGAGCTCTCTCCGTGAAACAGATAGAGGAATATCCACAGAATTGAATGTGAGTGGAGCACAGGAGCTTGTGGAGCACAGGCTTCATTTGCACTTCCTTTGGGTCCCAGAGCTGGGTTTGCAAATACTTGGTTTGCTGTTTTTATGGCCGAGTCACTTGTGCACAGGGCTGACATCTCAGTGTTTGAGAGAGGTCACCAGTCTGAAAAGGACAGAGGTCAAGCACCTGAGGGTTTTTGTTGGAATTCAGTCTAGTTTGAGAATGCCAGTATGTTTTGCTCCAAATTCTTTATGTTTCAAATGACCATTTCAGAGGGGCAGCTGGTTGCCTGCCTTCCTGTGTGAGCCCAAGTCAAGATATTTTCCATTTGGGATGGATTAAGTGGTGGGTACTTGGAGAAACTCTGGGCTGGAGCAGAATGAGCATTACTCGAAAATGAAAACTGTTTCTCCTTTGATTCAAGTAGTTTGGAAATAAAGCTGTAGACTCAAGTATGAAAAGTGTTTGGTTTAACTGTGTAACAATTTTTTCCTGTCTTAGTTTCCCATCTGGAAGACCAATCACACCCTGAAGTGGGAGGGTGTGTGGAGAGAGCTCGGCTGCCTCGCGAGAACGGCCTCCTTTTCTGTTCGAGAAGAAAGTGGACACTCTCTGAAATCTTCTCTCTCTGTAAGGCTTCCTCATGATTGTTTATTAGAACACATTATTTTGTCATCTCACACTTAGGAATGATCCCAGAGGAGCTTTCTGTCCCAGTGTGGGTTAAGATGTTTTACCCCAGACATCTTTGGCTGTTCCCTCCGAGCCACCCAGGAGGCCCAGAGAGAGAATATGGATTCACAGTTGGCTGTTGTACTTTGACTGTGGCTTGTTTTATAGCAGTAAATTTCCTCATCCTACACTTACCATGCCTTTGCTAAACATTTTTTTTTAATATTTTTTCCTGTGGCAGTTTTTGGTCACTTGGCATCTTTCACTTGTAGCTCACAAATTGTAGGGGCTAAACTGCTGGTTACTGTCACAAAATTGATGGTTTCAACTGGGGTGTTGCTGCTGCTCTATTTCTTGTGTCTGCCATGGGCAAAGGATGAAAAATAAGATAAAATATGGATGCATTTCATGTGGCCCCTAAGTTCAAAACTAAGGCAATCTGTAGGTATATTGTTCCCAAATCCGTGGAGCTGTAGCTCTTTTCTATTGTTTGCAGTGTTTGAAGGAAAATAATAGTGTTACTCTGAGGTATTCAACTGGTAATGAGAACCTAAACCCCATTTTTATATTCTTTTCAGCATGCCATGGTAATTGATTCCAGGAACTCCTCAATCTTGCCAAAACGAGGTGCTTTGCTGAAGATTAATCAGGTAGTATTGAATCACTGGGTTTTATCTGTGGGTTTGAGGAAGTTTTAATTTATCTAATTGGTGTTCATGTTAAAAATATCTACAGTTAGAAACGTATCTTAAATTGAGTAGGAGACAATGAGGACCAGTATTTATTTTTTCTGTTTGCAGGGCCTTTTAAAACCTTGCAACTCTCTTATGGTGGCACATTTTCCTTTGAATGCCATCGGTCCAACAGCACAGCCTCTCTCCATTAGGATCAATGGTTTGTTAGCCAGACACTGCTCCTGGCAGTAGTTACTTTGCACTTCCAGTAGTTCTTAACTAGTCCTCTTTTCTAACACTGTCATGTAAAACTGCCACACTGTGGTCCTGTTGTTCCCAAAATTGAGAGCCTGACAATCAGAAGTGAAAGACTGAGGAAAAACAGCTCCCTGGGGCATATGCATGGTACAGAAAATGGTTTTCACTCTTGTTCCATGCAGAGCTTTCCTCAAAGCTGGGTTAATACTTCACAAGCATTCATTTCTGGATTAGAAGCAGATGGCTTGGAAATGTCAGTGGAATTAGAAGTGCTGCTTTGAGCAGCAGTGAACTGTGTGAGAGTGGTGGTTGTGATTCAGGGTGTAGGTAGCGTGTCATTGGTTAGATCCTGCCTCTAACACTGAGGCTGGACCCTGAATTTTCCAGCTCCTTTCTAGTTTGCCTTTATTTACAAAATGCCTTAGAAAGCAACAGTTTGGTTTAATGTTTGGAGGGGAAAGATGCAGCTCATTATTCTGAGGGTCACACATGCCTTGGTCCAAAATTCAGTTGCCTTTCCATGCCAGTGTTTCTGAATTACAGAAGAGCACTGTGCTGATGTAGACATGCTTTTAGAGGGAAGAAACAAGTAATACCTGTTCCAACTTCCATAACCTTCTGTCTTTGCAGGAGCTGGCTGGTTATACAGGTGGAGATGTGAGCTTTCTGAAGGAGGATTTTGAGTTCCAGTTGAACAGGCAACTTCTCTGGGATTCGGTAATTTTTTTAAAGATATTTTAGTACTTGATCTGAAGTTTATTTGACCTTATTGAACCTATGTCTTATGATGATGTTTCACCATGGATTAGTGAAAAGATTGTGGAAGATGGATGGTGTAGAGATCTTTATTTGCTTTTTTAGAAAGTGAACTACACTTTATTTTTAATCTTCTATTCCTGCCCTGCACAGAAATGGGCATTCTGGAAAGAACAACTCGACAATTAACTCTGTGAACTCATTTCCTTCCAGAAATAATGTTGGACATGTCTGTTCCTTGTGATTTTCCAAATACTTTGAAGGCTTTTGAAAAACTCCAAAGTTTTGAAACTTTCAGCTGGTTATGAATTTTCTGACTAATCTTTGTTTAGTTTTTCTGTCATTGAAATTATGAATGTATAACTATTAATTTTGGTATCCTACCATGTAATTACTTATTCTATGTAAAATTATTGGGAAAGAATGTTTCATGAGCTTGAGTTTCTTATGAAACACAGGCAGCAAGCAAATGATCAAATGTGTTTGCTTTAGTGATTTGGCTCTCAAGAATTATTTATTACAGATAAACAGCAATGTTGTGTGTTTATTTAATGTCTGTATAGTTGCAGAAGTTGGTTTTATTTAATTACAAGGCTAATTTATAGACAGGTAATAATTGAACATTTTTATCAGCTTTTGGTTGGACTTTGGGTTTCAAATTGCCAGGAGTAATTTATGTCAGCAGTGTTGTCTTATTTCAAGAAAATTCCCAAGAAAATAGGAGCTGGATGAGTGTTCCCTGCATAAAAGAAAGAGGGCAGCAGCCATCCAGAGTTTGCTGGAAATCCCAGCACAGATCCCACACTGATGGTGTGATATCCATGCACGCACTGTTAGCAATGAAATCTTAATTATCTTAGAGAAATTCAGTATTATGTGTTAATAAACAGCTTTTTCTCTCCAAAGGTTCTTTCAGCATCCCTCTGGGGTGGAATGTTGGTACCTATTGGAGACAAACCATCCAGTATTGCTGACAGGCAAGTTTTTGAAATGTTTGGGTTTTTTTTTCCAGTCAGCACAGGTAATGTATACAGAAAACTCCAGAAGAGAGAAGCAGTAGTAGTTCTGGTTCTGAGGAGAGTATAATGTTTCTAGTTAGCTGTAATTGCATGTTGACACTCCAGCCATTTTCATATTGGGGTAATAGAAATTTGTAATTTGCTCTGTAGTGGCTCTGCCTGCCAATATTTAGGGTTGCAAAATGGTGTTTGCCATCTGTAAAATGCTGTAGCAAGCACAGGTGCTGCTGGGTGTTCTTAGACAAAGCCATATTGCCCAGTTTGCCCTGCAGACACTTTTGCCATCTAATGCTGATGTTTCAAGGTCAGATTACTAAATGTCTTACCAAGTTGCCTTTCCAGGGGGGCCTTACATTTAATTTGACTTCATTGTCCAGGTTTTACCTCGGAGGACCCACGAGTGTGCGTGGATTCAGCATGTACAGCATTGGACCCCAGAGTGAAGGTCTGAAACTCAAATCCCACTGCTCTGACAATGCTGTGAATGTTGGTTTGTAACACAGAGCCACGGCCTGGCCTTCAGCTTTGTGTACCCTGAAAACAATTGCACTCATTCTGTACCTGGGGAGGTGTTAATGGCTTTGATCTGATGTTATAGGTGGAATAAAGCCAGGTAGTTCTTAATTAAGCCACGAACTAATTTTGTAAACCAAGTATGTGTTCAGACTTTCATACTCACTTTAACTAGTAAGCAGCCTTCAAGCTGAAAACGTTCCTGAAACATGGTGGTAGCAACAGTCACATTAAATGTCTTGTCTGATACTCTGTTTGATACTGAGCAAATGTTCAGGTGGCTTAGAGGGAAGGGAATCTCAACTGAGGTGTTTTCAGAGCCAGGAGCTTCCTCAGGTCTGCTCCTTCCTCTGCTGCTGATTTGCTGTCTCAGTGGAATCAATAGTCAGTATAGTTTAAAGCTAATTGTTTAATTGGATCAATCTTGCATTTTTCACACTAAGACAAGTATTGCAGGGGTGCTCAGGAGGTAGATTTGATGACCCACGGGTAGGGTGAGGGAATGAAGAATAAGGATTGTCTGAGTGCTGATTTTTTGACTTCATGGCGTTGTGGTTGGAGAGAGAGAGAAGCAAAGGGGAAGAGTTACCATGAGTAGAAGTGCAATGTAAAACACTTATGGATGTGTTCTCATACCTGTAACAACTGGTTCTTCTAATCTACTCCACAGTAACTGCTTTTCTTCCAACATTTTGCCCCAACAGGTGATTACCTGGGAGGAGAAGCCTACTGGGCTGGAGGGGTGCACCTCTACACGCCTCTCCCCTTCCGGCCAGGCCGCGGGGGCTTCGGGGACCTGTGCCCCCCCTGCGCCCTCGGGCCGCTGATAGAGGGGAACGCCGGCGGGACCGTACATCGCGGCGGGACCCGGCGCAGG
>JAOXXN010000265.1:64867744-64877751 GCA_026770055.1 Myrmophylax atrothorax | reverse complement strand
AGCTTCTCTGGGCACCCTGTGCCAGGGCCTGCCCACCCTCACAGGGCAGAATTTCTTCCCACTATCCCATCTAATCCTACCCTCTGTCAGTGTGAATCCATTCCCCCTTGTCCTGTCACTACATACTCCTGTAAATAGTCTATCCATCTTTCTTTTAGGCTCCCTTTAGGTACTGGAAGGGGGTACTGGAAGGGAATATTAAAGACATTTAAGGTTCTTGCTAGTAGGTCCCCTGTTGTGGGAAATGAAGATCAGCAATGCAACCCAAATCCCAGCAGTCTGAGTCCAGAGTACTTGGCCTTTGTCAGAGTTGTGTGTAGTGCATAAACTTGATTGTGCAGGAGCTGCCCCTGAGCAGTGTGTGCTGCAGCCCTGCCAGTGCAGTTGGCTCCCAGCCCCTTGGCAGGCAGCTGTGAGTGCAGCCCCCCTGATCTTTGCCCCCCAGCCCTTGGCAGGCAGCTGTGAGTGCAGCCCTCCTGCTCTGGTTGCCCCCCAGCCCTTGGCAGGCAGCTGTGAGTGCAGCCCCCCTGCTCTGGTTGCCCCCCAGCCCCTGGCAGGCAGCTGTGAGTGCAGCCCCCCCGCTCTGTTGCAGGGGACGGCCCCCGGGCCCACCTGCAGCGCCTGGCAGAGTGTATCCGATGGTCCTACGGCGCCGGCATCGTGCTCCGCCTGGGAAACATCGCCAGACTGGAGCTTAACTACTGCTTCCCCATGGGAGTACAGGCTGGGGACAGGTAGGTTTGCCACACCAATTTCTTCACTAGTAACTGGGCTTTTTTACTGCTCTTTATCTGGGTTGTCAAAGAGAATCAGCACCTTTTAGTTCTGCTTAGCGGAGATTTTTGAGTGCTTGGTGTGCTCCTCCAGCTTGCTGTGTTCCTGCTGGTTTCACAGCACATCCTGGTTTAAGGCTTTGTTTCTCAAGTTTCAGAGTCCATTAAACCTGAGATGAGCTGTTGAAATGTATGAATAGCTGTGCAGCAGGTTTTATTTCTTCGGGGGAAATGATCACTCAAACTGCTCATGGGATTTTATAAACCTTCCAGAAGCAAATGATTGCATAAATACCTAGTTTAATGTCTTCCTTTGAAAAATGAAAACAAGTTTAAGTATACATAGAGAAAGGAAGAAGAAATTAATTTGTTAGCAACCAATTATCCTACAACAAGTAAATATTATAGTGTGCAATAAAAAAGCTCCAGGGGGCCTGTTCTTGCCTGTGACTATTGTGTGAGATATTCTGTACTTCATACAGGAGTTGGATTATGTTTCCACTTAGATTTCCACTTATCATTCATGTGCAATGTGAATGAATAATGGCATGTGAATGAATAATGGCAATCTGAAAATCTGGAGCTTTATTTAGCAAACGTAAACTCCCCATATGGATGACAGATTGACAAAACAAAAGCCTTTGTCAGGTAAAATTGGAATTGCAGCTTTCCAAAGATGGAAAACCTTGGGAATTTGGGGATAGGGAGAATGGATTTGAATTTCATCAGTACCTTCGATATGACTTACACTGTTTTTTATTTGTTTCTTTTCAGGATATGTGATGGTGTTCAGTTTGGAGCAGGAATAAGGTTTCTATAATACAGAAAGATTTTACATCACTCTCTGAAGTTGTGCTCTGTTATTGAAATCAAGACTATAATACACTTTGATAAGGCCTACCTTTTTTTCCTTGGAATACAGATACACATCTGAGTGATTTACCTCTTGGACTCCCCAAGAAACTGCATTAAATAATTATGGTCTAAAGGTTCATTGTACCTCTGATTCTTATCAAAGATGGGAGAGTGCTTGGAGGAGTTTAGCTGTTTTATCTTACAGCTTCTGTGTTCCATATTTTATCTAGCTTTTAGTTATTAGTTTTTACTCAAAATGAGAAAGGTGTCAGGTATTGGCTCTTGGATACAGCTCACCTAATTATAGTTGTCATTGGCCTGCATGGCCTTGGCTCTTCCAACCACAATTCTCACAAGGGTTGGGATGACCAAGTGGGAGTATTGTTGGAGTGGAAATTAAGGGGTTTTTCTCCATCATCAACTTCTGTTGAAAAAAATCTCTTATGTGTCAGAAATTATACCATTATAACCCTTTTAATGGTTTTAAATGAACATAAATGTTTTGAATACATTTCCCTGTTGTAAATCACCTCTATTTAAATGCCTCCTACAATCTGAAGTGCATACTGTAACAATTCAAGTCATCTGTCTACCATAGTAATACTAAAATTAGAACTTTGAAAGGTTCAGAGTTCTCAGCTCTGAGGTTGTTTTGAGTGTTTTAATGCCTCAGTGAAGCTTTTTGTAGGAATTACAGGAAGGACTCCAGACACATGATGATGTGATGCTGCCTTGTTCGCCTTTGTGTGAGAAGTTTGTCTCTATTGACTCACTGAGATGCCAGTTGGACTTCAAAGCCACCTCCTGCTTTGTCTCTGGTGTATATTCCAGTTTGTAAGGCTGGACTCATTCACTAGTTCAGTCCTAACAACTCATCTTTGAAGGTAGTTTCATACTAATTATTTTTATATGCATCATTCTACATGGGCATCCTAAAAGATAATGTGACCTTGGAGCCCCCTTTCCCTGCATCTAATTTTTTTTTTTTTTGTTATTAAGTGTTGGTAAATTTAAAATCATAACACAAAGAAGATCCTGGGAGAATGGAACAGAAACACACGAGCTGTTGTACTCCAAATTTTCCCTGCTTGGCTAAAGACAGGTTTGGACATAGTAGTAGACTACTTGATTTTGCAGGGTGCTGTCAGGACTGCCATCACATCCTGTTCCAATCAAGTCAGCACTCTGACTCCATTATGTTTAAAGTCAGACCACAGTTTCATACGTGGCTCCAGCATTACTTTGTGCTGCTGTTGTTGTAATACAGTAACTAAAGGTGGTTTTGTGACAATTCTCTAAAATATGAAGGCTAGAAGCTGGTCTGCCTTGTTTGGCAGAGTTCTGCTTGACTGAACATCCTTCCCTCCTTATGAGGTACCAGCAGCAGGCTCAGATGTTCCAGATGGTGTGAGTGACACAAGGCAGCTCTATTTCAATAGTAAAATTCAGTCAAAAAGCTTTTCCAGTGTGTTTATCAAACAGCTACTGTAGGAAGCATTTATTTAACCAAGCACTTCTGATGATTTTTTTGTTGTTCTGAGATAAAATATGAAACTATGTTAAGAATGTCAACAAATGCTAATCGTTTTTCTCCAGCACTAATGATGTTTTGACATACAAAAACATTTTTAATGGGAATGTTTAGATACCAAAATACTGTTAGGATTTTTTTCCTAGGAGTTCAAAGTTAGATGTGTGTTCTGTTGCCTTTAGAACTCTATTTTGTGCACATTGTTTTTTATTAGAGGCTGCACATACAGCAGGAGAGTCCCAGTGAGTGTCAGGTGGCCCTTTGAGAGGGCTCAGTTGTGCTTCTGAGCTGAGCAGGCGTAGAGGAAGAGTCTCCAGCAAAACCATGTTCCAGGAGCCTTTACCTGTGGCTGTTTCCCTGCTGGTTTTGCACTACATTGAAAGGTAACACTTTCTTTAGGATGTATGATAAGTATATCACAGTATAGAAAGTATTCCTGTATTCTTCTGGGAAGAAACATCTGGATTATGTGGTTGCTCCTATAGAGTGTTGGTACAATTAATATACTCCCATTTAAAATTCCTTGCACAGGCTTCAATAATGAGGATGGATAAGATAGAGATCACAATCCCAGAGGCTGCTGTGGTGCTGGGCAGACCCAGTGGGAGAACAGCTTTGGACAGACCTGAATCCTTGTGACTGCATTTCTGGCCAGAGTTACTGGTGAAAGGATGGAAGCAGTAAGGCCTGGGATTCAAAAACCTGGTGTTGGCTTAAATGGATAGTCTGGGATGTCACTGCACCTCAAGCTGCTGTAGCTTTTATGGCCATGGCTACTGCTGGGGACAGTGGCGGGGTAAGAAATCCCTCCAAATGGCACTCCCAAAATGCCCACCCGTGTGAACAGGGCTGAGGTTGCAGATACCATGAGAATCACAGAGTTTCTTCAGCTGTGATGTTACTGTACTGGGAAGGAGGGGACTGTTTTGGGGTGTCACTGCTGTCTCAGGGGCACCTCTGAGCCAGGGGGGAGGTGGCAGTACTAAGAAGCAGGGCTAAATTTGCATCACATTCTAAGGCAGTGGCTGATTTCTTGGAGCTGTTCCACTTTGAAGAGTTGAAAATGCTCTTTGGGTCATCTGCTGTTACAAGGTGCTGTTAATGAGTAAGTTTTTAGGGAGCTTAGGGAAGGTGGAGGGGGAAACTGGGAGCTTGTTAGAACTTAGGGGGCAGGTTTGCTGCCATGTTAAGAGCACAACTGATTGAAAAATACAAGCTTCACAAATAAACCCTGGTGCTGACCTGACCAATATGGAAACATGCTCCAACTGACGTGCCTTTGCTGTCACTCTGTGCCTCTTTTGATACAGGTCTGTACATGCTGCCAGTGCAAATACCTGCAGAGATGTAGCCACTCATGTTTAATACTTATTACAAAATACCTGTGGGTTTAGTCAGGCGTGTGTAGGAACTGCTGTCCCTGTTGTGCCCCAAATTTGAGGGAAGCCTTGCAATTCTTTGTCCCACCTGTCACCAAACACACAGACCCGCAGACAAGTGGGTGAGGGTCAGGTTGGCTCTCCCTCCTTTGGGCTGAGTGAGCAGTTACATGAAAATACATGGATTTCCACTGTGATGTTACAGGGGAATAAAACACCCTTACCCTTTTCTGGGAATATTTAGGACCTGGTCAGATGTGTGGAAGATTATTCTGAACAATCCACAAACAAACAAAAAACCAAACACCAGCACACACACTCACAACACATTGTCATTCATCTGACCAGGAGGAAAAAGTGATTTTCTGGTGTCTGTAAGGTATCTGTCATCTTAGAAAGTCAGTACAGGTCTTGTTATAATACAAGACTAATAATTTTCTAATTTTACAAGTGGGTGGGTTTGCTTTGCTTAAATACCTGAAGAATTCTGAGACCATATATTCACTGCCATCATTATTTTGTGATACATCTAATTACAGTAATCTCAGGTAGTCTAAAAAGTTGAGAGCAGTGTCAAGTGCAACTATGAAAAAGAGGGTGAACAATGTTAAAATGAGCAAATGAGAATTCAGACTTGGAAATGTTCAGCTAAATATTAAAGCAACAGTTCAGTGCTGAAAATAACAGGTTTTGAACTAGGTTTAGCCTTTCCAAGGAAATTGGACAGGTTTATGCTCTGGCAGCTTTCTTAATGAATATACATTCAATATATCGAATATATTCCTAAAGGAGTATATAGGAACCTCATCCCTAATGAGAGGGAGGGTACAGAGAGAATTTTCTGGGTGTAAAGGGCTGGAATCTCATTCAGGATGGAGGGTTTAAACAAACAGAGTAGCTGGGCTGGGTCTGACCTGGGGGCCACTGACCTGGTGCAGCAGCAGCAGCTGTGTCACTGCTAATGGCCATTAGCCAGTTAAACCACCAAAGACCAACACACACTTGAGCACAGCAGTGATAAAAGCTCTTCCATTTCCTCTTGAGAAGAGCCCTGTTTGTTTGAACCACCCTCTGAAAGGCTCTGGGTTTGTTTGGTGTTTTTCAAGTGTAGTTTGAGACTGTTGCCACAGCCTCTCCTTGTCTCAAACAGCCTGGCCTCCTTTTCCTTTGCAACAGGCTGGCACACTTCTGCTACTTGGCTACAGACTGAGGTGTTTCTTTATAAATAGATAGGACATGAAAACCAGGTGAATGGATCAGTGTGGTTTTATTTCAATTATTACAAGGTACTTGCTCCTAAGTGGGTACATCCTGAGTGCTGTACTGGAGTCAGTGAAGTTTTATGTGCTGTTTGGATTGTGTGCACAAATTGTTAACTGATTTGTTTGCTTCCTTGCTCAGAGTTTGTACTCACACATTTTCTGATGGCAATGTCATTAAAAATCAGGTATGAGCACTGATTGATTTTATGGGTTTTTCCCCCAGAGGTGGGTTAAAATGCCTTTTCTACACTGCTTGTATCTAAGACTTCATTTTATGTAAGTGCCCACACCTAGTCCTGTTGCAGATCAGCATCTGTGTGTGTGTGTTTCCTATGAATCCAGGTTATTTTTGATCCAAATGCCAGCTTCATTTGCAGTGCAGTGTCTGATGTGGCTTGTGCCAGCAGAATGCACTTGACATCCTTGCTAATTATTTAATTTTGCAAAGATGTATAACAACCTTAAATGAAATGGGCAATTGAACCAATTCATGTCTTTCTATGTACTTCTTCAGCACAATTGAGGCTGCTCCTTTTTTAAATCTCCCTTTTTCTGCCCCCCTATTTCCCTGATGTATTGGCTGCAGTGTTACCTTGTAGCATGGAAGGAAGTGCAGGGACTGTTGTGGGTGTGCCTGGGCTTTGTCTGGGCACATTTTCTGCATGGGAGTTGATTAGACCATTGATGTTTGTGTTGTACACACAGGTCTCATAAGTCTGAAATTCCAGTCTATGAAGATTTTTGAGAGCATCCCTCCAAAATCCACTTTTTCCACTAGCAGGAGCAGAGGGAAGAACTCTTCCCCTGCACAGGAAATCAACATAAAACATTGCCTAGGTATGGCCTGAAACCTCAAAATCATTGAAGTGAGAGGTGGGTTTGTAACTGGTGTTGATCCCACCCCTGCCAAATTCTCACCTGCAGTCTGAAAGCCTTTGCTGTGGGCAACTCGCTGCTGTTTCAGGAAATGGAATTGATTTGTTGCTCCAAAGAAGCAGTATCAAGAACAACTGATCATCATCATGGCCTTTATGGGCAAACACCAGACAGGGTTGTCTTGCTGTGAGGTACCAAGATGGAGTGTCTGCAGGGAGGAGGTTCTTTGGCTAAAGCTGGGGCAGTGGGCTGTGTAAGAACAAACTGCTCTGGTGTAAGGTTTAGGTTTTCCATGCATTCCAAAATCAGAATAGCACAGAGCTCACAGCTTTTTAAAGGCAGTGTTACCTGGGAGTTAAGGCAGATGTTTCTGGAGCAGAGCAAGCCATGCAGCAGGAACCTCTGAGGACAATCAGCTGCTCAGGGGAGGGATGGGCAGGGGAGGAGGAGGTCACAGTGCCTGGGACACAGGAACGTGCAGTGGGACACTGTGCAATGAGACACTGTGGTCTCTGCCCCTGCAGCAGCTCTGCAGTAAACTCTGGGTGCAGACAGACCCTTCCAAACCCCCTTCTTGCAATGCTGATCTCAGGATGCTTCCTTGTATCCTGCAGTAAAACCAGATTGGGATTGAAAGCAATTGGCAGGTTTGGGGCTTGACAAGGAAACAGGAAGAGAAGTTGAGTATAATCAGTGCTTTAAGCAGGATTTCCACTTATTGAAATGAGTTTCTGAAAGAAGGAAAAATAAACTTTGGTAAGGAATGAGAAAACAGGTTTTGTGTACATTTCAAGATACCTTATTGATGAGTGCCTGGAGCAAGAAATCATGCTTAAAAATATTAGAGTGCAAATACACAGCATATCTATCTGGGCACCAGTTTACCACATGAGCCCTCAAAGATCTTGGCATCATGTTCTGCTTGTGCAGCTACTAAACTTGACAAACTGGTTATTTTTATTCCTATCCCATCTGGTCTGGGGGCTGCACCTCCTGGAAGCTGGGAAATGGGCAGCAGGGTATGTTAAAATCCACAGTGTAGATTCTTTTGTGAGCTATTTAAATGATGTGATAATATGTAATGGTAGTATGGGCCTGGAGGAAATGAAGGATGTGGAAATTCTGCTCATTAATCTGATGAGGCAGCCCCGGTCCAAGCTCCTTGCAGTGCAGGACTTCTGAGATGTAGGAACTACCCTTCTGATTCTTGGTTGCTTTTGCCAGAGGAATGTTTATAAACTTCAAATCTAATCCATTCAAGGCAAATATTTAATGTAGCTGCAGGTCCTACTCCAAACCTGTCATTACCCCTCAGTCCTGTGGTTTTGCCTGTTTGCTACTTTCCTGTTGATTTGCAAAACACAACAGAAATAGACTCTGTAAGGCAAACCTGAGGTTCAAATGCAGAAGGAAATCCAATTCAAAAAACAGGTGAGCAAGCACTGTTTTCTTGAATCTTTCCTTAGTTGTTGTGTTAAATATTGCTTTCAACAGGGAAAAGAAGTTCACAGAAGCCTTTTGGAAGGGTCTTTCCAGCCCTAGTCATGTGTGCCCTCCACTTCCCTCCTGCTGACACGTGCCCTTGGGTGAGTTTGTGCACAGTCACACTGGAAAGTGCAGGCTGGGTGATTTTGGTTTTGGTTTGTTGGGCTGGGCTTTTTTATTACTTGCTCAAGTGCCTGTAGAAAAGCAACGAGCAGCTGGAGGTGAGGGACAAGGGTAGTCCTTGGTGACAGAGGGGCAGAGCTTGGGTTAAATCTCCCGAAGCTACACACAGAGAACTCTTTCTGCCATGTTCTACTCTCGATGTGTCCTGTAGTGTTACTTCTGTGTCAGGTCAAGCCTGACAATGTGTCCTGTGAGCTGGGTGTGCAGAGCCTGAGCCAGGCTGGGAGTGCAGAGCCTGAGCCAGGCTGGGAGTGCAGAGCCTGAGCCAAGTGGTGCTGGTTTGAATGTGGCCCTTTGTTGGGACAAGGGCTGCTGACAGGGGAGCTGCTTGTGGAGCACAGCCAAAGGTTGTGCCTGGCTTTAGGGACCCAGCAGCCTCATTAGTATCAACAGGACCACTCCAAGGGCTTAAACACTTAAGCCTGTGTGCATGAGGCCTCCCAGGGTCAGAGCCTACCAGCAGAAACTCTTCAGGACCTGTTTTTAATGTGTATTCCACAACCCCCTTATCGTGTTCCCGGGTGCTGTGAAATGATAAGTAGTACATTCTCTCTGTGGGATGGACCCCAAGTTTCTGTTTGTGGCTGTGGCTGTGCACACACCATGCTGGTGGCAGCAGCAGTGCTCAGAGACCTGGGAGGTGGTGACAATCCCCCTGTGACCTCGGTACGTGTGAGCTTGGCAAACAGGGAACCCCTGGGCCTCTTCTGCTTAATCTTTCTGCCAAGGAGATGCCCAAACCTGCCCGGCAACATGCCAGGAGGAAGAGGAGGCAGGCCAGTCCCACAGAAGGTGCAGGAGGCAAACCTGAACGCAGCCAGTGAGCACCTGCACAGGTGTGCCTGGACAAATGCCACGTGCAGAGTGTGTGCCCTCGACTGTGCCCAGCTGTTGCAAAATGTGGAATCCATAAAAATTTTCTTAAGAAAGAATGTTTGAACTTACTCTCAAGACTGAGAACACTCTGGTCTGGCTGTAACAAGCAAAGATTTGCTTTGCTTTTGCCGTATGTTTTTTTTTTATCCACTTTCCACGCGGTCGCTGTGGATGTGGTGGTGCCTCGGAGGGCGATGCTCCGAGGGGTGCGATGCTCCGTGGGGGTGTGATGCTGGTCCAGGTGTAATGCTCCAGGTATGATGCTCCCGGGGTGCTACCCCAGCCGGGTGCGGGCTCTCGGGGCGGGGGCTCGGGGGGTGTCCCCGGCACGTCCCGCCCCCGCGTCCCGCGCACTTCCCGGCCGTGGCAGGGCGCTGTGTCCGCCGGCAGCGCTCCCGGTCCGCCCCCAGCTCCTGCTCGCCCGCCCCCGCCTCTCCCGCGCGGTGCTTCCCCCGCTCCGGGCTTCGCTGGGGCCCCACAGCCCCGGGACGGGACGGGACGGGTGGGTCGGGCAGGGCAGCACCGGGCGGGCGAGCCCAGCACAGCCCCATCCATGTCCGCGCAGCCCCTGCGATCGCCGACGCTGCGGCCGCACAGGATGAAAAAAGAGGAGTCGTTCCTGGGCAAGCTCGGCGGGACCCTGGCCAGGAAGAAGAAAGCCAAGGAGGGTGAGTGAGTTCGGTGGGAGGAACGTGCTTCCCCTCCCGTCCTTGAGCCCCGCTGTGTTCGGAGCGGCCGCAGGGGAGCCCCCGCGAGCCGCAGCCCCACCGGGACCGGCACCGGGGCC
>JAOXXN010000265.1:64841739-64854642 GCA_026770055.1 Myrmophylax atrothorax | reverse complement strand
TTTTGAAGATGACTTTTCCTCAAAGAGTTTAGGCTGTCAGATGGAAATTCTGCGTGTGTTGGTACTCACCAAGGGCCTGTTGCCTTCTGGGCTGACACTTCCCATGGGAAGTGGGAGCTCCAGGTGATACCTGGTGGTTTATGCAAGGTGTGGCTGCTTCACCAGGGGGATTTGTCCTGTGCCCACATCTCACAGGAGAGCTGAGGGAATGAGGGTCGTGTCCCTGCTCAGGAAGAGTCTTGGGTATTGGCTTTCTATTTTGGGAATGACTATCTGAACTCTTAGGATATGAGCTCTAGGTGAGTCACTGTCTGGAGAAGTGCAGCTGGCTGTGGTTTTGTCTTTGGGAATAGCAAGGAAACTTGGGAAGCAGTGAGCCTTTGAGGGCAGGAAGAGCTGCTCTCCTGCAGCGCGAGTTCCGTGGTCACGGCGTGTTTCCCGTCCGTGTGCTGCTCCAGCACAGAGCATGATAAACCTACTTGAACAGATCATGTGTAGCAGAGCCAAGGCTAACAGAGCAGTCTGAGAGCTTCCAGAGCTGGGGTTTAATCCTGAGCTGGAAGTGCATCCTGTCCAAACGTGGCCAGGCAGCGCTGTGAGCCAGCCCAGCAGTGGCTGAGTGAGCAGCAGAGCAGCCTGGGCAGGAACCCTGAGCAGTGTCACAGCAGCTGCTGCTTTCTGCATTCAGCCTGGCAGTCAGAAATAACCACAGCTAAAATTAAGGAGGCTTTACCATCTGTTTTGTGAGACACGGAGGCTTGTGGTCAGTTTTGTAATAACAAAGCAATGAATGGCAAAGGCCTCAGTGAATGATGCTGTTATTGGTACCTTTCAAAATTACACTGAGATTATTAATAGTGAAGGTAGAAAGGATCAAACTGTTGATACCACTCTTGCTTCTAAAACGGAGAAAGCAGGGATGCCTCTTCTTTTTATAGCATTCCTGCTGACTTCAAGGGCTGTGTCCTGACTGTGGAGAAGCCCTTGGCAGCTCTGGTGGCACTTGCAGCTCTGTGCAGCTGATGGCTTCTGTTGTGTGCCCTTCATGTGTATTCCCATGTAATCTCTGAGGGAGCTGCCTGGCTTACAGGGGTAGTGCTGTGTGCCATGTGTGTGTGTGGGATCTGCTCATTCTGCTGGTTTATTCTGTTAGAAAGGCCAGTACAGCTTGCAGTGTGACTAAACCACGCTGACTCTGCCAGGAGACTGTCAGAACATCAGAGGGCTGCCAGGAGCCCTGGCTGCTTTCCTGGGGACTGGTAGAGAAGTGACCTTTTATGTGTGAATTTAAATTTCTGCGTGAGGGGAAAATGTAGGGGTTTTGCTGAAAGCCTTGGCCACTTGCCCATCCCTTGTTACATTTGGGGTTTGGTAGTGCTGGCTGATGGGGTGCTGAGATGGTCAGAGGGCTGGTGCTGCCTCTTCATTCAGGATGTGCTCAGAGAGGAGAGTCCAACGAGCAGGGAGGGAGGGTCTGCAGACACCTGGCAGAAATCACAGCTAATTCTGCCACATACCTTTCCAAGGTCTCATCTTTCTGTGCCTGTAGTCACTCCTGACTTGTCCTGTGGAATTCCCAGCTCAGTCATTTAGATCATCACCAAGTTTTACCCTAAGGCCATGACCTTTAGTCTGTGTTGTGGGTCAGGGTGGGGGCAGACCCGTGTTCAAGGGCAGGAGAGCATTCCCTGGGTGCTGGGGCTGCTCCTCTCAGTTCTGCTGGCACATCTGAGGGACTCCTCTGCCCTGGCATTGTCAGCAGGAGCAAACAAACCCACTTTGGGCAACAAATGCTGGGCACCATCCTCGACTAAGTGCTGCTCCTTCAGCCTGGACTCCAATTCCTTCCCCTTCCTGTTCCCCCTTGCTGCAGGTTTCCTCTGACAGAGCTGTGGGATGGAATGATCAGGCTTCAGAAAAAATGTTCTGCACCAATCTCATACAGAGAGCAAAGATCTGTGCCAGCATAACAGGGAAGGATGTTCCCTGTGGGCCAGGGAAGAGAAGGAGCCCTAGGAATGGGCAGGTGGAGTGTGGGCAGCAGTAATGGCTCATGTGGGACCTACTGTGACTGCAACCTGTTGTGCAAGCTCTGCTCTACCAGTCAAATGCCCTCTTGCATGGATAAACCTCACATCAGAGCCACTGTGGGCAGCACAAAGTCGAGGAGACACTTGCCAGTTGAATAATACCCATAATCTTTTATAGCACCTTTGGGTTTGGGAAAGCACAGGCTGAATGAATTCACATTCCTTCCTGTGAATTTGCATTAAAATACTGATTAGATTCTTCTCAGGAATGTACCTGTTACTCCATCCTGCCTGGTATTTCAACTGCCTCCACTTGCTCCTTTGTGGGTTCTCTGGTTTTTCTTTTTCCAGCACTGTGGCTCAGTTTCCTTTTCCTGCTTCTGTTTCTCTGCTCAGCAGAGATAAGTGAATCCTGGGGGAGTGAGAAGGGGGAAAGCCCTCAGTGTTTGTTCCAGCATGGTGTGAGAGGGTTTTGGAGAGCTGCAGGTGGGCAATACCCCACAAATTCCATCGCTGAGTGCAGTTGCTTGTCCACACTGCTCTGTGAACCCGTGTGTCCCTGGGGGAAGCTGTGGGAAACCCAGCCAGAAACCCAGAGGGTGGAGATGCCTTTCTTGGAGAGCTCCTTGCAGAGCAAACACCATCTTAGAGGTGCCTGCTTAGGGCCAGGGCAGGTGCTTGGCCACCAGTGGGCCAGGGAGGATTCCATGGCTGGGATTCCATGGCCAGGGGCTGTGTCGTCCCTGCTGGCCCCCTTCCCCAGCAGCTGGGAGCCTCTCTGGGTGCCTCCCCCTGTGTCACCGGGCCCAAATTAGCAGGGCTTTGGCACTCTGGAGGTGGCAGTGCCTGTTCTGCAGTTGCTGCCATTCCATCAGAGTGCAGACACCCCGTGAGTTTCCCTGTGACCTGTCTGTGCTGCTGGGGTGGGAATGGCCGGACTGCTGTGCAAGAGGCGCAGGAGAGGAGGTAGGAAAGCTCCCTGTGTGCCAGGATTCTCTTCCTGAGCTGTGTGCCCAGGCTGTGTGCAGGCAGCTCTGCCTGGGCACCAGGGCTGGGCAGGCTTTCTGCTGGCAGAGCCACAGGGAAGGAAGTGTTGGTCCCGTGGGATCTGGTCCAGCCCTGCAGGATCTGAGGGCAACCATAGGGTTTGATGTGGCTCTTGCTGTCATGAGGGATGGGGGGCTTAATCCACAGATTGGCATTAATGTTTTCTGTCAGTTTGGCAAACTGCTCAGAAAGAAGGAATTATTTTTGTTAGGAAGAGTAGAAATAATTTTTAAATGAAATTAAAAGAGCAAGTGCATCACCTTAACTAAACTTTTGGGAATAGAACTAGTTTAGCTGCATTTGAAAATATTCTGTCTGGAAATGTGTGCATGACTTTGTTCCTTTGGCACACACTGAAGGCACATACACAGCCACTGCCCAGAGGCTCTTCTCTGCTGCATTTTCACAGCACTGGGAACAGCAACACCCTGAGCTTCCTGACCACTTGGCATTCCCAGCAATCCTGTCAGAATGAAAAGAGAGTTTATCTAGAAACAAGGCTGGTACTTCCAAAATGACTCTGGGCATTTATAGTCCTAGCAGGGTTTTAAAAATCTTCCTTGTTGTGTTTGGTTTCCACCTGAATTTTCTTGTGCCTCCTGGTGCCTGTCCCTGTTGGCATCACAGTGATGGAGCTGTTGGGATGAGAATGCCCTGGTTGGGTGAACTGGGTAAGGCTGGTAGAGCTGGTTTAAATCTCCTTTATGAGGCCTCCTCACTCCCTGACTTGTTTGCTTGTAGAGCTTTTCAAGAAAACAAGAATGAGTGCAGCAAAGGGGTAATTAGGAATTGCTTCAATAATAATCTTTAATAAATCAGGAGGTTAAATCTCAGCCTGCAGACCTTGTGTTGTGTTTGCAGGGGGGAATGCTGCAGCATTCTTTGCAGAAGGCACATAGCACAGAGCTGGCAGCCCCTTTCCCTTAGGAACCACAGTTCAGAAACCATCAGGTCCCAAAATATGAGACTGGTTTTGTTGCTTGCAGAACATAAGGACAGAGTTCCACCACTGAGGGTTTTGGTGATGTTCAGTATCATGCTGTTAGCCAGAATTAAGTAACATCTTGGCACTGCAGTCAAGAAATGTGAGGAATTGTTTTAAGCACCTGGTTCATTTGTCTGAGAGAGGAGTGGGGATTACAGGGTATTCTTCTTCCCTGTCCTCCTCTGTGCCAGTAGCATCTCTGTGTTTTCCATTCTGTCAGGCAGGGAAAAGCCAGTCCTGCTGCAGGATTTTGTACCTTTGCAGCCTGCCTGTGGTTTGATTTTCCAGTGGGGAAGGGGAATAATCACTGCTCTGGAAGGAAGAGCTTGCTGGGATACTGTGACTATTAGTTAACTCTCCCTTGAATTCTCCCTTTTTTTTCCCCAAGGAAAGTTTGTCTAGCACACTTTATTTATTTGGAAGTCCTTGCTTTTCTCTCCCAAAGGAGAATCCAATACCACAAATGCTGCCACAAATTATTTTAGCCCATCCTAACACAGAATAGTCACTGAAAAGATGGGGCTGCTGTTGTGTCTGTGTCTGTTATTTCACATGCATCTATTTCAATGTCTTGGCTTGTAATAAATGTTATCTGAATTTAGGGGCAGATGTGCCTTGGAGAGCATAAAAGTGTTGCAGCATTGCTGGGGCTTTTCCTACTGTCAGGCTCTGTGAAGATGGTAATAAACTGTTCAATTTGTGTCCTCAAGTTTATTTCTTCCCATTGGCAGGATGTGTAGGGAAGTATTGTAATATGCATTTCATTTATGAAGAATACTTCACTGACTTTCCCAAATGAGAGTTGCAGGTTTAGGACAAGAGCTTGAAATAAAAAAAATTTCAGATTTGTGCTCACCAGCTCATGGCACATCTGTTTTTATTCAGTGACAATGCTGGAATTAAATACATTTTTCCCTTTATTTGGTAGCTCTTCCTGGGCTACCCTGAGGCTCTAATAAGGCCTGTAGCAAGCTGCAGTTCCTGGTGCTGTGCAGCTGGAAAAGGTGGTGCTGAGTGATGACTGTGCTGTCACAAAGGAGGTTGTTTGTGCAGTTTGGGGGCTGCTCCAGATGCTGAGCCCACCCCCCTTCCTTTGGGAGGAACAAGCACCCTGCAGTGGTTCCTACCACAGGACTGGGCTGCTTGCAAAGAGTTTCCAGCCAGTTGTGTGGTAGCTCTGTTTAATGGGAAGCTATAAAAGGATGTTCCTTTGATTTGATTTTCCACTGTGGCTGCAGTTCTCTCCAGCCTTAAACTGTGGTCCTCTTTTGTAATGGATCTACCAGATGTTTTCTCTTATTATGAGTACTCCAACCCCTACATATCCACCAATTTTGCATTTATTTCACTTTCTTTCTGTTTTTTCCTCTCTGTTCAGTGAGTGACCTCCAAGAAGAAGGGAAAAATGCCATCAATGCCCCAATGAACCCAAGCACTGTGGACATCCATCCAGAGGATACACTATTAGGTAAAGTTCCCAATCCCCTTTCTGAGTCCCTACAAGAGCAACAGCGTAATTTAATAGCAAGAAGTGTTTCAAACTTGTTAGAATAAAACACTTTTGTCTCTCCTGGCCATGTGTCTCAATCTACAGAACCAGTTGAAGGAAGCTGTCATGGAGACAAATGATAAAACTAAATTAAAACCAGAAAAGTGTTAGTCACTTGGGTTTTCTGATTAGGAGAGAAGTAGGAAATGCAAAGTACTTTCCTTCTGAGATGTGGGCAGAGTGTTGATTGCTCTGTGTGGCTGTACCTGTCAGTGTCTCCAGTGGTTTCTGCTGGGTACCACTAAAGCTGTGCATGACTTTGGAAGATGCAGGAGCACTCCTGAAGGCCTGTCATGGAGAATCATGTACTGTGATGGGTCAAATGTTGTTCAGGGTTAACAGTATTTTGGGTGTGTAGTGGGTGTCACTTCCTTGTGATAGAATGCCTGACTCATCCTGGGCAGTGATGAGGAACTGAAGGAATGGGCGGGGGGAAAGCAGCAAAAGAATTCATGTTTTCTTGTAGGTTTATGGAAATTTTTCCAGTGTGTTCAGCTAGCAGGGTTTTGGTTTTTTTAATGAAGATTAGAGGCTTCCACTTAGTTGCTCAAGGGGCTGAAATGCAGGGCTCAGGGAGACAACTGCAACTTAAAAGCAGGAACCAGAATTTAAAATAAGAGCCTTGCTCCAGCTGTGCCCTGAATACTGGTGTCCACATCTACAGCAGCATGAAAACATGCACTTGAGCACCTGTCCACATGTGCTGTTGTGAAGGTCATTCTGCCAAGGGTTTGGTTTTTAGCCTTCCTGAACTCAATTTGATTTTGGTACCAGCATTTCAGCCCTTCTAAAAATTCCTTTCTGTGTTCATGCCTCTTACACTTGTCCTTTTGGCCGTTAGAGAGCACTTGTCACATTCCTCCATCTCAGCAGGAGAAATAGAAGACTTTACACCTGGAAAATCTATTTTATGTTCTTCCTCCATACACAGGTACTGGTAAAAAGTGGGGTAGTTTTATTTCTCAAGCTTAACCAAGGGTTAAGGAGCTCCTGCATTCAGGACCACATGTGACCAAGTTTCAGGGAACCAGAGAGTGGAGGCACAAACTCTCAGCCCAACTGCACTGATTGTGGTGCCATAAACTCACTATATTCTTCCAGACGGTGTCACTTGGGACGGGTGTTTTCAAATAGTTAAATACAAATCGAGGAGAAGGAGCAAAGTGGTTGACTGCACTTTTTGGTGTGTTAATATTGACATGCCCCACATGAGGACAGGGATTTTCCTGAAGCATTCTGCATGGAGCAGGGGAAAATCAGTGGAAACAATTTTATTTTAGGGAAGTGGGGCTGTGTTATCTCTCTGTGTGTCCCTGAAGTTGCGTGACACTGCTCATCAGACACTCCCCTGCTAAGATGATGAGTGGGCACTGTCACTTGTCCATCAGCTGACAGGCCCCTTCCTGGTAGGAATTGTTGCAGAGTTTCAGCTCTGTCTGTTTGAGTTTGGTCTCACTGAGGTTTCCCATTTCCCTTGGACAGAGGAGAATGAGGAACGCACTATGATTGATCCCAACTCAAAGGAAGACCCCAAGTTCAAAGAACTGATCAAGGTAGGAGATCAATCTTTTGTCCTTCTTGAAGTCTTTGGTGAGCTGGAGTCACTTGCCAATGGAAACATTTAAAATTCAAACCACAGTAAATAGCACCTTGTTACTGAAGTGTGTCTGCAAACTGAGATGAAGGTCATCAACAAGGTAAGGCTGAAGGCACAGAGAGAGACACAGAAATGCCACAGTGCCCCTGGAGTTATGGAGTAAAGCTCCACTGTCCATTTGTGTCCTTGAGATTATCAGAGTGAGCATCAGGGCTTGGCTTGGATCCACCTGCACTGTCTGCACATAAACCTGCTGGTCATGACAGCAGGGCAGGAGCTTTGGAAAGCATTGGTGGGATTTCAGGAGAGGAGCAGGACTGCAGTCAGCAGTTGGGGGACAATGAGGAGCCCTCTTCTGTCACAACAGAGTTATTAGTTTAAAATAATATTAGAAATTATTTTTATTAGAAATAACAACGCAGCTGTATCTGAAAACTTTGGATAGTGTCTGTTGTTTGCAGACAGGGAGTTGAGCTGTGGCTTGTTGCTCTGTGGCACCGTGTGCCCCCTGGCTGCCCAGGAGGCGCTCACAATGCCTCAGCAGCTGCTCTCCTGGTTTAGAACAAGCCCAGGGAGCTCTTATTAGCACTGCAATAACATCTTCAGCATTACAAACCCACATCAAACAGAGCTTAGCAAGGAGCTGGGCTCGGGTGTTGTGGTTAGTCCAATTCACCTGGAATACCCTGTGGTTTTCAATGAAGTGAGTTTGCACATTCTTTCTTTGTTAGTAACTAAGTCCATTAGTTCTCTCAAAAGCTGCAGTGGTCTTGCATCACTCCTTCCAGATGCAATGTGGTTTCTTTGCTAGTGGAGCAGTGGTATTATCCTGAATAATTCAGCTGAACAAGAGTCATTGCAGTGAAGGAACCAGATGCACTCTGAGATGCAGGAGATTTGATATCAAGTTCACAGTTGCTTTTAAACTGGGAATTTTCCTGGTTTTAATATAAGTTGGTGAGTCTTCCCTGGATGCCATAGTCCATCAGGTGACAGCCCCCCTTGCACCTAGGAGAAACATTGTGCCTGACATTATGCCTGGAGGTGTTGTTTGTTACCATTACAGACAATACTCTAAAAATAGCCATAATTTGGCGTTCTGAAGTGTTCAGCTGAGTTCTCTTTGTGACCAGCAGCCTTTTTTCTTTCCCTCACTCCATTTGCTGTGTGTGTAGTCAAGGTTTGGTACATGGCTGAGCAGACCCAAAGCTGAGAATTCAGATTAGGGATGGATAGGAGTTATTTGGTGTTTATATATATATAGATATATATGTCTGAGTGTTTTATTCAGAAAATACTCTATTTCTGGTGTCTGAAATCTGTGAGCTGCTTTTACTCATTGCCCAGTATTTGACAAATGCACAGCTAACCTCAAGTAAGAATTCTAAGTCTGGGTTGCTTTGGAATCAGATACAGAGATATCCTATGACATCTTGTTTCTTTTTATACTTCAGAGTCAGATTTCAATGATATGTTATTGTGAATCTGATTAAAATTCAATTTCCATTAATATATCAAGTTCCATTAGCTGATCCGTGTCATTAATTGTAAATACTGTTTGGGGGTTCTTGTAGTTCTTTTTGAATGCTTTAAAAAACCCAAGTTGCTAATCTCTGTGTGCTTCCCTTGTTGTGTGTTTGTGTATAAGGGTGGAGGGAATCTTTTTATTTCCTCCTCCTGGTTCAGATATGGCTGAAGGGGGCAAGTTTCAAAAAGCTTCATTGCTGGTTGTCAGCCTAAACATAATTAGGGTTAAAAACTGTAGGGATGGAGTCACAGACTTTGAAAAAGGTACTTCAAACATTTCACAAAAGTGGCAGATTTCCTGGGGGTTTCTCATTTTCAGTATGGCAGTAGGAAAAATGCAACAAAGAGCTTCTCCTAATTGATTACAAAACTTTTGAACTGCAGCTTGCAAGAATTGGGTCCTTCTGAAAAATATTCACTTTCCCAGGAGATACCACCTTTTGCCATGTCTAATTTTATGGCTTTTTCAGATTTGCTGAGGTGAAGAGAAAACCAAAATGGTAGAGTTTGACATGTGACCAGAGGAAACTGCCTCCTAATGCCCTTTTGCAAACAAGAAGCCTCCTCTTGGCTTCCAGGCTGCCAGTGCTTTGTGCTTAGTCAAGAGGGATAAAAACATGATTTTTTTCATATTAATTTCCCTGCTCAGCCCTGGAGCCAGTGCAGCTTTCATACCTTTGATCTCTGCTTCCCAATTCCCCCAGAACTGAGGGGAGGAGGCTTTTCTTTGCTGTTTTTGGTGACTGGGCTTCCTGTTTTCCAGTTGTGCCAGATGTGTTCCTGTGGTTTGTGTTCTCCCTCATTGTGTTCACTGCTGGGGGGTCCCTGAGCTCTGCAGATTAACCCTGACCAATTCCAGTTGCAGCCCAGGGCTTGGTAGTGCAACGTGGCTCTTAAGCAGACACTTGAATTGGTCTGAAAAACTGGACAATAAATAGATGTGTCAGGATTTAAAGCTCTGGTGGAAATTTCACAGCTACAAACTCAGGGGTCTGTGCATGTGACAGAGTTTAAAGATGATTTGTGTGAGTATGGATATTTTTTTATGAGTGGATATTTTGATGTGAGTATGGACATTTTAATATGAGTATGGACATTTTGATGTGAGTAGGGATATTTTTATATGAGTGGATATTTTTATTTGAGTATGCATATTTTTATATAAGTGTGGATATTTTATGAGTGTGGATATTTTATATGAGCATGGACATTTTTATATGAGTGGCTATTTTTAAATGAATATGGATGTGCATGAAATCTCAGTCATGGTTTTAAGGCCTTCTTGATCTTGGATTAAAGCTTTAAAACCACACTCCTAATCCCAAATCCTATAGAAAAGCAGCTTTTTTTTTAATGAAGGTATGACAAGTCAAGTGACCTAAGAAACACTTCCATGTACTGAACAAGAAGGTGAGTCTCAGGTGCCTTGGAATTCATGTGGATGTTGGAGCATCTCCTCCAGGAGGAAGGAGGGGCACAGTTAAAGTTATTTTCATGCATAGGAAAAGCTTTGCCTGCACCTTCTCTCTGCTCTCCTCCAATTTCTCTGTGCCTGTATCAAGCTCTTTAAATTTTTAGGCATCCAGGTTATTGATAATTTTCTGCTTTTGCATGAAGGAGACACTACAAAGAACTGGAGGGCTGACTTGCTGTGGCAGAGTCACAAAGTATTTGTGCATGTTTATCATTTCAGTCAGCAGTGTGGTGCTTTATTTCCTTTGTAAAAGTTGAAAAAAACCCCAACCTGTGCAGAAGCAATTTAATTTACCAAATAATAAGTTGGAGGAAAGCACCACTGCCAGCTTCCAACAGCCCAGGCTGTTCTTCCTGTAACTGTTTGCAAATTATTATCTTTGGCACCCAGAAAACTTAACTCGGTTCCTTTTGTTTTGAGAGGTCTTTTATGTTCATTCCTGCTTTGCAGGTGATTGGATGGTTTTCATAGCTCTGGTGTTCAGCAGATTGGGATGTAACAGGTTGCAGAGTGGTTATTGGACCTGTTTGACCAAGATTCTGATTCTGGCCTTCTGTCCAATGCCCTGTCCTGTTGCTGATGACAAAAGTCCAGCTCGTGGGGCTGTTGGGCTCCTGTTTGTACAGGTGTTCATTCTGTCCCTTCTGAAGCTCTTCCTTCTGGCACATTATTCATGTTTTTTCAGGGAAATGAATATATTCAGGGAGGCAAATAATAGTAGGGACATGGGACTGTGGGCATCTGGTGGCAGGTCTGATAGTCACATAAAGCAGGATTTTGGAGAACACAGACACCACCAAAGGTTATTGCTGGTTGCTCTAGGATTGGTGCCATAAGGAGATGTTTTAATGAGGAAAAATAGAGGGTACTAAAATTGCCATGCTGTCAAGACCTGCATTTAAAACACTAATGGACAAAGAGATGCTTTTACTCTGTTGGTTTTAATCCAGTTGTTATTTGGAATTACAAAAATATGCCTGCTCTTCCTCTGTTTTATATTCCTGATGGTATGAAAGCAACATATCTGAGTCGTTTTTGGAAATTGGCCTCCTTTTTCTGTCCTTCCAGGTTCTGATTGACTGGATTAATGATGTGCTGGTGGAGGAGAGAATCATTGTCAAGCAGCTCGAGGAGGACCTGTACGATGGGCAGGTGCTGCAGAAGCTGCTGGGTGAGTTCACACCAGGCAAGGGGACCCCAAAAACTGACAGGGGCCCAAAGTGAATCCCTTCCAAAGCTGCAGACAGGGCTGGGCAGTAACCAGGAATGCACCTTGTTTCAGTGATAGCTGCAGCATCATCTCCATCAGCTGAAAAGGCAGGAAATCCACATAATTCCCAAGCATCTCTTTCATGGACTAACCATAGTCCAGACAGCTGAAATACATGGTAGGAACAAGGTGAAGAGGTTCCTGTTTGCAGTGGGGGAACCAAGCAGGAGTTTTGTCAGTGTGGTTTGATCTGAAAGCTTTTGGGCTCAGCTGTTCTGAGGTTCTGGTGGAATTTTTTTTATTGTGGAAAAATGAGAACCAGAGAGTGCATGGCAGCAGGGAAGTACCCAAAATGTGGGTGATTCCTGAAGGGATACACTCAGCTGAACAACTGGGGTCCTGCAGCCCCCCAGTCCTTGCAGGGTGTGTATTGGGGCAGGAGGCCCAGGGGGGAAGAGCTCATGGGGAGGGGGTGGAGTCACCATCTTCAAAAACCACACAGATGTTGCACCTGGGGACTGGTTTAGTGATGGATTTGGCAGTGCTGCATTGATGGTTGGGCTCAAAGATCATAAAGATTCTCTGTAGATCAGTCAGACTTAATATATCTTGCAGGAGGAAAGGTGGGCACAATTTCTGTTTCCTGACTGCCCCCAAAAAATTCATCTGTTAGTATAGTATAAAAACAAATCTAAAATTTCAATTAGTATTTACACATTTTGGTAGTTAGTTTAGAAAATATTCAAAGGCATCTTGGCTAAAGAATGTTTCTCTCATTCATATTATTCAGATATTGATAAAAAATTCCTGCTTTAGGTTGATAAAACAGTCAAAGTGTTCAAAGTATTTGTGAGTTGATAACCTGCAGGTCTTCTCTGTTTGAGTTACTGGAGTGCTTTTGTATTTCTGCTGCTTTAAGAAGAATCTAAATATAAGAATATAAGATAAATATTTATCTTCAGCTGGATGAAATGTCCAGAAGAAACATAGTTGAGAGCAGAAATATTTCCATTATTGGAATAATAGGTTTTGACAACTCTGAGATAGTTCTGAAAGATCTCTAGAGTGGAAGCCCATCCCATTTTGTGAAAACAGTTTTGGTGAAGTACCATTTTTTGGTTTAAAGAGTGGAATAATATTTAATTGGGTTCTGTCCTACCAGTCCTGACCTCCTAGAGAGGTGATTTTTCCACAGGGTGGAGGGAGAACAGAGATCAGCTGTTCCCTTTGCTCTGGAGGGCTCTGCCCCTCCTTCCTCACCTCTTATCTTTCTTATTTGGAAAAATTCAACTCCTGTATCTTTGGCAAGAGCCACAATGCAGAGGGAGAGAAGAATGACTTGTTTGTGTCTTTGGCCACAAATAATTATATTACACAAACCTTAATAATGGAATTTTACGAATTTTCCTGCATTACTTAATTTTTGGAAGTAATCAACCACGATGTGACAATACCATGACAAGATTATTCTTTAAATTAGTTCC
>JAOXXN010000265.1:64819591-64832094 GCA_026770055.1 Myrmophylax atrothorax | reverse complement strand
CCAACTCCAGTCCCTTTACCAGATCATGGCACTCAGTGCCACGGCCAAGCTCAGTTTAAAAACCTCCAGGGATGGTGTTCTCTGCTCTCAGGCACTCTGAGTGCTGCAGAGCCCCTCAGGAGCTTCTCCTTCCCTAATTCCCAAGTTTCTAACTCCGTGTTCCTTTGCAGAAGCGGGAGGGCCTCCTGCAGACCACGCACGTCTCCGAGGAGCTGACCACCACCACAGAGTAAGCACGGAGCACCTCAGGGTGCCCCTGGGGGCTGGTGGGAGGCCATTTATAAAGATTAAAGACAGTCTGCCCCTCCTGTCCTTGCTAAATTAACAAAATCCCTCAATGTGGTGCTGGTTTAAGTATATGCAAATTACTTGGTCTCTGGAAATACATTACAAAGGAGAGATGTTCTCTGTAAATTCTTGGGTCACAGAAGCTTTTAATGCAAAGGACCTTTGAGAGCCTTTATCCCTCCTGCCTTCTGGAGGCAAATATATACCTGATTTCTGCCCAGTGCTGTTTTCTCTCCCAAGTGAAGGGCTAATGTAGATATTTTGGGGAGGGATTAGTTGGACAAAAGGCAGTTCTTTGATATCTCTCTCAACACTGAAGCAATACCCCATGAAAACTGTAAGGATGTTTGAACAGGGTATCCCTTCAGTTTTGAGAGGTACGTCCAAGATTGCTGTTTCCAGCAGTACCTCAGGACTTGAGCTCAGCAAAACAAAACTGAATAAATAAACCCTTTCCCTCTCCACTTATTGCAACAGATTGCTTTATGTTTTTGCAGTCCTTTCTGTAAGGAGAAGGCTAGACAAGCATTTTGGCTGCAAATAAAAGCTGGGATTTTCCCTCCCGTGGCCTGGAGGCAGCTCCTCTAAGAGGGGCTTGCAGGAGCCCCCTCAGTTTGTCAGGGCTTTGGCTCCTGCAGAGCTGGCTCAGAAATGCAGCACCACTGCCTGAGCTCAGTGGGGAACATCTCTCAGATGGACACGCTCAGAAATGAGATCATCACCCGTCTGGGTGGACATTAAGTGGGGTTTTTCTAGGATCAGAGCTCTGGCTGGGGCCTGTGGGGCAGAATTCCTCCCCTCACTCTGTGCTCTGGAACAAAGCACTTGGCTCTGCTCTCGCTCAGATGTGGTTTGAGAGATGGAATCTGCAGGCTGAGGGTTAGACAGTTCCTCAGCAAGATGTTTACAGGCTTGCATGTGTGTTTATACATCTATTTTATGAAGCTATTTAATATTACCCAGCATCAAGAGCCTTGCTGTTTAATGTGTTGCACACCCAGAGACAAAAATAGCTGTGGAAAATGCAGGGATCAGCAAAATCCTGCATTCACTGAGTGCTTTCAGCTTCCTCTGTGCCAAGCAGGGCCTGACACTCAGCTGATAAACATCTGCATTTGTCTGCTGATGTCACTGGCTGTGGAGAAGGTTTCATATCTGGCAGTTTGATTTACATAATATCCACAGAGGGATCTGTGTTTTCTTTCTTCAGTAAAAACAGGTTAAAGTGGCAGAGATAACTTTGCTGCTTCTAAGCTGTGTGGTTTAGTGACTGATGCCTGTATTTGTGGAAAATATACACAGAAACACATCTATTCATTCACCCTCCATCACAAAAATTGTTATGGAGAAGAAATCATAATGATGTGTAAAATATAATCACACATTTCCATTAATTTGAAATGTATCCCCCTGGCATCACTGGTGTTCTGCTGGGGACATTCCTGGTCTGGTCTGTGACATGCTCAGCCTCCTGACTTTGTAGGAGTGAAAATAAAAAAAATCTTGGGAAAAGCAGAAAAAAATCGTGCAGGAAAAGGCCCAGTTAAGCCCATGGTCTTGTCTTTTCCAAGTGATTATTCATGAACTAACCTATTCTTTTTGAATGCTCTGACTTGCAGGATGATGATGGGAAGATTTGGTAAGTAGCAAAGTTGACTCTGAGATTTATTTATTTATTTAGTGTCAGGCACAGAAATCTGGTCTGGTTTCTCTCAGCAGAGCAAGACAATGGGTTGAGCAATTCCAGGGAGTTGGAATGTGTTGTGGGGGCAGATTTTGTCACTCCACACAGATGTGGAGAAAGGGTAGGAGCAGACCCTGCAGGATACTGTTTGTGCTCTTTGCAGTAGTTTTGTTTAATTAGTGAGTAATGAATAGTAGCTCCTCGTTACAAGAAAGACACAGAGATCTGGAGTATCACCTTATCTCCTCTGTGTTCACTGGAATTTGGAGTTTAGGCTTTACCAACTGTAGGTCTGGTCTCCTAAACAAAACCTGGGGGTTTTTTATGTTGCTGCCAAGAGATTTCACTTTTTGTCTTTAGTTTTTTCAGTGGCATTAAGTCACTTCTCACCTAAGAGATGTGGGCTCATGTAAAGGACTGTGTGTGATGACAAATAAGTGACTAATTTTCTTTATTCACCTCTTACAGTATGTGAACTCTACCATTTCCCCTCTTGCAGAGTATCTACATTAATTATTAATAAGGCACTTGGAAAATGAATTATGCCAGGGGCTAAATAGAGGGACTAAATAACTTTTCTTCAGGTACCAAAGAAATTTGCATAATAAATACAGCCATTGGTTTAACAGCAGAAAACTATTGAAATGTGTTCTGTAAATAAAAAGAAATTGATCTTGGAAAAGCTGTTAAAAAACATGTTGAAAACATAGATTGGGTTAGATATTGTTTTCCCACCTTTGGCAAGTCTAACCATGGTTTAGATTTTGGGCTGAGCTCTGCTGTTCATACACTGCTGAACGAGCATTCAGCTGAGCTCAGTTTTAAGCTTTACTGAAGTCAAGGGTCCTACCAGTAATTTTAAATTAACCAAATTAATATCTTTGACACTGAGTTGAGGATGCAACCATAGTATTGTTTAAGTTAGAAATGGGGCATAGTTAAAATTTATGATTAATTTTAGTATTTCTTTCACTTGTGTATTTTGTATACCAATTATGGATGGCACAAAAAAAAAGGAAAATCAGTGAATGATACATGTCTTTTCACTTACCTCTGAAATTCCCAGAGTAGTTTGCTCTGGCATTTAACTGAACACCAAAATAAGGTGGTAACTTTTAGCTTGGGTCTCTGCTATGTGTCTTTGTGAGAAAAACCTTTAAGCTCTGGACACATAACCTGCTTCCCATATTGACTGGGTTGGAGTTGTGCTGATTTTACTTTTTTTCCCCTAAAACAGAGCGTGATGCCTTTGACACACTTTTTGATCACGCGCCAGACAAACTCAGCGTAGTCAAAAAGGTAAAAAACAAAAGTCCAGTTTTGTTTTCCACATTTTTGGAAAGGTTTTCCACATTGCTTTTTTGGAAAGGTATTCAGAACATCCAGCAAGTAACAGAATCTGCAGCAGTGAAAAGTTACCCCCAAGGGTCACTGTTTCAAAGCCAGGTGGTATTTTCCACAGTGCCCTGAATGGGATTCACCCATAAATAAGTTTGCTAAATGGAAATCTTTTATAAAAGAGTTGCTGTTCTACTCAACGCTAATTCATGTGGTCTCCTGGTTTGTCCCCAAGGCTGAGCATCCTCTCACAGCACACCCACCCAGACTTGGTGTTGGACAGAGCAGAGGGGTGATGGAGCTGTTTGTCTCTCTCTGCCAGCTCCTGCTTTAGGGAAGACATAAGGAAGAACAGCTCCATGGGGTTCCATCAGATGGTTCCAGCGGGGCTGCTCAGCTATTTATTAGAGCAGCACTATGCAAAGATCAGTGTTGTGTGCTGTTGAGTTAAGAGTTGGACTCCACGATCCTTGTGGGTCCCTTCCAACTCAGAATAGTCTGGGATTCTGATTCTGTAAATCATCCCTTCCCTGTGTATGAAACAGGATGTGTGCATTTACATTAATGCTTTCAAGTCTCTGCAAGATTTTATCTTTCCAGTCTGAAATGTCTTCTAGGAAAGTGTTTTAAAGTTGGTAGAGACCGCAGTTAACTCTTTAAAGTGTTAAAACCCAGCTCTGTGTCCCTTTGGAAGATCTCTGTCCCTCAAGACTTCAGCACAGGACTGGGTTGTAGTCTCAGGATGTTGCCTCTGCAATAGAACCCCCAGACCTGGGTTCCATCCTGGCTGTAGTTTGGTCTGTGTGCTGTTGGCATCTTCCTGGGCACTCTTAGCTCATGCCGTGCCCCCAAGGGGTGGATCTTCCCCAGGAAGCTGAAAAGATCAGTGTGGGCAATATATGTACCTCCTGCTGCATCTCCCAACACTAATGGCAGCTCAGCTTTTTTCCTGACCTGCAGTTGGCTTTGTGTGCCCAGGAAGCCACTGGTGAGCTGTGTAACAGCACCATCTGCTGAGCTCTGGCACACGGTGCAGCAGAAGCGACTCGGCCCGAGTTGTTCTCGGTTTCATGTACTCATTTATGCCAAAGCAAACGGCACACCCCCCTTTTTATCAGGCTTTTAAAAATGTCTTAAGATTGTGTGTTGACCCTTTTGCACAGGCACTGAGTGCAGGTCTAACATCGCTGCTCCTGCTGCTTTCTTTTCTAGTCTCTGATCACCTTTGTGAACAAGCACTTGAACAAACTGAATCTGGAAGTGACAGAGTTGGAAACGCAGGTAGGAGGCTTTGTCTGGTTGTGTGTGATCTGTAGATTGCAAATCTAGGTCCTCACTCCATGAAACCTTGTTAGGGATGTGTTTCTCCCTGGGCATGTTAATGGATGGGATCAGAGCTCTGGAGTAGCAGTGACATTCCTGGAAACCATGAGTAAGTGTGAATTGAAGTGTCACTGGGATAATTCTCACTGTAAAGATAAAATTAAGCAATTTTCCAGGCATGGCCTTGGCTAAGCAGAAGCAGATCTTCTCTGCAGAGTTCACTGAACTGTGGAGAGATGGTTATCTTACTGTCTCAGCTAAAAAGGCCAGCATCTAAAGAATTATACCATACAGGTAATTGGCTTGAGCCTGGCCTAGTGTAATACCAGTCATTCAGTGCTATTTTATAGCTCTGCTGAAATAAGTGGGTGACTGGATCTGATCTGTCACAAGAAGTTTTTGCTTAATGCCTTAGAGGTGCCCAGCAATTTGGTTTTGAAGAGATCAGAGGATGTCAGGATCCCAAGTGAGAGGTCTGTTAGAAATAACATTCCCCCCTCTGGCCACTGGCTGGTCATCCTGTCTGGTAGGAACACTCTGTAGTATTGCCCAAGTCCACAGGATATTATTCAGTATTTGCTGTAACAAGTTTATTTTGACTTGGGGAAAAATTTATTTTATGGCGTTAAACTTCCTACCTGTGACAGAGAAGGCTTAATTTCAAATTTGGATTAAAGCCAAGGATTTGAATGTCCAACACACATGATTTAAGAGAAATCACCAGGTACTGTAGTAGTAGCACTGGGAGTATTTAATGTGCAACCAGCTTTCCCAAGAAGTTGTTTCTTTTATATTTTTAAATCAAAAAAGCTTTCTTAAATACTGAAGAGAACTTGGCAAGATTCCTGAAGCAAATCAAATGAATGTGAGGAAGGCAAGAGCAGACAGACATACTCTACCCCCACCCCAAAGCTTTCAGTAGCTCAGTAAATAAATAACTGGCTGAAGATAAAGAAGATTGTTTTTCAGTCCTTGCCTATTCAGACCAAATACTCTGCACAACTAAGGAATACATACTGTAGATCACTCCCAGGTCAATTATTTTCAATTTCTTCTGCTTAAAGCTCTTTACTTTATGTAAGTAACTAAAATAGTCATTGGCACGTGGCCTTGCAAGGGTTAATGCTGTAACAACTGCTGATGGGCTTCCTTGTTCTGCTCAGGAAATGAGAGGGGGGAAATAGTGCTACCAGATGTAGGGAGAAAACCTCCTGTGGTTTTTCCCTGTTCTTTAGAGGACAGACAAGAGAGCAGCTCCATCAACAGGCTCTTAAATTCAAGGTGATTTCTCTGGCTCAGCTGCGCTGGTGGCAGATGGACCAAAGCCCTAAATGCTTGTTAAACTTCCTGTCACTTCCTTGCTACGACTCAAAGGATCACTTGGTGACTCCTGAACCGTCTTAGGATGTAAAGAAAAACTAGATATTAATAGTAAAGGAAAATTTTATTACAGCCTGGCCAATGGCTGAGCACGCATCTCACTTAGACCTCTGTACAAACAGGGTAGAAATCAAAATACACCATTTGGGCCGAGCATCCTGTGTTCTCCTTGTTCAGGAGTGCTTGTTTACAAATAGATTCTTTTTGCCAGGCATGTCATCAATATTTCTCTTTAGTTTGCAGATGGTGTTTACTTGGTTTTGCTCATGGGTCTCCTTGAAGACTATTTTGTTCCACTTCACAACTTCTACCTAACACCTGAAAGTTTTGATCAGAAGGTGGGTAGAAATTCCAGTTTGTTGGGTTTGCATTGTTATCACGTGGTATTTTCCAGTGGTTGTGTCCTTTCTCTTTGAGCCAGGTAGATCAGAATGTGGTGTATTCTCTCCAGGAGCTGTAGCAGAGACTGTGACATTTGACAGTTACAACCACTAAAAGTGGTTATGGCTTTTTTTTTTTTAATCTCAGTATCTTGAATTTTTGCCCTTGTAGCAATGAAGGGTGCTGAGTTGCAGCCAGCACCTGTTCAGTTGTAATTTTGTAATTAATGGTTTCAAATTGCCAGTATTCCTGAGGAAATGTGTGGGTTTGGGTGGAGGCTCTGCCTTGAGGAATGAGGCTTTGTAAATCAAAGAAGGAGAGGTGAACTCTGTGGTTTTGAGAAAGGGAAAAGCACTTTCCCATTAAAAGTGATTGGTGTTGTGACAGTGAATGAGGAGGAACTGTAGCAGGTAAAAAGAGATTAATAAAGTCCTGAGCAACAAACACGAGTGCAACTGGCCTGTCTTCTTGTGTGCTTGTTTCTCAAGATGAGCAGCTGTAATTAAATCTCCCCCCTTGCTTTCTGTGTCCAGAACTGTCATGTAACAAAACTGCACAGAATTCATAATGCAAATTGCCTTGCTTAAATTTCAGTAAGCATGGACAAGAAATCTGCTGTGCAAATCTCTAGACCACGTTTGCCCTTCAAGGGAGAGATGAAAACAAAACACTACTTTGTTTCATTTTTCCTTTTTGTCCATACCTTGCAATTGTTTTGGCTCTGCCAGAGAGACTGAGCTCAGGGCTTAGTGGGGTCTCTCAGTCCATGTGGGCCCCAGTCACATTTTTACACTTGAACTTGGAAATCTGAATTACTTTCTTTATATCAGAAGTGAATATTTGACCTACAAGCTTTCATTTCTTACTTGCTCCTCTGTACTTTCTGCTCTGCTTGAGCATGTACATGTTAAGCAGAATTATAATTTTCTGCACCAAGTATAGAGAATAAAGCATTTTAAAAATTTGGAGTGAAGGCTTTTAATGCCTGTATAACTCTGAGCTCTGAAGACTCTCCCTCTTTCAGGTCCACAATGTTTCCTTTGCTTTTGAGCTGATGCAGGATGGAGGTCTGAAGAAGCCAAAGGCTCGCCCTGAAGGTGAGGATGTGCTTGAAATGGTGTATAAAGGCACAAGAGCAGCTGCATTTCAGGGGCAGCTCCATCCAGAGACAGCACCACGGAGTGGAGCTGTAAATGGGCCCCTGGACAGTTTCCCAAAGGATTCCTTCCCTCTGTCTGGGGTATATCCTTGCCTGTGTTTCTTGTCTGGAGTGTCCCAGTCTGGTTTAGTGTATCATTCAAGAGCTGTTCAGTGCTGTGTTATATATTCAGCTGGGGCTCTCCAAAACAGTCCAAGCAGAAAGCTTTTCATGGTCTAATTCTCTTAATTCCTGCAGCTCCAGCTGGTTTGGACTCCTGTGATGAGATTTCAGTGACAGATAACTAAGAGGCTTTTGAGGGTTTTTTAGGAGAACTAAGAGCAAAAAAGTCTTTGTGATTTATGTGGACTTGGTAGTCAGAACTGCAGTGTGTAAAAACTGAGTTTTCCCTTGAAAATCTCTGAACCTTGCAATTAATAAATGATGAGGTTTGCATTGTTGTTTACACTGGGGATAAAAAGAGGAATTAAAACTTTGACTGCAAAATGGGCGATTTTTATTCCTGATGTTACAAACTCTGTGTGTGTGAGAAGCTTCCTCAGAACAAAGGAAAGGGAGAAGCCCCCAAGAAATGTTTGCTCTGACTTAAAATGAGACAAAGTGGTGATAGTAAATAGAGTAACAAATAGTGGGGGGGAAAAAGCAAAAGACAGTATTAACTGCCTGTATGTCCTGTCAGTACTGTTTCAAATTTGGGCATGAAAAGTGGCCCTGAAGAATACTGTGAAACAAGACACTAATTTGGGAAAGCAAAGGAGTGTTGTGAGTGTTGGAGCTGAGTCAGTGGGTGTGTGAGGAGGACAAGGAGACTGCACAACTAGGAACACACTGTCAGGAGTGGCAGGTTTTGAGTGGAAGGGTTAAGGAGATGGCAGCAGGAGAGCAGGTAAGCCAGACAAGCCTGTTTTGGGAGACAGGAATGTTAAAAATCTAGGAGAAAACTGAGCCAGTTGAAAGCTTGTCCTTTTTTGTTTCATGTTGTTTTGTTTTCACCATGTGATCTAACAGAGGAGGTTCCCTTCCCATAAGGCTTTCTTATATCCTCTAATGAATGTTAAAACATTACAGCATATATATGTGTTTTTTGTTTGCTCAGGAAAAGGTGTGTGGATTCAGCAAGGAGCAGAATATCTTTGAAGTGTTTCAGTGATTGAAAATTTAATGAGTGATAGAAGCTAGAGAGCCAAACTGGCTCACAGACCATTCCTTTTGGCTGCTGCAGGAAGCACAGTCTCCTCTGGGTTTCCCTTCCCCTTCTGTGTGTCCCCATTCCCAGCTGCTGGGCTGAGGGTGCTCCTGGGGTGTCTCTGTGGCTGGAAATGCCTGGAAAAGTGACTCTTGCTCATGGAAAATGCTCCTGTGGAGAGGACAGTCACATCTTGGGTATGCTTTGTCACCACAGTTTCTTTGAATCCTCTGGAAGGTCTTGATAATACTGCCACATGATTTGTGTTCCAAAAACAATCATTCAGTTTGGCAGAGACTCTGAGGCTCTGCAAAAAATATTTTGTATTAGGATGCTTTGTTAATGCCATGCTGAGCCCTTGTTTGTTCCTCAGTAGCCTGGAAAACCTGTCAGGTGAATCCAGGAACTGGGCAGTAAATACCTCTTGAATTAGGATAGTAAATGCCTCTTGAATTAGGATCACAGGGTTGCTTGGGTTGGAAATTTTCATTTCTGTAGCCTATGCTTTCTGCAGTGCTGGCAAGAAAGAGATCTTGTGAAATATTTGAGTGTGTCTTTGTGCAGGTGTAAATAAAAACAGGAGCATACACATCATCTCCCCATCTCTGTTCTTCCAGCAAAATTCAGTAGATTGGGCCAGCAGCAGGACTTGATGCTGAATTATTGCAGCAGGACTTGATGCTGAATTATTGCAGCAGGACTTGATGCTGAATTATTGCAGCATCCAGTGCAGTAATGCACTGGTTCCAGTGGTTTCATTTATTTAGCCTCTAATGAGGTTGTTACAGAGTGTGAAAGTTTTAAATTAATGGAATATTTTAAACTGGTTTTATGATTTATGGCCACTTTCAGTTAGCATTTTATTAGTTGTTGTTGGTGATGTTGTGGCTGTGCTTGTTTTATCTTAAAATAAGAAACAGGCTGAGAATGTGCTTATTTTTGGGACTGCCTGTTAGACACTGATCAATAAGGAACTCTGTAATCACCCACAAAGGGAGGATGCATCTCACACTCTGTGCCCTTTAATGTAGCATACAAAGTCATAACAGGGTCTGAAAGTTAGGAAAATAGCAGACTAGAATGACAACAGTGAAGGTAATTAACCTTCAGTCTGTGCTGTCAAGAAGTGGAGGTGGAATTTCCACCACTGGAAGATGTATAAAAAGAAAAGGAAGATAAGAAAAAATAAAGTAGTGTGTTCTTTCCTCTGGCTAAACTTACATTTTAAATCCATCTCTGGGGGAACTGGGAATGCTGTGGTAGGAAGCAGCTTTCTGTGACAGCTGTAAAAACTAGAAATGTGTTTCATTTTCAGTTATCCAGCTAGGATGTCTCTTTTTTTGGGGTGCATGACTTCACAGCAGGCAGGATCTTCCTTTGGGGCAGATGGGGGTTCTCTTGCAGATGCACAATAAAACTCATCAATGAAGTATGTAAAATAATATAGGAAAAAAGGTAGAGAGAAAGCTCCTGAAAGTCCCAGATGAAATGTGGGGCAAAGTGTTACCCACTTGGGGTGGGAGGGGAGGGCAGAGGGGTCCTGGCCGTGACTCTTAATTAAAACAGGCAGGAGGTGTTTCCCTTGGCCCTCACATTATTTATACTTGGTCTGTTAACTGTTTGCTGTCTTCCTGGGTCCTTTGATAATTTTTTCATTATCTGTTCTTCCTCACTTCTGCTTCCATACATGTTGTTTACTGTGTGTTTTTTGCTTCTCCTCCTTTTCTTCTCCTCCTTTCTGACACACGATACCCCAACCTTCCTTTCTCCCTGTTCAGCCTTCTGTGCTGTGCCTCCCCCACAGTCCCTGGATCACATGTCTGTGCTATTTCTTGGCATTTTTTATAGCCATAGGCTGGGACCCGTTCCCTGGTGGTGAGAAGGGATTTTAAAGGATGGACAGCTTTGGTTCTGCTGAGAACTCCTGCTCTGTTTGTGCCTGGTTGATATCCCTGCAGAGCTGTGGGTGGGTGAGGTTTGGTACCTCTGAGGGGTGTGACTACTTGGTCACTCCTTCCCTGGGCTGGGAAATCCTTGGGGGTATTTCCCAAAGCCTTTACCCCAGTTTGAGATGAGGAAGGGAATTCTCTTTCTCCTGTTTCCCAGAGAAGTTCCTGTGACTGTGTGATCCCAAGGGAAGGGCATCATTTGGGACATTTAAAAGGCTTGGCTTGGGGAGCTCAGAACTCTGAGGGGTTTTTGTTGCTGATTCCACGAGCTCAGAGATGTGGAGACTTGTGTTCCTTTTAGGAAAATGAGGGAAACCAAAATGTGGCTCAAGGATTTCTCCTTTTCTTCCACAGATGTTGTCAACTTGGACCTGAAGTCTACCCTGAGGGTTCTGTACAACCTGTTCACCAAGTACAAGAATGTTGAGTGACCCTGGAAGCTGCTCAGGCCTCTCCCGAGGCAGGAAGGACAATGAGCACCTCTCTGCACGCTCCCACTGTGCCTTATGCTGTTCTCCAGGCCTTCTTGCTGCACTTGGTGTGCTCTCTGTAGTGTTTGTATGACAATTCCACTAAAGATAGTGCATGTGTATTCTCTAGGTCACTTGGAAATGTGTAGCTGTGTCACACTTTTACCAGAAGATGCTGTTGTTTGTTATAACCTACAAGTGCTCTTTTGAGAAGGAAATAATACCACTAACTACTTTATTAAGCAGGGAAAACACAAGACCTTCCTCCTGGCTGGAGGCTCTTTGATTGTACACTAGACTTTCTTTTGCCCACTCCTTGGTTGCAGCTGGCATTTGATGATTTTCCAGACTGAATTGTTACCAATAGAAAATCAGCATTGGGGTTTATTTGGAAGCTGAACCTTTTGTGTTAAATAAGGTTTTGTCTGTTCTGTTGGGTGGGTTGGGCTGAGGGGAACAGCAGGCACTGTCTGAAGCTGATGGCAGAAGCTTCAGTTTGTGTGTTCACCTCATTCTATTCAGTGTTATTTCCATTCAGTGTTTACACAGAATAAGCCTTGCAATGGGATGACCAACTAATCTTTTGATGTCTGTTTTTATTTCATGTCTTTTCCAGGAGAAATTTGGTTTTTAGAGCCACTGTTACCCACTAAACCTCAGTCAGGAGCTGGTCAAACAGGCACAGGCTGGATTAAGACATTTTTGCCCCTAGTTCTTTCTGAAATAATGAGCTTGGCAGTTTAAAGGTTGGTTCTTCCTTTCCTGTAGCTGAGTTAGGGGGTCAGATCACTCCTGTTGCAGTTGTTGGCAGCTGGAGGGGTCTGGGGGTCAGGCTTTTATAAACAGACAGGTTTGCTCTGCTCCATGAGCTCACCTCAGTCCTGCTGTAAGGGGCATATTCTTTCCTTAAAAATGGGTTCTATACCAGACATTATTTACCTTTGAACTCAGGGTCAAGAGGAAACGTGCCATTTGAATGGTGTAATTTTACAATTGGAATTTTCTCTGTCCCTCATTAAATACGTTTTCATCTCAAAGGGAGAGAAATGGGCTTTTGCTCCTTTGTTTCGTATTGTTTTAGTATTTGAATTATTTGGGTCACCTCCCCTCAGACCTCTAAAACAGATGGAAGGAAATTGCCCTTTCTTAACATGGAAAATTCAGATCTCCTCTGCTCTGTGGGGTGCTCTGGGGAATCACTGCTTGCCTGTGCTTTAGGAAGGAGCTGACCTCTCCCTCTTTATACAGAGCCTGGAAAAGTTGGCCTTGAGTTCAGCTGGGGCCACTAAACTCTGCATACCCAGCAGTTATTACAGAGATTTACAGGGGGACTCAAGGCTGGTGG
>JAOXXN010000265.1:64803459-64815990 GCA_026770055.1 Myrmophylax atrothorax | reverse complement strand
AGGAGGGACCGGGGATGTTCTGCACTAAACCTTGTTCACCCAGTGATTAGCTCCATGCCTAATTAAACCTGACCTCAGCCCAGCAGCTCTGGTTTGGCTCAGCACTCACTCCCCATTCTGGGTCAGCCTGGCCAAGAGCAGTCTGGGCTCCACTCCCTGCACCCAAAGCCCCTCTAGTGGTGCTGAAATGCTGTGCCGTGCACTTCTCACTTGGCATGGCTTCACTTATCCTCCTCCTGCCTTACATTTTGATCAGCACTGACATTGCTGCTGAACCTTAAGCACCTTAGGATGAGATTTTATGCAAATGATCAGCAGGACTATTTTGTGCACTTGCTAATAATTTCCATACAACTGTACAATTTAGTTTAGTGTGTGCATACTGAGCACTGGGGGAAAGCTTGGGAGGGTCCACGTGTCTGCTGCTGTCCCTCACAGTGACCTTGTCCAAGTCCACACTTCCTTTTAGATTAGGAAACATAAAATATTTTTCTTTCTCCAGAAGAAAGGATATTCCACTTGGCACAGCAGAAACAGAAGTGTTTTCAGTATTAGGCAAGAGAGGGATCAGAATATGTGCTCGTTGCTCCAATCCAACTTACCTTACTTTTTGCTCTTTGGTTAGTTTTTTAAATTTATTTAGTTTTCACAGTCCTGTGAAGAGCACTGGGCAAGTTCTGTGAGTTTGGAATTTAGAAAAATCACAAGAAAAATAAATGTAGTACCTCTTTGTTTAATTGGAGACTCTGAACTTGTAAAGAAAAGGAACCCTAAACTTTCCTGATGCTTGAAATAGATAAAATACCATTTTGCTGCCCCCTAAGTTACTTAGGTCTTGGTTTTCAGCCTGTGAATGTTCACAGCTGCCCTAGGAAAGTGAACATTTCCTAAACCTGCTTTTGCTCCTAATTTGTTGTCTCTGTTTGCATGAGTAATTTGGTAATTTGAGTGGCTAAAGTGGTGAGAGTGGGAACACACATTTTCCATTAAACTTCAAGTGTTTTTATGATTCAAGACTGTTAAGACTTTTTTTTTCTTTTTTAAGCACAATAATAACACATAGTCATTATCCCAAATAAGCCTCAAATATGAAACATATTTTGCTGTGAAAGATACATAATTTGAAGTGAACCCACAAAATTTATAAGTTTGTGGAAGTTGTTTGTGATGGTGAAATGCTGTGTGGGTGTGAACAGATCTGATGTTCTTGGGGTTTGTGTTTGCATTTCTGTTGATGCAGCTGTAGGGTTTTTTCCCAAATAAAATACACATATATTTAATTCTCTTCAGAGATAGGCATTGTCCTGCTAAAAACTTATCCTAACAGAAACATTTCAGAATAGATAGGGAATCTGTGTAATATGGAATTCCCTTTGGAAAATGTAGTCTAGTTTATATTGAATTTGATTCGGAGGCTAAACTACATTTAAATATTTTATAGCAATACTGCCTTAAAGTGGGTCATAAATAATTCACTCAATAGCTGAATAGATGTCTCTGTGGATTGCAAACTCTCTATATCTTAATGAGTATATTTAATATAGTAAAATAAACTTCCAAGCTTTTGGTTATTGGAAAACAGATTACATCTCCAGATGACATGCTGCTCTGCAGAGGAGAAACAGGGAAACCAGAAATAAAAGCAACAGAGAGTGCCTGGATGTTGTTTTGAAATTATTTCTGAGACATCACTTTTTTTAAAAAATTTTATGTCCTGAGTTTTAAATGGCAGAAAGGGAGTTTGGAGTGGCTGTCTCAAGGACAATTGGACAAAGCAGTCAGAGCTTTGGCCTTTTTGTTCCAAATATACCAAGCAGAAAGGGACTGGGAGGGTGATATGATGGTACTCCTGAAAGTCAGCAATTTCACAGAAGTAGGGATTCAAAAACCACATAACTCTGTTATTCCTAGTTTCTAGGTCTTTCTTGTTGCTTTGGTTTTTTGGTGGTTTTTTTGTTTGTTTGGTTTTGGTTTTTTGTTAGTGGTGGGTTTTTTGTTTGGGTTTTTGTTTGTGGGTTTTTTTGTTGTTGTTGTTGGTTTTGTTTGTTTGTTGTTGTTTTGGGCTGTTTTTTTAGCTATCCCGGTTATTTCTATTCTGTGAGTTAAATCCTTTCCCTTGTGTGAAGATTGTGTTTCTGGACATAGTTTGTATAAAGTAAGAATTCTGGATCGTATAATAAGTCTTTTCCCACTATTTATAAAGTTCTTGAAGCTGTTTCTAATAGAAAATGAAAGTGTTAAAAAAGCACTTTTAAAAATCTTGTAAGTGTGTACAAATACATCATCAAACAGTGCATAAAAAGTTTTTCTATGAACTTCTCAAATATTTTTTGACAATTGGAAGAAATTTCAAAATGTAATTCCAAACAGAAATCCACACTTGTCTGGAAATCATACTTATCTGTATTTGTATTTTTGGGCTGTATCTCTGAGCAAACATCCAACAAACCCCCAAAAATCACACCCAGAACCAAATGGTTTGAGGAGCGTGAGAAATTCTGTCTTAAGAGAAGTAAATAAGAAAGGCTGAAGGTTGTGGAAAGTCATCCAGTAAAAGCAGTGGCAAAGTGTCAAAGGCAAGAGCCCCCAGAGCACCTCAGGCTGTACTTGATGAGAAACACGACCTGTGGGTGAGGATCCCAGGGAAATGTTCCCAAGGTGTATCTTCAGGGGAATGGGGGACTAGCAAAGACTTGCTGTCCTTTCTACCCTCTTCTTTGCCCTTCTTAAATGCTGTCCTTTGTTAGGCTCTAACGGAATCTTAATTGAACCAAGTGGAGCTCCAGCACTGCCCTCTGTGTCCCCTGGTCTGTGGACTGGGTGTATTGGTGTGTCCAGCTCATCAGAGCCCTTAGGAATGCCAGTCTGTGCCACCCAGAGGTGTTGGAGCCCACAGGCAGCATGTTGAAAATCCTGTGGGACCAGAGCCAGCCCCCCATGCAGAGCTGGGAATGGGCTGTTATTATCCATTGCTGCAGCCTGTGCCAGAATGCTCCATTCAGCCCCTGGGTTAATGTCCCCATTGCTGCTTGCTGTGCGGGGAACCTGAAAATGTATGTGCCTAATTCATCCCCCTCTCTTCCCTCTGGAACTCGAGGGAGCTGTGCCCAAATACAGGCTCTGGAGGCTCTTGGCCAAGGAATGGCTGTCAGGAATGTGGAACCAGGTGTGTGCCAAGCATGGAGGGGGCTTGGGGGAGCACTTTGTGTGTCTGTCCAGGCTGGCCCAGACCTGCAAGTCCCTTCTTTGAAGCAGCATTTCATGTTCATAATCCATTGCACTTGTTCAATCCAATGCTGCAGTTGGGGTTCATGGAGTGTCCAAGGCAGGGAGCGGAGCTGGGAAGGGGCTGGAGCAGCAGGAGCGGCTGAGGGAGCTGGGGGGGCTCAGCTGGAGATAAGGAGGCTCCGGGGGGACCTTCTGGCGCTCTGCAATTCCTGCCAGGAGAGGGAACCAGGGGAGGGTCAGGCTCTGCTCCAGGGCATAGGGACAGGAGCAGAGGGCACAGCACTTGGAAAAGGCTGTGATAGTGCTGGAGGAGTCTCAGGAAAGGGCAGCCAGGATGACCAAAGGCACTACCAAGTGGTTTCCCAGTGAAGGGTAACTGAGGTGTGGGCTGTGCTTTCTCAGTTCTTCGGCTGGATGGTGTGAGACACACACCAGTTTAATGGGGAATAAATATATTGACAGCTCTGAATGACCAGGCCCCCAGTTTTGATTCAGGAAGGCTGAGCTGCAGCCTCTTGAAGTGTTTGTAGGGAACTATCTGTATATCCTTGCTCTGCTCAGGTTTTTTGGAGTTCTTTCCCCCCTCAGATTTCTGGGTGCTGTAGGGACTGGATAACAGGCACATTGGTCTTACCCAGGGTAGCAATTTTAACCCTCTGGCTGAGTAGGACACACCAGACAGGACTGAGGCCTCAGAGGACATTATCTCACATTGCTGCAAATTCTGAATTTCAGGCCTTTCCTTACAGCTTTCCAAGTTTTGGAATCCCTGTGAGGTGCAGAAAGTCGAAGGAAATGAGAGATACACAGGCTGAGTGAGTGCAAGTTGTGGCTTACACAGACAGTTGCTGTTCTGAGCAGGACTTCCCAAGGCCTAACAGCTGTCAGAAACCTGATTTAAAAGTAAGTAGTGCTCAGGTTGCTTTGTATTAATTAACTTTTCCCTCTCAGGGCACTCTTATCTCAGATAGTTCTGTTGTTCCTCAGGCACGAAATGACTCAATTTCTCCAATCTTACTTTATCAAGCACCTTTTCAGAGATAGCATTCAGTTTTGCAGCCATCATAATGAAATTAATTCCCTCCTCACCCTTTCTCCTAGTGCCTTGCTGCCAATTTTGTACCAATTTCCTTTACCAGATTGATGTGCTTTGCTATTTTGTGCCAATATTCTGGGCTTGGCAAAATCCCTGTTAAAATATAAAAAATATTTGTGCATTTGCAGTGTGTGAGTCAGGTTTTTTACACTTAAATCAATATAAATTTAGTTTAAGCTTGTAAAAGAGACTGTTCAGATTCCAACAACTGTAACTTTTTATTGAGTTTCAGTCTTTGCCAAGCTAAAGCATCCTGTTTTTTTTAGTCTGGTGGACTTTTTTAATCTTGTGGACTTTTTTAATCTTGTGGACTTGAAGCAACTCCTGTGTTCTTGATTGAGTTGTCTGTAAGTATTGGTCATTTTAAAATTTTCTAGCAGATACCCATTAATGCCTTGGGACTGAAAGCTTTTTCATGTCACTTGAAATAGGATTTTACTCATCTAATACAGGTAAAACAGTTAGATGGAATTAAAGCAAGTTTTAGGACTTCAGGGCTTTTTCTCCTACATGTTGATGATCAACAGAAAAAATGAAAATTGTTTTTAACTTTTTTCTTTACACTCATTTAAATATATTTTCAGATTTTTTTTTAAAGGCAATCCACTGGTCATGAAATAGTAACTGATAAAAAATCCCTTTGGTTTGTTTGTTTTCTCCTTAGCACTAATTTGATCTTTAGGTGCCTTTACTGATGTTCCTTTTTCCTCCTGGTTTTGTATCAGTTTCCCAGGAGTGAGGAAAGCCCATGGATCCAGACTTCCTAAATGTGTTCACACAGCCCTCTACACTGGATCAGCTCCTGCATGAGACTGTCATTGCTAAAGGTGTGTGCTCTGACCCAGCAGAGGAAAAGGGCTGAAGGACCAAACAGCAAACGTGCAGTGGAGATGAACTGGAGGTTTTTTCCAGCAGGGATCCCGTGGCTTTATGGGCAGTGAGTGAGCTCTGTGTGTGCACTTGGGCTGCTGCCACTTGGGAGGCAGATCCTGGAAAGCAACACAAATTCCAGCTGGTTCTTTAACTGAAATTTAAATTTCGCACATAAGGATCTGACCAACTTTGGTTTCCTTTTTCCAGAATTGTCCACCCTGATCTCAGTGCTTTGAGTGACACTGAAGCAGAATTTCCAAGAGCAGTCTCAGTAGTCTGATACACCATTTCCCTGCTCATAAGGAATCAATTAAAATAAAAAATGACAGTGTTTCTACATATGGCAATTAGTGATATTGGAAACATCAACTTAGAGCAGATTTTGCCACAAACTTGCATCAGTTTTGTCTGACACTGTAATGGAATTTCATAGGATTTCCTAGAATGGCTCTTGTTTGCTTCCTTCCATAGGTGAGAAGAGGAAACTCATAAAACCAACCTCAAGCACCAATCCCAGACTGGAAGAATTGGAACTGGTACCATTTATTTTGCTCTGTTGCTTAACCCTCACCTGCAGTTTGTTTTAGGCTGCTGAGTTAAAGGAGCCAGAGAACCTGTGAGGTTCAGCCCTGTGATTTCCCAGCTCCTGGAGCCCACTCTCTCCACGTGGGAATGAGCATTCCAGTTGTTCTGTGGTAACTGTGAAGGGGGAATCCTGTTGCCCAGGAAAGGACTTGATTTCCAAATAATTTTGGAACCCCCAGTGCATTCAATCCCTGTCTTTAATGGCACAGCCCAGGGGAAGGCTCACACACTGAAATCTCCTGGAGGAAAAGTGGCATGGCTCTTAAGGGACCAGCACTTCTTGCATTATGGAGATGCTAAAACTGTTATAAATATTATGAAAAGCAGCTTAAACTGTGTGCTGATGTTTGTATTGCCTGGCATTTATAAACCCAGGGATAGGTGTGTTTCTCTATTACATTTTCATGCACATTTGATCAGACTGTCAGGCTTTCACGATGTTTTTACACAAAGGAAAAAATCTGAAAGGTGGTGCTGCAAAATGCAGTTATGTTGTCTACAGAAACACTGATCAGTTCTTTCCAGATTGCCAAAAATGAAGAGTTTCCCTCAGTTTATGATTCCTGTGAGCTTGAGTGCTCAATCCATTTTCTGACAGAGACTCCTGAAAGAACGCTCCTCATTGTCTAATTTATTTTCTTTGGGTGATGTGGAGGTGGAAATGGAGTGCTGAGGGAGGCACAGCCCTCTGGGTGCCCATCAGTGTCACTTGATTGTCTTCTGAATCTAAAGGATTGATGTCACAGCTCTGTGGTCAGCAGTGCTGGCTGCTTTTCTGGCCTCCCTCCTTGTTTGGGGAACTGCTCTACCCCTCACCCTTGGGAAGCATCACCTGCAAGCATTAGCTGGGAGCACAGCTTTCTGCTCTGGAATATTCCTGTTGCTTCTTGGCATAGAATTTGGATTGCACACTGACAGCTGCTCAGCTCAGGCATTGTCATTTCTTGTGCAGTTTGAAGCATCCCAGAGGTATTTTGAATTTTTTTGTCAGGCCCTTTTGATGTTTGTGTTAATGTTGGCTATACAGGGATCTGCTGTGGATTGTCTCCTCTGTTTACAGCAAGTGAGAAAGGTATTATCCACAGGACAAACTCCAGAGACTCAAATAGTGATACAAGCAATACCCTTCCCTCTTCCAGGAGGGGTGTCCATGTTAACAGCCACCTGGGGCTGCTGCTTTTCTCTTCTGCTCCATCAGGTCATCCTGCCTTTCCATCAGCATGTGGATAAACCACATGCTTGGACAAGTGCTGAGGAGCTGCCTTGTGCAGGAGCACGTGGATTCCTTTCACTTGTAGCCAGCCCGTGGCTTCCTGAGCAGCTTCCCCTTGCAAAGGCAGGAAGGATATTGGAAAGGCTGGTGGGAGGATTGCCATGTAAGAGAGCCCCCAAAAGGTGTTTGGGGACTGAGCAGTGTAATATTGCAGAAAGAAAAAGCAAACAGTAATAGGAGAGCAAAGGGAGGAGTGACAGTAACATGGATGAGTACAAGGAACAACCCAGAGAATGAGTGAAGCCTCTTTTCTTACAAACTTCTGCCTGGTGGTTGGATTTGTGTGAATTCTGTGATGTCTGATGAAGGCAGGGGGTGGGAAGTGTGTTGTGAAGCCTTTTCCCTGCTGGAAGTGGGAATAGGGTCTGTGTCCCCAGCTCTATGACCAGTCCACAAAATTCATGGGAATATAACTTAGTCTCACTTGAAAATTAGGAAGAGCTAATGATACTTCCCTTTACAAACCAACCAAAAAGCACAGAGGAAGTAGAGGCTGGAAGCAAAGCAAGATGTGATAAGGGGCTGAAGAGAAAGGTGAAACCCAACACGGTGCTGTACTGTCTGAACAGCAGGAGTGCTTTGCTTTCCTCTGCAGCTGTTGATTGACTGGATTAACAGAACTCTGCAAGAGGAACACATCGTAGTTAAAAGTCTGGAGGAAGACCTGTATGATGGGCTGGTACTGCATCATCTCTTGGGTAAGCTGTTCTTTGGGTTTAGTTCACAGCCACACCCCGGGGGAACTTCCAGATCAGAGACTAAACCTCCCCAGTCCCACCAGCAGTGACCTGCAGGCTCTGCCTTCCCTCACATAGGGAGCACTGCACGGGGAAGCAGCTTGATAATTGCAGTGCTGAGCAAAAACCCAATGAGCCACAGTTGTTTTACATCATGATTTTACTTCTGAGAAAACCTTTTGACCTGCTAGTTGACATAATAAAAAGATTGTGCACTTTGAAGTGTGCAGTTCAGTCTTGTCTGGGGGAAAGGAGGGTTTCATGAGTTGGGAGCACAGAGGTGACTTGTGGTGCTACGAAATGTTGGATGGAATCAGCACTATAATATATGTGTTTTCCTGCTTAAAAAAATAAAAATGAAAAAGTTCTAGGTCTAAAGAGCTGGTCTGGAACTGGAACTGACAAAAATCTAAGAGGCTTTTGGCACTATGTGGTGCTTGTATAAATGTGTGACCTCCTGGAGCAGCCCGTTGATCTATTGTTTCTATTTCTCCATCTCTCCTCTCTTTACTACATTTTCCTTTTCCTTTTCACTCTTATTGGGGATGCCTTTAAAATGGTATCTCCTTTCCACCAAGGCTGAGAGCAGCAGCATGAACAGGATTGGCTGATTGTCATTGTTGCCAATCAGCCAATTGGTGTGTTTCTGTATTACATTTTCACGCAATTTGATCAGAATGTGCAGAACTCATCACTTCTGTCTATGAGTTGATGTTGACTTTGTACACCACTTACAGGAAAGATCCACTAGTTGGATTTCTGTGGCACCCACCAGGAAAAGGAGGAATGGAGAGTGTTAGGGTTGGGGGATGGAGCTGCAAGGAATGACTTCAGTCCTCTCCATTTTGCAGAATTTACTGAGAATTCACTTAGTTTACTGAGACACTCAGAGGGCACAGGAGTGTAACAAGGCACGTGGATGTGGGCCTGGGGAAGCTACTGAATGGTGTCAAACATTTAAAACAAGACTTTTGCTGTCATTTTATGTTTCTGATTTATTTCTATTTTTTTTCCTGTGGTGGTGTTAAAATCCATCCTTCTGCTTCCCATGGGCTCTCTAAAAGAAAAGCTGGGATCCCTCAAGCTGGATGTTGACAAGATTGCCTTAACAGAGAAGAAACAGCGCCACAAGCTCTCTGTGATCATGGGAGCTGTGGCCAAGTGCTTGCAACTGGAGGAAAGGCAGCTCAAGTGGAGTGTGGAATGTGGGTGCAGGAGTGAACCTGGAGGGAATTATCCATAATGCCGGGGGTTCCTCTGCTCTGAGGCTGCTCTGAGCAAAGGGCTGCCAGAACGGGAATTAAACAACCTGGGTTTGATTCCTGGTTGGATCTAAAGGGAGACAGGAATCTCTGACCCTGCCTGGGTCTGTCTGAGTGTGTGGCTCGTGGGTCACTCAATAGCCCTCACTGTCCATGCAGACATCCCACAAAAAGAACTTTTGTGCTGTGCTATTGCTGAATTGTGGTATTACATAAACCCCCATCTCGTGTCCCACCCAGTTATGGCCCTCCATGCCTTTGGGTTCCTTTCCATAGGGAGAATTCATGATGCTGGAGTGCAGTTGAGCTGTTTTGCACACCAACCCCTGTTTTCTTTCCCCCCATGGAGCAGCTATCCTGGCAAAGGACTTGCTGAGCACTCTGCACCTGCTGGTTGCAATGGCAAAGCACTTTGCTCCCAGCCTGGCCCTGCCTCCAAATGTGCAAGTGGAAACAATCACCATTGAGGTATTTCTGGTTCCAGGATTTCTTACAGTAGGTCCCAGGGTCCTTTCACAAGGTTAAACTTGTCTTAGGACTGTGTAGAAATGTGTGTGCAGCTGTGAAAGACTTGAAGAAACTCGTGTTTTCCTTTAATTTCTGCCTTGGTTGGATTAGATTTGGTTTCCAGTTCAGTTCTGCCTTTAAAAGGGGAGGAACACTGTGCTGATTTTGTTCCTTGATCACAAAAAGGAATTGTCCAAACTGAAAACAGCTGTTAATGCCTGTAAAGAAGAAAAAGAGGAAATTCTGCTCTTACTGTCTCTAAATATTTAAAAAATAGAAGCATGTAGCCATAACTCATAACAGTGTTTTAATGCTGAGGGTTTATTTCTTTAGGGCAGGGAGTTTGTACTCACCTCTTTTCAGGTTCTCAGTTGAGTGAAGCACTGGGGTTTTTGATGCTTTTTGGAGTACTGAGAATTATGTAAGGGGGAAAAAGGTGCAAGGAGGTAGGAAAAGATCCCAAGTGGCTTCAGAAACAGGAAGAGTTGCCATCCTAAATCTAAGCATCCCAGGAAACTGAAGTGCTCTGCAGGAGGATTCCTCTGTGGGTGGCAGGCCAGGGCACAAGGGTGTTGTTATAGGGCAAAGGTGACAACCTCCAGTGCTGGGAAAGAGAAGCCCTTAATGCAGGGAGGGAATTGCTGCCTGCCCAAAGCAGCTCCTGCACCAAAGGCTCTCCAGGAGAGACATGGAGGGCTGGAGCTGCCCAAGGCCCTGTACTAATTGTACTGCACTTAATGAATAAATGCCCTCTGGTGATCATTGAAGGCAGCAAACAAGTCATGAAAGCCTCCTTGTTGCTTATGATGATTTGTTTGTGTGTGTGTGACAAGCCCCACATCTTTTATTGTCTTTTCAACAGAACACCTCCAGAGGATTAAAGACAGCAAATGCAGTGGAGAGGATCACAGACAACAAGTAAGGGGGGATATATCTGGTTCTTGCACTGTCAATTAGAACAGAAATAATGTGGGGGTGTTCCCCCTTGGCAAAAATAGCTGGGATCGTGCTGATGACCAAGGTGTAAACCCAGGCATGCACGTGCATGGGGGCTGTTCCTCTGATTTCTTTCCTTTTTTCCCCCTCCTCAGATTCAGCATTATGATATGATACCTTTTTTATTCTTTATCCAGACTTTTCTGAAATAATATGCATGATTATTTCTGAGGCTTGGTGTTTGTCCCTGCCATGGAATGTCATGGCAAATGCAGCAATAAAATTCCAGTACTGTAAATTTACCTGTGCCAGACTAAACTAGACATTTTCTTAAGCCACAAAGGCTTAAATCTACTTTTAATTTGCTGCTGTTATGTCACTAAATAAAGAGGAAGGAGGCAGTTCTTTTCTGATGCTGCTGTGACAGGAAGGTTTGAGCTTGCTGAGTTTGAGAGGCACTGTCATTATTGAAGGAGTTAAGTAGTGGGATACCATTTATACTCTGAGAAAATATGGACATCATTTCAAGAACTAGAAACAGATTTTCCTCCTATCATTTTTCTATGCTAGAACATCTTCAAACTCTAATATGATGAGCAGCTTATTGGAAGAGGATATTAAGGACTGTGCTTATAAAATCCATGTTCATTGGTCTGTGGGCCAGTGAACATCTCACGTGCTTCCAAGAGCTTATGCAGATAACAGTGTGCTTAAAAATGGCTGGGAAGTCACTGTGACATGAAGTTAATGGCACTGTGAGCCCTATCTCTGCCTTACAAGATAGCAGATAAGCTTTGCTTATGAATAAGATTAGCTCTGCTGAATGATTTTTCTAATTCTTGCTTCTTATTGCACTTTTAGAGAGAATACAGAAGCACAGTCAAGTAAGTGCTGGCACTGCCAAATTCAGTGTTTCATTATTATGTGCTGTCATCCACAATGTGCTGATCCATTTTTACCTCATGATAAAATCAGTGTGCTCCCAGTGAAGTTAATGGAGATTCAGGGATTTTTCCTGATCTTTTTCTCCCAAGTGTCTTCTGTTAATGTCTGTTCAAATCCACACAACACATTTTGCCCTTGGGTTACAGGCAACAGATGGGAGGTGAGACAGGAAACGAACAGTGGGTTGATGACCCAACAAAGGCCTGTCTGGGGGCAAAATATGTTATGGATTTATGGAACTATTTATGACCATCAAGGCTTCAGAATTGTGCTTCTTGTTTCTACCAGTTCCAACGTGCTTTCCTTTCCATGGTTTGCAAATCAGATTTTGAAATCTACTGATGGCAGCTCAGTAAAACCCAAGTGCCCAGAGGTTTTATCCTCAGGGCTTTTGAGGGCTGTGAAACACCTGAGGGGAAAAATATCCACGTGTCCAGAGCCTGCAGAAGGTCTGGGCACTGCTCAGGCCTCAGTGGCAGCTGCTCTCCTTGCTGCAGAGGAGCATCCCCAGAGAACCAAGGCAACTGCTTTAACTCTGTGCTGTGCCCTTCATTTTGGTGTTTTCATCCTTGGCAGAGGTGCAAACTCTATCATTTAATACATATTGATCACATATTTCACTGAGTGTTGGGAAACAAAAACCAAAACCCAACCCTAAATGAAGTGTTTGTTTCAGTGGGTGGATTTGCTGCAAAGAGAAATCTGCAATTCCCTCTTCAGAGTGTCTTATTTTTGACAGCAAGAGAGAAATCCCCAAGCCTGGCTCCAGGAGAGAGCTCTCTCGTTTCAGGCATTGCTCAGAGATTGTTTGATGGATTTACCTCTTCCCTGGCACTGCCCCTGCACCAAGCCTGGAACTGGGAGAGCAGAGACACACGAGGAAGCCCCTTCCCAAGGGAGGCTTCCCTGTCTGTCCTTTGGCAGGCATCTTCCTTAAGGAAACCCCTTCCCAAAGGAGGCTTCCCTGTCTGTCCTTTGGCAGGCATCTTCCTTAAGGAAACCCCTTCCCAAAGGAGGCTTCCCTGTCTGTCCTTTGGCAGGCATCTTCCTTAAGGAAACCCCTTCCCAAAGGAGGCTTCCCTGTCTGTC
>JAOXXN010000265.1:64787813-64803248 GCA_026770055.1 Myrmophylax atrothorax | reverse complement strand
AACCCCTTCCCAAAGGAGGCTTCCCTGTCTGTCCTTTGGGAGGAATCTTCCTTAAGGAAACCCCTTCCCAAAGGAGGCTTCCCTGTCTGTCCTTTGGGAGGAATCTTCCTTAAGGAAACCCCTTCCCAAAGGAGGTTTTTCTGTCTCTGTCTTTGGGAGGAATCTTCCTTAAGGAACCCCCTCTCCTTCTGGAGCCACATTAAGCCTCTGATCTGCCAGTTATTCAAAATAAAACCAATTAATGTTGTTTTGATACAGAAGATGATGCCTTTGATGAATTATTTAGCCGTGCTCCAGAGAAACTGGATGCCATCAAACAGGTAATTTACTCTTTTTAGTAGACATCAAAATCTGTTAGGCAAAACATAAACACTAGATCTCCACTGAAAAAGTTATTTTTTTTCTTTCTCCCCCTTCTTCCTCTTCTGTTTTCTTTAGGTGCTTTTGCAATTTGTCAACCAGCATGTTGGAAAATTAGGATTAAATGTGAAAGCCATGGAATCTCAGGTACACCAGTTTTGTCAGCCATTTGAGTGTTTCCTCTCACCATTAGGGAACCCTCCTTTTTGTTGCAGTAATTGGAAATTTGGCAACATAACAATGATTTCCAGGTTTAGGTTTAAGATACCAGGCTTCAGCTTTGAAGTTAGTAACTATTGAAAAAGTGCAGCCTTTTATTTATAGTTCCACATTTGTTGCTTGTGTCACTCTGCACACCTGGAATAGTTGGTTTAACAGCTGTATTTTACAAGGTCATTTCTTCACCAGTATGAATTTGGGGGCTTTATCTGTGGAAATCTGAAGCTCACTGTGGGGCAGCTGAGTCACTGGACTGTCTGCTTGCCAGAGTAACATTTAAATTCCTTTATTGCTAGAATGGCCTTTATTGGAATCATTTGCTGAAGCCAAATAATTTTCAGATAATTTTTCATCTAGTTTTCAGATGGAGTTATCTTGCTCATCCTGATTGGCCAACTGGAGGGTTACTTTCTGAATCTGAGGCATTTCTTCCTGACTCCGGGCAGCCCCACGGAGATGGTAGGTGGGTGTGGGATTGCTCAGAGCCACCACCCATCATCCTGGGTGCTCAGTGTGTCCCTGCAGGGCTGTGCTGCTGCTCTCTGGGGGGGTCACACCTGCAGGGGGGGCTTGGGATGGCACAAATGCAGAGCTTGGTGCCCCTAAAGCACCTTGGAATGGGTCAGTGTCTCCAAAATCGGCATCTCGTGGGAAACCAAGAGCTGTGACCTGTGTGTGTGTGGCTTCTGAAGGCTCCTGTGAGCCCCAGAGGGGCTGTGTGGTGGGATCCGTGTGCTGGCACCCAAAGCCTGTCCTGCAAACCCTGGGGAGTGGGTGACATGGGGTTTTTGTGCTCTCCTAAAAACATAATCAAGGCATGTCCAGAACACTTTGAAGGTCCCCTCTGCTTGGAAAGCTCTGGAGAGTCCCATCCTTTCCTCCCCCAGCCAGACCTGCTTGGCAGCATTTTCAGCCTCCACCAGGCACATTTCATCTGTGCTGTGAAAGGAAAAGCTGCTGTCAGCCAGGAGGCAGAGTGTGCTGGGCTGCTCCTCCACAGGTCTGGCATGCTGGAATATTTTGGGATATTTGAGATATCTTCAGGTTGTCTCTGCTGTGGGTAGAGGTTTCTCATTTGGGTCATGGAAGAGCTCTGAAAATCTTGAAACTGGAGCTGTTTTTGCTGGTTGTACTCAGATTTCTGAAGGTGAAATGTGTCAGATCCTTTTCAGTTGAGGAGGAAATCTCTCCTCTGGTGTGGTTTGCATTCCAGCTTCCCCACACAGCTGAAGCTTTCCTCTGATTCCCAACCTTAGCACAGTTAATGCCCCTGGGAAATATTTATTTGTAATGGAAATTCTCAGAGGTCCTGTATCAGTGAGTAAATATTCTCATGGAGCTTTTCATCAAGATGTTTAAAGGCACAATTGTTTGAGACCTGTGTTAAATGGTGTCAAAATTCCATTGCTGTCAGTTGGTAACTCACTCAGGGATTTGGAAAAACTAGATTAAATTTTTTTAAAATCTGAGAACAGGGGAAATAAATTTTGAAGGGTTGACTCAAACATAATCAAAGCATTTCCTTGGGGTAGTTTTTCTTCCCTTTCTCCTCCTCTCAGTTTTCAAAATTGTTTGGCCCATTGACTTGGAAAGAAAGTTTTAACATTTTCATTAACTTTATTCAGAGGAAGTCAGTGAATATATTCTTACTTAAAATTCCTTAGATGACAATTTTCCTTTTGGTTCAGCCCCATTCAAGCCTCAGAGATTTCTCTTTAGAAGTGAGGTAGTTCTACAGTTCAGGTACAAGTCAGAGCTTTGTAGTTCTTACCCTGCCCATCCCTGACATCAGAGAGGAATGTAACGGGGTCAGGTAGTGTTTCAGTACAATTCTTCCCACTGGAGTAAGTTCATTTTAGCCAAGTTACTTCCAAGCACTGGCCTTGCTGCTGAACACTTTGCCAAAGTGCTATTTACCATTTGTTTCTCCTCTGATGTTGATTACAGGATGAGAAGTGGGCTGACCCCATAACTAAGAACCTTGATGGCCCAGAGTTCAGCTGCCATCTGTACATAAATGTGTCTCTCAATTCCCCTGTGCTTTCTGACTCCTGTCACTTCAGGCATTCATTGGTGCAGCAAAGTGGGAAGGTGTAACCTTTGCTGAGATTGAGAAGATCTCATTTGTGTTGTTACAGGGATGACAACCTCATGCCCTGCTCTGATCGACTGCCCCTCCAGCTGGAGGGACAGCTGGGTGTTCAGAGCTTCACTGCATGGGTTGCAGGCAGGGGAAACCAGGCTGGAAGGAGTGGGAATGAGGGGGGAAAGGATAAAGGAATGGGGGGGGACAGGAGGGGAGGAAACCAGGAGCAGAAGAGCCTTAAGGTCCCCTCTAACCCAACCCACTCCATGACTGAAAGCAGGATGTGATCAACCTACAAGGAGACACCACTGTGTGTGTGAGGGGGTTTGTTGCAGGTGTTGGGGTGTTTATTGCCAAAGACAGTGAGGTTTACAGGCAACTGTAAAGAGAGGCAGCTCTGGGTGCTCTTGTGCATAGGAAGGTGAGGATTCTGTGACAGACAATATGATCACAAAACAACTCAGGCTGAGCTCAGGGGTGAACTCTGTGCAGTCAGGAGATGAGGATGGTGATGAAGGAGGGCCCCTGTGCTCATCAGAGCTGTGTGAACTCGGTCCTTCTGCCAAACCAGCCCAGAGCTGAAACAGCCCAAATGTCCTGACTCTGTCCAGTTGTAAATCCTAGAGAACTGTCCAGCTTTTGCTGCTGGAAGCACAGCTGGATAAAGCAACTTATTTCCCAAGTTTTCTCCTGCATTCCAGAGAGGGAAATGTGCCCCTTTTACCTGTGCTGATTCTGTGTGTGATGCTGTTTTTGTGTGGGGAAAGGAGAGAAAAAAAACAGAGGAAAACTTAGGAAAAATCCCCAACCTTCCTTCATAAGTGTGTTTAATTCCTCATGAATATTGTTAAGGATAATATCTATGCTGTTACTGTGTATGGACACCTTCATGTGGTACAGCAGAAACTTCTGGCTCACAAATGGAGCTGACCCAGACATGTCCAGTCTTTGCAGTTCTGAATAAGACACACAGACCTTTTTCCTGCTGTGTTTTTGTCTGTTCCAAGTGTGCTAAGCATTGTTAAAACCCCTCAGACATAAACTCCATGCATCTCTCAGCTCCAGGTATGAATCTGGCCTGTTTTCCTCCTGCAAACATCCATTTACACAAGTCTTTCACATGCAGGGTCTATTTTTAACCAGATGGATTCCTCTACCCACCTCATGGGAGATGTTTTGCTGGAGATGGATTTTACATCTAATTTTATATGATAATTGGTAGAAATTCTGTAGAGCACTCCATCAAAACCAAGGAGATGAATATGAGTACATATTTATGAATCATTATCTTTAGCTACTAGAGAAATATTTTTTAAAACCTTCTGGCCACTGCACTGTTGGGGAGAAAATATTTTAATATTTTCTGTTCTATTAATCCCTCTCTCTCTCTAACAGCTCCACAATGTTAATCTTGCCTTGGACTTGCTGGCAGAGGGAGGTCTTCTGAATTTTTCTGTGAGCTCTGAAGGTGAGTCATGGCATGCAGACCTGTGTGGAATGGAATGGTTGATATCCTGCTTGGCACAAATCAGAGTAATTGCAGAAAGCAGGTCCTGCAACGTGACACTGATGTTTCATTCTGTGCTGCCCCACAGCTCCTCATTCAGGAAGGAGTAGAATGGGAATAGGGCTTGTTTTGAACAGTCATTATTTCTCTGCTAAAAAACTTGGATTGTTCTAAGTTGAGTAACTTTGCTCTAAAACTGTTTGGTAATTCAGTATTTGTTGAAGATTTAAAGCAGTGACAGCTCCTGGGGAAATTACAGCAGCTGAGCTGGAGAGGAAATTATTTCTCTGTCTCATAAAAAGTTTCAGTGCCTTAAAAGCAAGTTTGTTTCATCTGGGAAGAAACCTTGCAGAATATGTCCTGAAAATCAGAATCACTGATCTCTCTATTCAGACCCAGAAGAGCTGGTGGGTCAGTCTCCTGAACGTGAAAATCACAGGTTTTAAGTGGTTATTGTGCCTGGTTCAGACCTGGGAGCTGAATATTGATCTCCTACGTCCAGGTGAATGATTTCATCACTGAATCAGTGTCCATGTTCCACCACAGAAAACAAACAGAGGAAACCCCTTCATTTAAATGAGTCCAGTTTTCCCATTAAAAATACAAAAGTTCCACAAAAGCTGCTTTACCAGCTGCTGGTGGGATGAGGGATGTGGTTACAGTACTGGGTGGTGCTGGGACTGCATGGCCTGAGGCCCCAAAAGCTTGTTGAATAAGGAAGCCAAATCTTTATGAAAAATAGAAAGGATTCTCTCTTCCTGTGGTAGTTACTCATAAGCAGGTGGGTGCTCGTGTTTGGTCCATGGCACTTGGAGTCATGGAAAGACAGAATTTAGGACTTCCTTTGGATTTTTCCCTTTTGTTCTTTTTTCCACAAATGCTTTGGGGATGGCAGCACTTGGCATGTTGAGCATTCAAGAATTGTGGGCTTTTTGCTGTTCCACACAGAGCTGAGAGTCTGAAGAGCTAAATATCCTCTCTTTATGTTAATGTTCCAAGAGTGATCTGTGTGAGCTCAGGTCTCCATGCTGAGATCCACCTCCTGTGTGAGGGAGAGAAATCTGTGCTTTCCTTCCCTCCCTCTGGCTGTTCAAACACAGAGCTGATCAGGAGAAGAAATCCTGGTGCCAGCATCCCCAAGCCCTTTTTAGATTCCCTGGGAAAACCCTCAGCTAGTCAGTAATTCATTTTGATTTAGGGATTCTTATTACAGCTACTCTGGCTTTTCAAGGATCTCATTCACTGGTGTTTCATTGTTAGTCTCTCTCCCAGTGATTTACAACAGTGTAAGAAGAACAGCAAACCCTCCAAGTCAGTTGCCCAATTCCATTGCAATTATTAAATACAAGAGCAGGTTGTTTGGCCAAGAACACAGAAGCTGGGAAAGTAAATGAAAAATGGCCAACAAAAAAGAAAGAAGCCAATGGCAACGGAACATGATGGGAATATTGCAACAAAAAATGAAGTGTCAGGTAATTCCCAGCATGATTGCTGACATAGAAGATTCATAAACAAGTAAGGCTATAAAGCCCTGCGAAATTATCCACTGCGTTCTCTGCCAGTGAAGCATTTATTTCTTACTCTGTCTGACAGCAAGACAGGGCAGTGAAGGCCACTTTTGCTCAAGTTCACTTATTAAATAATTACCTTTCTAGCTTTGTAGTTCCTGTTTTGCTTCTTGTTGCAAACAGACCGTCTGAGTTCACCTTTTAGTTGGGGAAAGGTGGCAGATCCCTTGGCACTTGCAGTGTCTCTCTGTTCCAGGGATTGCTGACACTTCCATCTGCTTTTGTGTTCCTGCTTTGTGTATCCACAGATGTTGTGAATGGAGATGTGAAGAGCACAATGAAGATTCTGTACTGCTTGTATTCCAAATACAAGACCAAAGAAGCATGAAGAACAGGGCCAAGAGCTCGAGCCTTTGTTTGTTTTTTTCTCCTCTAGCATGTCATGGTCTGATGGTTTGGATTCCCAGCTCTGTTTGCCGCTGTTTCTGTGCATGAACTTGTGTTTGACACTTGCTGTGCTGACATTGGATGTGCAAGGATGTTTTTCATACAATGTTTCACATACTCGGCCTGAGTAACTTGGAATATTGTGTGTCCATGGCCAGTGAGTTCTGTGGCTGTAGCTCTTGTTCCAGACCCTGCCTTTTGTTTGCTTAATGCTGCAAAGAAGCGCAGTGTGTGTTTGTTCTGGACTCTTTCTTTGCTCCCGAAGGTGCATTTGGAAGTTGTTGTTGCAGCCTCCCCACTTTGCTGCTTCTGAGTCACTCTGGAAACTGGAGAGCTGAAGATTGAGACACACTTGAAGCTCAAGTTCAAAGCCTTCTTTGGAGAAGTTGCCAGTGGTTTCCAGACAAGAGGATATGGACTGGACACCAAGTGAATAGGCAGCAGAAAGGAAATCTGACCTTATCAAGGGTTTGGTAAATTCCACGGCTTGACTTGGCAAAGGAGCTCAGAACAACGTGAGGCTGAGCAGTGACAGAGGGGTGTCCTGCACAGCTGGAGGAAGATTCCCTTCTGTCCTTGCTAAGCCAATGCAAACCATTGCTGGCTCAGCCTGTTGCAGCCCTAACATAACCTCTGACTAGCAGGAGTTCCAATTCCTTTGTCAAGGACATTGCCAGAGAGGCTCATGTTGTCCACACTTTGTTTCCAGTAAGAGGTGGATAATTTCTGGCTTCCTCTGCAGCTGGGAGAGACCACCATGGTGGGGTAGTGAAACAGCTTCCACCTCTTCTGACAGCCAAGGTGTGCAGCAGGGGCTCTCTGAGCCTCTCCCAGCTGAACCTGCCCAGCCACCATCCCAGCCATCCCAGCATCTCCCTCTGGATGTGTCAAGGCCGGCTGAAATTTTTGTTAGCTGTCACTTTTGGTCTTTTGTGGGGGGTTGAAATCACACCTCCTGCAAAACCTCCATCTACTCCCCTGACATTAAAATTATGTCATGTTGCAGAAAACTAGAGATCTAATTTAAAAAAAACCCAAAAGTTTTGGTGTTATTTTGGCTTCCATCTGAAGTGATTTAATTTCCTGTCGTCAGCGCCTCTGACATTTGATCTCTGGACTGATCCTCCATCTCTGTGTCAGTGGGAAACCAGAGCTCGAGTGCTGACATTTACAGATGAGACTTTGTTGGGTCTGCCTGTGGATCCAGAGCCCAGGGAAGAGCCCTGGAGAGCAGTGCTGTGGCTCCAGAGCCCAGGGAAGAGCCCTGGAGAGCAGTGCTGTGGATCCAGAGCCCAGGGAAGAGCCCTGGAGAGCAGTGCTGTGAGTGCACCCCTGCCTTGGACAGAATTGCCCTGTTACAGAGGAAAGTACAACAAGCTGCCAGTGAGCTGCAGGATCATTGCTTGCCCAGTCAATGTTAGTTCTGAGTGCTGCTCTGAATGGTTGAAGTAAAGATTTTTTCATGTGCAAGTCTCCACCACTGCCTTGCTTTATTCCTTAATGGACCTCGAACAATGGACAGGGGGAACCTGGGAAGTGTTTTATTGGTTCACAGAGCTTTATGTTGCTGTAACATGGCCAGTGGATTGGAGAATAAATTGGTTTTGAGCAGGTGAAACCAAGGTGTGGTTTGTGGAGAGCAAGAGGGCAGTGGTTTGGCAGCACTGTGGCCTTTTTCTCCTGGGAAGAAGCCAAGCTGAGCCTCTTGCCCTGTGCTGGTGCTGAGACTCCATTGCCAGGATTAGGGTTAAGGTTAGGCTTTGACTTGAGGCATTCAGGCTGTGAAAAAGGCAGTGATGGGAGGATTAGCTGGTGCTTCCCTCCTCAGGTGGTTGTTACTGCTCCAGGAAACTGTTGGATTTTTCTCTGTGTATTCCCAGTTTTCTGGTCCACTCCTCTGGCTTAAATCAATGCAGTGCAGATTTGTGGCAGGAGAAGGGTAGATCTTGGTATTTAGTAAAGAGAAAGGTCATATTCCCTTCCCAACACCAGCTTGCCTAAACCTGTTACAAACAAATAATTCTTTTGGAAACATACAGGGGGAAAACCAGTTAATGTGCTTGAATCAAAAACACAGTGAGACCAAAAATTCATGTTTTAATTTGCTTTTTATGCAGAGAGCCAATTTATAACACACTTGATGTGTCTGAGCACTTTGGTAGAGTCTGTGTTTGATTCTGAAAACATGCTGTGGAGTTTTAGTAATCCATCCTGCAGACACCCACTCCATCAACTGGTGTAGAGTGTACAAGTGCACTATTTACATTTGAGGGTAGTCACAGTCTTGGCATAGCTTTGATAAGAAAGTGACAGAGCTATGAAGAATATTCCAACACCTGCTCTAGTGGAAGGTGTCCCTGCCCACAGCAGGGGAGTTGGAATTGGATGATCTTTAAGGTCCTTTCTAACCCAAACCGTCCTCTGATTCTGTGAAACTGGAGAAAAAAAGGTATAGAGATGTAGATATATTACTGTTCTCAGACATTACATCAAGATAACCTGTTTCCTATTTCCCTTAAAACTGTAAACTAATGAAAAGCAAAATTCTTACTGTAATTACATAATTACATTTGCAATTCTCATTTTTGAATCCTGCATAGGAAGCCCTTTGGGATGGAAGGGTGTGGTCCCTGTAAAGGTGTTGGGGTGTTTTAATTGTGCTTTGTAGCTGGGCTTGCAAGTTCAACTGCCATGACTGTTCAGTTTTCCAACAGAGCCACAGAGTGACTGTCAGAATCCATTTCCAAGCAAGAAAATTCAGCCTCTTTAAAGAACTGGTAAATATTCCACAAATTTCTGAGCCAAAGAGCAGTGCAGGAGCTCCTGTTGCTGTCCTTGTCTCCCAGGGAAGTGGCTTTGTGGCAACAGCTGGGACATGAAGGGGTCTGGGGTGTCCCCAACTCCCTCCTGCCATCCTCTCTCTGTGTCCTGCCTTTCCACAGTGCACAGCCTCAAAATGGGCAGGTAAAGTCCAGCTGGAAAATGCTGGCACCTGTTTGATGGGTGGAAGTGCCTCCTTGGTGTTCTGCCTTTTATTTGTTCTCATTTCCCCCTTCTCTTACTCTTTTCCTACAGTTTCTGTTGTGTTTTCCTTGCAGGGAGACTTCCCCACAAGTGACTTGCATAAGTCTCTTTGGCACTTAGGCTTTGAAACCAGGAAAGCAGCTGATCCACATTGTTCCTGTGCATGAGCTCCAAGGGGGCAAGTGTGTGTTTGTGTCTGTATGAAGGGATCTTGCTGGTCTTTCTCTTACAGGCTGCTGAAATCTCCCCAAAGACTAAAAGCCATTGTCAACTTTTATACAAGTGACTTTTTTTTCTAGTCAATATTTTAATAAAGAATAGATGGAAGAGTTACTTTGGAGGAATTCAGTTGGTGTAGATGAGCCTTTGCTTGCTGTGGAGATGGATGGAGTTCCTGTGCTAGTCACAGTTTTCTGGGATGGTGACAAGGTGAGCAGGATCAGAGTAAGGTATGGAGAGCTGAGTTCTGAGAGTAGTGATAACAAAATGAAGAGAGCAGTTCTGCAGACTGGCACATCTCTGTTGTCCCATCTTCTCCAGCAGCCAGTTGTACTTTCTAGAACTTAAAAATGAAAAGAAAACCCTACAACAAACCACCTGTATTTTTCTGGCATGTTCATTTGAACAAAGTGCATCAGGGTGCCTTTGTCACTGATTTTTCCTCTTAGCATCTCCAGACTTCTAAGTCTCTTCCCCCTTGTCATTCCATTACAACCAGAGTCCCCCAAGCCATTCTCCTCCAGCCACTGGCTAAAGTTTCTAAGGATTTTTTCCACTGAACTCAGAATAGTGTGAGTTAGAAAGGACCCACAAGGATCATCAAGTCCAAGTCTTAAGAGGATCAAACCAGGATCAAAGCCACAACCTTGGTGTTATCAGCTCTAACCAACTGAGCCTTTCTCAGTCTGTATGTAACACATTTCACACACCTTGGCAAGAAGCCAGTAAAAATAATACAGAATGAATATAAATATTAGAGCAGAAGTGAAGAGTTTGATCAAAAACTGACTGATTATATCTGTGGAACAGTGACTGGATGTTTTTACTAGAAATACTATTGCAAGCATGTGATCTGACCCTAAACACATCCAAAGGATGCAATTCTGTTACAAAATAGAAAATAATTTAGGTAGTTTGGACCACATTAATCTGTGATACTGTCACAGTAACCTGAAGTCTTAGTGGAATCAGATCTTTGTATTTTCTCAGGTTATTTTGCAGACACACTCACTAAAATGGAAAAGATAACCTCAACTTCCAGGCTCTTTCTAGCATCTGATTTTTCTGTGTGTTCTTCCCCCTGCATATTTCAGTACTTTGGCTTTCTGAACATTTCTGAGTGAGAACTCCAGAAGATCCAACTGCTGTGATGCTGCAGTGGTTTTATGTGGGTTTTTTGTGTCTGTGTGTGAGATTTCTGGAGACTGGTCTCCCAACTGGCACTGGTAGGAATGTACCCTCTGCAGTGTAACTTCTGGATGTGTCAGGTTTGCAGTGTGCAAGTAGAATTGGATTTGTGTAGGACACGTCTCTGGGTTGCTCCCTGTGCACTCTGCAAGTTTGGGTCAGGCTCTTTGGTGGACAAATTATTGCCATGACGGTGCCTTTGTCAACAGCAAACAGTGCCAGAAGTCTGGACATCTCCTAAGGCCAAGCTTGGAGGTGGTTTTGGGGAACATTACAGCAGGGACAAGAGAAGACACACCAAGACTCTTCCAAAGTAGTGTCTCTTAGGTAAGAGCAATTTAAACATGTAATTTCTATATTGTAATACCTGTAAAGTTTGCACCCCAGCAGTGGTACAGAACTCCAGGAGCCACAAGTTTGATCTCATTGTTTTCTGAAAGTTACTCATGAGATCAGCAGCAAGACATGCTTTGATAATGCATTTAATTCCCCTGAGTCTGCCTGGAAGGGCAGGGAAGTACATGGGAAAAGGGATTTGTGTGGATCTTGGCCACCAAGCCAAAAGGGCAAGAGCTGTCGGTAGAATTTCTTCCAGGGGATCCCCACTGTAGGAATGTTGACTCTGGCTCACTGCTAAGTTTAGAAACCATGGCAAACACGTCCCCTGCACTTTATACAGAGCAGATGGTACAACAGGCTTGACTGGTTGCACTGTGTCAAATGACAGATTGTCTAGAAAAGTTTCCTTGCTTTTGGCAGACAATTTAATTCAGCTCAGAGCATGTTGCTGAAGTTCACTGTGCATCTGGGCAAAAATAGGCAGCTAACACATTTTTATGTCATCTGCTATACCAAAAGTTTCTTAAATAATAATCAAAAAATGCTAGAAGTTGTGTCCCTACTTGTTCTCTTGCGTGGAGGTGGAGAAAGGCACCTCGAGTGTGTGAGTAGGAAAAAGCAATCTGAAATCCACAACCCTGATTCATATTCCAAAGCCACAAGCTCCTTCCAGTTGTGAAAAAAATTGTATGTTCCTTCTCTTCTTAATATACCCCTTGAAATAGTTGCTCCCTTTATTTTGGAATGGGAAAAACATGAAAATCTCAGCACCCTGGACTCCCCAGCTCTGTGGGTGAGGGGAGGTGGTGCCAGCTCCGGGAGGAACCCACCTGTGAGGAGCAGCGAAGACCCCGTGGCAGATGGGAGTCATGGCAGGGCAAGAAGGGAAGTGGATGGGAGAGCTCCAAGGGCAATGTGGTACCTGGAGGAGGGAGCAAGGGCACACAGGGAGCCTGGAGCAGGAGGAGACTTGGCTGGAACTGGAGGGATAACCTGGAAGGTGCAGAGGGCAGGCGTGAGTTTTCCCAGCAGTGTCACAGATCTCATCTCACCTTGGAGGAGAATGGTGAGGGCAGGAGGACACAGTAATTCAGGCAATAAATTTGCCCAAAGCTCGGCCCTGCATGGTTGGGAACCTACAGGTCTGTGTCCCTTACAGCAAAGGGCTCAGTGACCAGCACAACCTGCTTTAATATCAGCTGTAATGTTAGCTCTGAGGTCCCAGCTTGTCCTTCTGCTGCCTGACACAGGTGGCCTCAGACCTGAGTCTTTGCTGGGCCCCACTGTGTGCAAGATGTCACTTCCATTCTGTGTTCAGAGCAGTATCATATGGGGAAGTGCAGGTGAACAGACAGTACTTCCCAAGGCATTTTTTAAAGGTTTGATTGATCAAGCAAATCAAAATCCATCAGCAAACAATCTCACTGAGTGGGCTGGGAAATTCTGTGTTCTCTGCCTTCTCCCTGCCCTGCTCCTTGTAGGTAATTCCCTCAGAAACTGGGAAATTCTGTGTTCTCTGTCTTGTCCCTGTCCTTCTCCTTGTAGGTAATTCCCTCAGAAACTGGGAAATTCTGTGTTCTCTGCCTTCTCCCTGCCTTGTCCTTGTGAGGTTATTCCCTCAGAAACTGGGAAATTCTGTGTTCTCTGCCCTCTCCCTGCTGCTCGTGATGTTGTTCCCCCAGAAACTGGGTATGCAAAGCTGCCAGCACACACTGGTGGTACCCAGGCAGCTCTGCTGCCAGAGGGAGTGAGCACAGGGTACTGAGGGCAGGAGACAAGGAGGTCTCTCAGGGTCACTGTGTGTGCCAGGGTGGGCCGTGCTTCCCTCCTACCTCCCTTGCCCAGACAGGCATTGGCACTGTCCAAAATTGGTGCTTTCTGTGCCCTGTCAGTGGTTTGGGTTTTTCCCCCCCCCAGACACCCACCACTGACTTAACTGTGAATTCAGTGGGAGTTGAACCAAATCAGAGCATTTGGGAAAATCCTTTTCAGAATATGGAGTCTGCCATTGGTGGGGATGTTTTGTGTATTGGAGCATGAACAAGGATATTTCCTCAGATTTCCTCTCATCCAAGCACGGAAGCAAATCCAGAATTAGTGGGTTAAGAATTAATTGTCTATCAGGGAACTAAAGCGTGCAGTTTATGGAAATCCTGCCCACATTATGCTTCCCAAGCAAGGGGTTTGGTTTGTAACTGATTGCTAATCAAACATGGCAAAATCCATCAGCAAGGAGCCTGAATTAGTGTACTGGAAAATTAACTAATAGCTGGAGGTGTGCTCCCCTTTGAAAGGATCCTTTCTGTGTTTTGACAGCTCTAGTAATCCAATTGCTGTGAGTTTAATTCCATATTTTTCTTTCTGGGAGGATGTGTTTTAATGCTTGCTGCCTTCTAATGAAGATTTTCATTAAAAAAAAGGCAAAAATGAGAATTATTTCATAGCCAGGAAAGCCAGTGTTGCTGGGTCAGTGTTCCTCATGCCCTGAAGGGCAGCGGTGCCACGTGCTCCAAGCAGGTAAGGCCACAGGTGTGTGTGCTCTCATCTGCCTTTCTGCAGGCTAAACTCTGTATAAAATGGCATTTCAAAGTGCCTAAATGAACAGAGTGACTAACTTGTGAATAACCCAGTAAATGAGACATTTCAGAAATCATTTTCTGGTATGAGAAGTGAGAATCTGAACAAACATGTGCTAAATTAGAGAACTTCTCGTGAAGGGAGAGACAGCAAGTTTGCCATAAAGATTACAGCTCATTGCAACTGCACCTTTCTCCACGATTGCAACTCAAGGCAGAGATACCTTTTTATTGGCAAAGGCAAAGCAAAAAGCCCTGATGTAAAACAGCACCTCTGGCAGAGCTGCTCTGCGGTGACTCTGTGTTTGCCCCTTGGGAGATTCCCATGGGGAGAGCCATTGTGATAGTGGTACCTTTGTGTTTCATTGGGGGGGAGAAAAAGCCTTTGAAGTGGTGACTGAATTGTATTTTTTTTAATTCTTCAATGATTGCCTTAAGTAGCTGAGAGAAAATCTCAGATAATGGGTCTAGAATAATAATAGCATTAAGGGCGTGCTCTCAATAATTCCTAATAGAAATATCCAGGTATATCTGCTTTCAAAGGATACTGCACTGCCTTGCTATTTTTTAGAAGAAAAAAGAAGGGACGAAAGCTGCCAACCTTTCCTTCCCACTCAGACTCTAATGCCATTATCAAGCTCTTTGTGTGCAATTTTTTGTCCTTCTTCTGGACTTTGGCTTTTTACCCCTCTTTAGGCTTTGAATCTGATCCTACACCATGTCAATAAATACACTAAGGTGCAGAATCTGGCTGCAGATCTTTACATTTTCCCTGGCTTTGCCTTGTCCTTCCCTCTACCATGGGGAGCCTGGGACAGGGGAGGAAGGAGAAGGGGGATGTGACAAGAGGCATCTCTGACATTGCTGTTGTGAACTTCTCCCAGAGTTTTTGTGGGGCTGTGGAGGGTCCCTGTGCCCCCTTCATGCCTCAGTCAGTATTTTAGAGAGAGAATCATCCCTGCCTCTGAGGTGTTCCAACCCCAGGTGCCACTGGAACCAAGGTTTCTGTCCCTCTGCTCTCATCCTGGCTGTCTCTTACAGTTTCTTTGCTTGGGAAAATGGACTTGGTAAATGCAAGGGCTTCATAAATAATCTGAAGGTAATCAAAAAATCATGCAAGGGAATGGTTAAGGAGGACAATGAAGCTGAGAGTTCCAAGACTGAAACAAAACACCATGTTATAGCACTCAGCCTGGGCAGTGAAGAAACAGAGGAATATTCCAGAAGTTGAGAAGGGCACCAGTCAGGCTTTAGTTTCTTGCAGTGCACCAGCCCAGCCTGATGATTTCTCTGATAGCTCTGGATGATAATACAAAGTATTGGAAACTCATACAGGTGTGAGAACATGATGAGAAAACATGAAAGGACTACCTAAGAATTTCTGCTTTTATTTTTAGATCACATTCCTTGTGTGACGTTACATACAACAATCTGATGGGAGGAATTAGTTGTGTTACTCTCTTTATTGGGCACAGGGACTGATCTCAGGTGCTGAGTTCAGATCTGGAGCTGTGTGAGGCCACAGAAAGCAAAGCTGGCCCTGCCTGGTGTCCATTCTCAGGGTGATTTTGCTCCCTGCCCTAAGATTTTGCTGTCAATTTGTGCTTTGGGTCAGCAACAGGTGATTTGTCAAGAAGTGACCTTTCTTAGTCTTAGCCCTAGTCCTAAGGCAGGGGCAGGTGTAATTATTCTTTTTGCACCAATGTCTTTCTTGTTCAGACTGCTGGAAGATGCCCTGTCACTTCCCCTTCCCTAAATCTGAAGGAGAGAGAAGATTCAGCTGGCAGAGGTTTGTACTTTATTACCCAGGAAGGAAACTTGTAGTTTCATGGAGTTACTGCCTATTTAAAGGCTCCTAAAGGTACTCACTGCCTTGTGGTGGGCCTTGTTTTCAGCAGTTTTTAACAGTAACCTACTCTGTAGTTTAAAAATGATTTTCCCATTTAACCATGTTAGCCAGGT
>JAOXXN010000265.1:64772037-64787713 GCA_026770055.1 Myrmophylax atrothorax | reverse complement strand
TGCAAAGAATTTTTTTCTGATCTCCAACTTAAATTTCCCCTGGCAGAGCTTGAGCCCGTGCCCCCTTGTCCTATTGCACTTTGTTACCTGTTCCTGTGAAAATAAGACACTCAAAAACAGTTTAATGGAGAAAGATATACAGGTTACCTTTATCAGAAGCCTCTAAAGGTGCACACCAGAAGGTCTGCACCCTGTAACCAGGAATGTTACAGCTTTCATAACTTCTCTAGTAATTTACATATGAGATATTAACAACCATGATGTTAATCTCATTTCCCTCTGTGCCCCACCCATGGGGTCTTCCGGACAGCCCCCTGGAGATCTTCCAGGATCTCTAGGCCTTCTTCTTATGTTTTGTCTTCTTGCTATCTACAGGTGGCTCCTCACAAACACCACAGCCTTGGCAGGGCATGAGAAAGATCACAATTTTGTGGGAAAGAGCTTCAGTAACTGTCTAGGATTTGAGCAACTTAGAAGAATCCATGGAACTTCTGTGGTTCTAAAATCTACAAAAACACACTAAATGCTTAGGCATCACACCCATGGCCCTTCCAGCCTCTGGTAAGGCAGGACAGCCCCACTCTGTCTGCCTGGTGGGAGGAGAAATCCAGGCAGATGAACTCGTTTGTCCTTAGCCATGCCAGGACCCCAAGTGCTCATCTAAGATGAGTTATCTCCACTAGGCAGTGCTGCTGCTCCTCCTCCCCTTTGCCAGCACTGATTTAAGAGGGAAAGTTTCCTACAGCAACCAGTTTCTCTGGACATTTCCTGCAGGTTCCAGTTACATCTGTTAACATTCCCAGCAAGCAAAAGCAACTGTGCAGCCCTCCCTGACCCCCAGAATGAGAGAGCAGCAAACAAACCAGGCTGGGCTGGGTTAACACTGTTAAGGGACCAGCTTCCATGTTAACTCCATGCCAAAGACAAGAATGGACAAAATGGGATAAAGGAAACTGGGTTGAAAACAGATTTCCAGATGCTATGAATTCTTAGCAACTGAGAACTTAAAATCCTGAATCAAAGGGCAAATGTAACTCTTTCCTAGGCAGACAACAAGCACAGCAATACAGCAAATTAGCAAAGAAGCTTCTTACCTCTTCAGAAGTGCACTCTGCAGTCTGAACATGCAGCGAGTGAAAAACAAAGAGAAGGTATCGCTGGAGATGCTGTTGGGAACTTGGGACATAACCAGTTTCATACCAGCAGGTAGAGGGAGCAGGAAGAATTAACTGCTGGGAAACACATCTGTAATCCCTGGGTCTCTCCCTGCCTCAACTGGCAACACAGAGGACTTGTTCTTTGAAAGCCTCATTCACAATGCAGCGTCAGTGCTAAAAGACCAAGTCTGAAACGCAAGTGATGTTGCCTGAGTGCATGGAGCACCCAAACTCCTGTAGAACAGCACCAGTAATTCTGTCTCAGAGCTGCATCTGATTTCAGGGCCATCTCCCCCCACCCCGAGTCCTTCTGTATATTCCCCAAGCACATCTCGTGCACACACACCCACCCCACACACCTGCCCCTCACACAAAAATAGCCACTGAAGAACAATTCAAGGAATCAACAGCAGTCCCACCAACAGCAAGTTCTGATAATGCATTTTCCTGCTTCTCCACACAGCCTTGCTGTACTGCAGAGCCACTCCATGCTCTCTGCACACAGAGCAAAGGGAAGCACATAGACATTTTCAGTGTCCCAGATTTCCCTGAGCTTCCCAAGAGCTCTGCAGGCACAAATGGTACTGGCTTTGGCATGCCAGGATTCCCTCCTGTGCTGATGTACAAGAACTGGGTCCCAAGTCTTCTAATGGTATCATAATTCAGTCACTCTTCTCTTGTGGAAGGACAAAGGGAAACAAGGTGATCAGGTCCAGTAGCTGAGCAACATTAAAAAGAAAACAAAAAAGCTGAAGAAACCTGTCAAAGAGGCCATTTGTGTCTGCCCATGCCAGCTCATCACCTGTACCAGGGACAGAAACAGAGAGCACTGCTTTTCTAAGTGTGCACAGACCATCCTGTTTCTCAGACTCTTGATGGAGATCACTGAAACTCACCATTCAAAAGTTCTTCCCACAGACTTGTCCACTTGGCAGAAATAAGATATAGAAAACATAGTGATCAGTATTTGTTTATTTGAATAAATAGTACAACTGTCCCAAACCATGCATAACACTCCTGCTGGGAATTTTAGCAAACAGAGCATTGCATTGTAACTTGCTTACAGTACACAACTCTCACCACTAAGCTGGATGTCTCCAGCATGTGACAAGTCCAGAATTTGATCTGCAAGGCTGGGTTTTACTAGTTAGAAATCCAGAGTAAACGCTGTTAAAAACAGTAGAAAATACTCTTAAAAATACATTAATACTGAACACACTGGGGTGTGGGGAAGGGGGGTAAGAAATCCTGTAAGGTTTAAGCTGATTAAAAAAGAAAAAAAGTCTGCCACTTTTGGGGTTTACATCTTGAAAAGCAGAATGCAGCTGAGGAGCATCTGAGCTGCTCCTGTGGGAACAGAGCTCAGTGGAACTGAGCGTGTCCAGCAGATGCACCCAAAAGTCAAGTTGTATGGACTGAAAAAGTCAGACATTCATTAAGCACTTCCAAATGTGGAAGCTTTAATGGTGCAGAGCATCCAGCATTGATCTCCACAGGACTGAGATCTGTCCCACCGGGACCCAGGGGACAAATGTGAAACCCCAGTAACACAAAGAGATGGGGAAGAACATTTTTAACATGGACTTTGCTCCTTGAGAGGAAAAGAAGCATCACATGTGTAACAGAAAGGTGTGACAAAGTGTTCAGAGAAGCTTTACCTGCACTTTCACCTGCACTGCTCTTCCTGGAAACTGCACTGACTGGGATGGAGCTCCACTGCAGCTAAATCTACTCTGCTCACAACCCTGTAAACAACAAACACAGTGACTGCAGAACAGGGAGCTGGCCAGACAGCAAGGAGCCAAGGAGTGAGGATTCTCCCTGGGCAACATTTACAAACAGACTTAAAACCATAACAGAAGGTGGTCTGACACCTGCCCCAAACTTGCTCAGGGCATCTGGGACAGTAACATCAGGATACAGTCCTGGCTGCAGGGATATCCACGTGAGGAATGCCTCAGGCTGCAGCAGAGGGACTCAGGTTTCTGCAGTGATCAGAAACAAGTAACTGAACAAAACAGACACTTCACACCTGCCAGTTCATTCCCATCTGCTCACATGGCATGAAGAAGGCAGCTGGATAATGCCAGCTCAGAAATAACCAGCCCCCAAAGCCAAATCACTCTTATCATCCTCTTCTTGTTATTTTCTGTTTGGTTTTGATATTAATATTGCTTGCAGTTTCAAAAACTAGACTCTCTGGAGGTCCTTCCCAGCAACTCAGAGAATATAAACAGCATTGGCCCTTCCTCCTCACCTGAAGGGAGGCTGGTGAATGACAACTCTTTAACAGACTTGTTTGCCACACCTAACAGTGGATTAAACTAAAAGTGTGAGAGCCTCAGGATGCCCTTATTGCACAGCACAGAATTTAGCCCAATTTCACTGACTTGCCAGGACAGCTGACCCACCCACCAGCCTTGAGTCCCCCTGTAAATCTCTGTAATAACTGCTGGGTATGCAGAGTTTAGTGGCCCCAGCTGAACTCTGGCTCAGGTAAACAATTTGTCTCCTTATTATTATGGAGGGAAGAACAAAGGTGTGTCTCCTGTCTCAGTGAGGTGTAACCTCAAGGAAGTTTCCCAAAACTGTAGTCAGCCAAAATAGACATCTTAGGATGAAACAGTTTTTCTGAGAGGAAAATGTAGATTAAGGTTCCTTCCTTTGCTCCTCTGACCATGCACAGAGGAGAGAACAGTGCCCAGCTCTTCACAGATCCCCCCAGAGCCCTTCCTTATTGCTGCTGATATTTTTCTGGGTGGCAACTCTGCCCTGAGCAATAGAAGCCCTGCAAGAGTGAGATCAGCATGGAATGAATGATTCCCAGTGGGAAAATGCCAGAGTGTCTCTGCAAAGAAAAAGAGGCACACACTGAGCCAGCAACCCTCTTCCCACGTGCCCTCATTTATTTTCCAGCTGCTCGGAGCCTAAAACATCTGAGAAAGCAGTGGTGAGTGATGCTTTGTGCTGAGGCTTTGGAGGGTGGCTGCCCACAAGGATTTCAATCACTGGGATTTGTGTAGCTGGGCTTGTTCTGCATGGAGAGAAAGGCCAATATATCTGGCACTGGTCACACACATATATCTTTCTAAAATGCAGAACATCTTGTAATTACACTGGGAAACTGCTTCTGAAGCAGAAAAATGAGAGCCCTGCCAGGGGTCTGGTACACAAGTGGATGGAGGGAAGGAAAAGGATGCTGCTAAATCCTTCAGAAAAGCAGGAAGCCTGAAACTGAAACTGGAACTGCACAAAAGTGCACCCTTTCTAGTCACAGTCCTGTTCTATCCTTGCCTGTCCTCACAGTCCCCAGGCTGGCAGGGTGGTGGCACAGCCCAGGCAGAGCTGGGGCACTTGCCCTGAGCCTCCCCCACAGCCTGGAAGGGGAACTGTTTTCTAGATGGATTCATGTTCCCAAATGGCTCCAGGCTGGGCAAGAGACCCTATCTGGTGTTCCTCCTTATTTCCTCTGTGTACAGGGCTGAGGCAGGAGAGCTGATTACACCATCAGCCAACCAGGGTCATTGGCCAGGGCCAGGGACCAGCCACAGCTGCCAGCCCTGTGTGGCAGGGAGGGCAAACACACAGGCACGGGCATGGACCCAGTGCCTTGCTGGGCAGAGGGAGAGATCCCAGGGAGCAGTTACTCCAGCAAGGCATTGCACAGTCAGTTCTGTTGGGACATTCTGCTGTCAGGACTGGTGGGCACTCCAAGAGCTTCTCCCACCTGTCCAGATCCTACCTGTGGAAGGAGAGCTGCCTCTGTTAACGACTCAGAAATATTCTCCTCCTTCTGGGGCCCACAGCAGCTCTGGAGAGGTGGTTCCCCTGGCACAGTGAGAGGTTGATTTCCCAGCCATGCCCTGGCAGTGACCAAGCCTCACATCACCCTTGGCTAAGCTGAGCCTTCCCTGGCTCATCACGGTGGGCTTTTCCCTCTCCTGGTACAAGTGTGCTCATGGGCTTCCATTCAGTATACAAATGGCAAGGATGGAGCAATCCCTGGGGTGGATAATCCCTGCCAAGCTCCCTATTGTCATTTCCATTTATATTTTGGTAACTCCCAAACACAAGCATTTTACAGAACAAATCCCCCTTTATCTTTTTCCCCTGAGGCTCCTGAAGTGCTTCAGAAATGCCACAAACTGACCTGCACAGACTGTCCATGAGGTGGGTGTGTTGCTTTGGACTGAGGTACACTCAGTTTTCTTCACAGTAGCTCAGGAATGTCATGTCCATGTTATTTATTAGCCATCTGTTGAGGTTTTTATACCTTCTTGTCCCTCCACCTTTTATTCAAGGTACACTGAATTTCTACTCTACCCAGGTGATATCACCTACTTTCTACTCACTGAGCTTATTCCAGGGCTTTTCCCTCTGAACATGACCTGGATTTCCCCACAGAATAACATCATAGAACACACACCTCCTGTGTACATACATAAATATACATTATACCCTGCTGTGACAGAGCTGTTCCCTGGCACAGCCATTCCATGGGAAAAATTGCACCATTACTCTGTGTTAATCTGATATTTTGTACAAGTTTTCTTTAGTGTGGTTCCATTACACTTCCTCCATTGGCATTCCTATTTTGCAGCTCTCCAGTGTTTATCTTTAATGCTTTACATGCCTTTTAGTTTTTCTTGGGCCAAGCCCAACACATTTAGCCAGCCTAATTTTTCTTAATAAACCTGTCCCTTTCTTCAAACCTCTGTTGGGGATTTCATCGGTACTTCACAGGAGACACAGATGTGGTGCTAAATCCCCAATGTGTTACTGTCACCTGTCAACCAGTGGAGGAAGAATGACTGGCAGTCTTACAAAGAAAGGAAAAAAAATATTTTAGAGGCACGTTTCTTTTTAATGAAATTCTGTAATTTGACTATGTAACTAAGAAATTACAGCTAATTTAGCTGGAAATGGGATTTTGAAGGGAATTGCTCTAAGATAACAGCTTAAAAGGGTTTAATCTTTTACTCATTCCTATTCTGGTGGTTTTTGTGTCTGTGGATTTGTTTCTTTGTCCTTTTTGTTTTGGCATTTGTTTTAGTTTTTATTACTTGTTTTTATTATTGTTTTGGGGGTTTGTTATTGTTTGGTTTTGTGGGGGTTTTGTTTTTCATTTTTTTTTTTCACTTGAGGGGTTTGTTTCATGGTTTTGTTTGGTTTTTGTTTGTTTCGGGTTTTTTGTTTGGTTTTTGTGTGCTTGGAGTTTTTTGATTTTTTTTTTTTGTTGGTGGTGCAACAGAAAAATAAATCTTTTCTATTAGAGTGAAATCCCCCCGGGCAGTGAGGCTGAAATGTGCCTGGAATCCCAGTCTCCTATTAGAGCTGAGCTAATCATGGAACTTCATCAGATTTGTCAGGCAAGTAGATATTTTCTCCTGCATCTGTTTAAAACAGACTTCTGGGCTTATTGACTGCAGAAAGAGCAGAGGCAAGAGGAAAAAGGATCCAAAGCTGATATGGTGCCTGTCTGATCTTGTTTTCTCTGGTGTTCCTCCTCTGCAATGAAAAAACCATGATAAAAAAGCCTTTCTGAGAGCCTGTACACTCTCAAGGGTCAGGCACTGAGTTCTGCCCAGTTCTTCTCATAGTTTTCAGTAAAATAATGAAAAATCTCCAAGTACATCAGTTTGCTTCTCTTGTAAAACAGGCAGACCTTCAGAAAGGTGTTGGGGGGGGTTGAGTTGCTACTTTTGAATTTTTGGGGGAGTTTCCAGGTAACATCAAAAACTCTTTACACTGGATTTGCTTTTTGCTGCTTTGGAGGCTTCTGACTTCCATGTAACTGGAATGAGAGTGAGGGGCACTGCTGGCATGGAACAGATGCTGCCTCCTCTCACTGCAGGGCTACCTGCACCGTCTCCATCTCCAAAAGGCCTCCCTTTGGTGAGTGTTTGAGCAGGAACATGTGCTAAGGCAGAGCTTTTCCTGCCTCAGACACTTCCCTCCCCTGTGGTGGGAACCCTTCCAGCTCGTTGGCGTGCGCTCCGCCGTAATCCAGGGAAATCACTTCGGCAGCCAAAGGCAGATTCCACGCTGATGCCTCATGTCTTAACAAGGACAGTCCTTTGGAGTGCTCTCTGAGTCTGCTGGCTGAGGGAATTTAGGTTTTAGGAATGTGCTGCAGAAATGACATCTCGGTTTGGCTCTTTTTTCTGGCTCAGTTTTGTGTAGAAACGGCTTGGAAGGATCAAGGAAAGCTTTGCGGGCTGACAAACGTCATGACAGTCTCAGAAGGTCCCAACTGGGAGCCCCAGGCAGGAGAAGGTGATGGCCCTGGTGGGGTCTTTTCTCCTAAATTCTCAGGAGCTCCTCACCACTGTGAAGGTTGGTAGAAATCTGAGGCACTCAGGTGAGCCTGGCAAGTATTCCAGGAATTGTTCCATGAATCCTGACAGTCACTCAGGTGACCACATTCTTCATGCAGAAGTTGGGATGAACACAGCACTGAATCCATGGCATGCCCTTGACACACTCTGTGTGGGACCAGAAATGGATTTTAATGTATTTATTTATTCCAATTCCCACATATATCCGTGTATAAACACACACAATTGGTATTCTTTATCTAAAATCAAGGAGGGTTGTTGTTTTTGGCTTTTATTCCTCTGAAAATAATTGTGAAAGTAGTGAAATTTTGCAACAGGTGGGGTGGTTCAAAAAGAGGCAATGATATTTTGGTAGGCAAGTAAGAGTCTTCTAAGTTCAGTTTTCACAGTTGTCACAGGCTGTTGTTTCCCTCGGCTGACTTCACAGCAAATCTGCAGTTGCCTGAGGCACAGAAGAAAGTCTGAGAATCAGGAACCTGTGCTGCAGGATGAGGAGCATCCTTTGGTGGAGACATCAAGATATGCTGCCTTCCTGTTCTGTGGTTTTGTTGGAAACTGGTAATTTATTTGTTTCTTGCATCCTGAGAGTTTCTCCTTTAAATTTCCCCCATAAAAATCATTAATTGCTTCAGAATCAAACGAATCAAGGCCATTTACCAGAAATAGCAGAGCAGCTTCTTGGAGAGAACAATGTATGCCCCAGACTGGATTCATTCTGCCCTTTCCCTTGGCAAAACCCTGCAAGAGTTTGGTTTTCATGATTTTTGAAATTAAACTTGCTGACTTCTTATTGCTAAATCATATTTTCATTTAAATATCGGCATAGTCTGACTGGCATTTAAAAGGTCTGTTAAATAATTATCCTGTATAGAAAATAAGTTGTTTCTATTGGAATGAAATAGTGCAGGTTGACTGGAGATTAGTTTGTTCTTGTTGAAAAATGTTATATGGCTGCTTTGGATAAACCAAATAATATTGATCCATGTAGAAAATCAGGTTTGGCCACTAAGCTATAATAATAGTACCATAGGTGATAGCAGTAATAATAATAATAATAATAATAATAATACACAAACAGCTTTCCTTGCCCAGGTCTGTTCCTGTCTGATCCTTGGTCATGTAAAACCAGCTTTTCAGTGGGATCACTAATCATGTCCTCACTCTGGATGTGCAGGTACCCTGAGCACAGCTGGAGTCAAGCTGCTCCTGTGAGTATATTAATTTTGGTGTTTGTTCGCTGGTTTGAAGCCATTTGTTTAGAAATAGATACAAGTACCATTGGCAGTAATGTCTTGGAGAGCCACATGAGAGCTCCTTGCTCTGGTTTAAGAGGAAATGTGTGCACTGAGGAGGGCTGGGGCAGTGGGACAGGAGGGCAGACCACAAGAGGTATCCTGTGTGCAGAAGCCTCCAGAGGTGCCCTGTGGGAAACCCACCTGTGAACAGGTATTTTAAAACTGTGTTTTTGTGTATATGTGACTGAATTCAGATCCCCCTCAATGCCTTCAATCATACCTGTCCCAGCTGCTTGGACTGTGATGATATTCCTGTTTGTGTGTGCCAGCTGAAGGCGTGGCAAAGGATGTGGGGTGGCAAAGGATGTGAAGTGGCCCCAGTGCAGTGCTGGGGCTGCAGTGACAGCCACAGAGAGCCCTGGGGCTGGTGACACAGTGGTGATGCTCTCTGGGAAGCAAAACCAGTGAGGGGGGTGCTTTATTCACTGGAAAACAGTGAACTGGGACTTGTGCTCCCACCCCTTGTGCTGGAGGGGATCAGGGTCTTACACCCATCCCTGCTTTGCTCTTCCATTCCTGTTTTGGTCCATCTCCACCTTCATAGAATGATAGAATACCTTGAGTGGGAAGCACCCACAAGGACCATCCAGTCCTACCCTCAGCCCTGCCCAGGCTCATCCCCACAGTCACCTCCTGTGCCCCAGAGCATCATCCAAACCCTCCTGGAGCTCTGGCAGCCTTGGGGCTGTGCCCACTGCCCTGGGGAGCCTGGTCAGTGCCCACCACCCTCTGGGGGAAAAGCCTTTCCTGAGATCCAACCTGACCCTGCCCTGGCACAGCTCCAGCCATTCCCTTGAGTCTTGTCAGTGGCCACCAGGGTGAAGAGATGTGCTTCCCCTGCACCTGTTGAAGACCACAATGAGGTCTCCCTTCAGTCTTCTCCAGTTGAACACACCAAGTGCCTTCAGTGTCCTCACACGCTGCCCCTCAAGGCCTTTCCTCACCTTCTTTGCCCTCCTTTGGACACTCTCTAAGAGCTTTTTAATACAGTGGTGCCCAAAACTGCCCCCAGCCCTCAAGGTGAGGCCACCCCAGTGCAGTACAGTGCAGGGCAGGACAATCCCCTTCCCACTTGTTCTCACCAAGCCCACCCCATCTCCAGACCCCAGACTTGGAATTTAGGATGCACTCAGCCTGGCAGTGCCCTGCCAGAAGGTGAGAAGCCTCCCTGGGGTGGGACACACATGGTGGCACTGAGCAGGGGTGCACTTGGGGGCTGTGCAGCCCTGGGAGCTCCAGGGGACGTGGTGAGGCAGAGACTTGGGGGATCTCTGAGTTCTCACATGGTACGGATGGGATGAACAAGATGGGATCATGGAGAGGCATCTCCTGCCCTGTTGCTGCTGCCACCCTCACACAGAAATAGCAGTTTTTCCAAAAGATCAGCAGAGAGAAACACATCTCCCATTCACAAGCCCACGTTTTCTGAGGAAGGTAAATTATCTTGTCTGAAGCTTTTAATCTGTAAAAAAAAAATAATAATCTCCTTGGAGGTAGGCATGCAGCATCCATGCAGAGGGCTGTAATGGCTCGGTAATAGGTGCTGTTCTCAGCCCTGCCTCCCCCAGAGCTGAATGCACAATGCCAAATTCCAGCTCAGCACACTATTCAGCTGTTGCTGAAACGCGGGGAGACACTCCTGTTGTTATGCATTTGAATTAGGGGACAGGAAGATTAATGGTGTGCAAATGAGCAGCATTCTGCCACGAGTAGTTTCTGCTTTCCTTCGCCACTGTCCTCCCCAAATGACAACATCTGCTTACGTTTACCGCCTTCAAATGGTGTATTAAACACCACATTACATAGTGAGTCATCCAATTTCCCAGGCTGAAATGCATCGAATAAGGGGAAAGCTTTTGCTTCTGCGAACCTCTGCTGCCCCTTTGTCAACAGCTGCTGTCAGGAAACATTCCCAACGTGCAGCTCGCTTGGAATTGCTGGGCTTTGTGACTGTCTGGTGTTCCTTAGCTTTTCAGTTCGAGGCAAAGTATTAACTCTGGCTGCAGGTTGCTCTGCCTTCCTGATAATCCTCACCGCATCGTTATCACACCATCATCTTCTGTTTGCTGCCTTCCTCAGGGCAAATGGATTTTTTCCTGGGGGATTGTTACAGAGAATCACTACTCTGACTGTCACAAGGCAGTATTCTGCTGCCAGGTATTTTTTACCTTGCATTGCAGCTAAGAAGTGTCTGCAGTTGCCTCCTTCCCTCTCTGATTATCTTGTCTGTGGCAAACAAACCCATTTTCTCATTGATCTCAACATTAAACCAATTTTTTTTCTTTTAACAAACTTGGGCAGGACTCAAAGCATGAAGTGCTGACCTAAAACGTGCCTCTGCCAGCTCTTCAAAGATTTGAGGTTTTAAAAGGGTCTGGCCAAATTTAAAGACTTCCTTCACCCCAGCTTTTCAAATGGCTTGGGGTTACTTAAAAGTCACACTTGTAGGTGCAATGAAGGAGAAGGAGCATATCCCCTGTTCTTTCTTTTATGCACCACACATGAGAATGTCATTAAGGTAGGAGAGTGTTAGCTCAAGGAAATATGGGAAGTGTTTATGGCAGTTTTTAATGAGAATTAATTTAGTCTGTGAACAATCCAGGAGAATCTACCTGAGATGCTGAATCAGAGGTGGGAGTGAACTTAATACTTTTTAAAAGAATGACCTGGATTTAATACTTGCCTTGATGAAATGCGAAAGATTATAATTTACTGCCCTGGGTATAGTTAGTTCTGTGCTAGGATGTTGCTAAAGAAGGGAGTGTTTTCCATTCATAAGACATCTCGTTGCCACAAATTTTAGAAATGTGCATCCACCAATATTTATGCCCTCATGGGTTATTTTGGTTACTTTTAATAGGAATTTTAGCCTAAATTAGGAAAAAACTCAACAGGATACATTTGAAATCATGAGATAAATCATTACAATTAGAACTCCGGCTTAAACAGACAATTTTGGTCAAGATTGTGTTAAAATGTATTAGATAAGTTGTTAATTGCCATTTGCTGGTTTAAAATCTCATTTACAATGTTCTGTAATGATCTGAATTGTCCTTGGTTTCTCAGTGTATGTTTTACTTAGAGGGGTTTGTTCTTAGGGAAGGAAGGAAAAGGTGATGGCTGAAAATGTGTACAACTACTGAACTGAAGAACAAAGAGTATAATCTCTTTCAATTAAACCTCTCAACTTGGGTCTTGCACGTTTTAGTTTTTAAAATAACTTTTAAAATGTGTTCAATAAAGAAAAATTCCAAGTGAACCTGGGCAGGCAAAAATTAATAATCTACTTGCGAGTAATAATCTATTCTGAGTGAACCCAGGCAGAAAAAGTGATAATCTCCTCAATATGTTGTACAGGTTGCTGAGTGGGAAACAATAGATGGCAGTCAGATTTCTGGGATGAAAAGTCCAAAGCATGTCACTTTAGCCCTCTGGAGAAGCCAAGCAGCTTCTCTCAAATTAGGATACATGGCTGAGATACTGGTTTTGTGCCGTGTTTGAATTAGCTTTGAATATCTATGTCAGTGTCTGTGGAACTATTTTTGGCAGCTGCTTTGCTGTGTTACGGTTTTTCACTTCTAATCTGTGGGTTTACTTTTAATTAAACCCCTGGAACCTCATGTTATTGTATGAGTAAGGGTGATGAGTATCCTCTTAGCAGAGCTGAATCAATAAATCAAGGGAGGGGAAAGGAAATCAAAGAAGGGAAGAATATTCAGAGCGATATTTTGGGTCAGAGCTGCACAAACTGGTGTCTGTACACACATATTTAAAAAAGCCTCCAATTTGCCCCCCAGAAAGTGTATTGTTTGATTTTCACAGCCACATCTGTATGTGCAGGTCTAGAAATGAGAAGAAAACACTTCCTTTGGTGAAGGGGATGTGAAACGCAGGGGTGAAATGGGCACAGGTTTGGAGCAGAGCTCAGTGACACACACACAGTATTAACTGACCCAGATGAATTAAAAATCAGGCTGTAAGAATATTCTAAGCTGTCTTTCTCAGCTTCTACACAACCAGTGCTTTCATCTCATGCAAATTAACACTAATGAACATCCACACACTTCCCCCACCAGTGTACATTGAGACATTATGCAGGATAAACAAGCCAAACACAGTTATTATCATTTTCATTTGACCATATTGTGGAGATGTCAAAATATTAGCTGGGAAAATTAATTCCTCCAATTTGACATATGGTTTTTCCTGAAGTGAAATCAAGGGTAGCAGTCATCCTCCTTCAAGTCCTCCCACAGTATTTCTGTAAACCTTGTCCAAGACTTCAGTTGAAACACCCTCATACTTTTAACTGGCAGGAAGTCAGGAAGTATTTGTGTTTGTACATCCCTTTCCTAACTTCCCTTCTTCAGGAAGGGCAAATAGGCAAATGATTGTGTGGGTAGCTGGTGGTTCCTCCATCCTAGAGATAACCCAGCATTGGCTGGAGGATGCCTTCAGATACCCAAAAGCACTTCATGAACAGCAATATTCAATTTTATGCTGTTGAAACCTTAGGAACTGTTTCTTTCACGGCTTTGCTCCAGGACTTGGAGAGCTGAAGGGGAGGGACATCCCAAGGAGGTCTCTAATTTCCTTTGGGGACAGATCACAGATCCTTTTAAAACTGTATATGCTTTTGTTTCTTTTTTGGACAATTGTCACAGCAACTTAAAGGTCCTAGAGGTGTCAGAAATTTGGGGGGTTTTGGATTTGTTCATTGTTTTCTGGAGAAAGAAGTCAATACCTGAAGATAATGTATTTTGGATAATGCATGAACATCTTACAGTATTTAAAATGATTACAGGGTTTATGCATTAATTAGGTTGCCTTCACATGTAAGTGGGTTTTGGTGTCCTTAGACATTTGTGACTAAGGTGTTTATGCTCTGTGGTAACCCTGCATGTGGCGTCATTTCAATTTAAAAAAAAATAGAATTATTGGAATCTCTTTAAGAAAACACTTCATCACTCTGCCACCTACAGATTGCCTTAACACCCCTGCCTTTTACACAGCGTGAGGCACCTCCCTCTCTTGCCACTGAGAGTGAAACAAATGTCCACCCATTTCCCACAGAACTTTTAAAACTCCCTATTTTTAATTGGAGCTTTGAATGCTCTCTGCTCTTAGAGCAGGGGTGATGTTGACACTGGTATGTCTACTTTTTCTCACTCCTCTTTTTGTGCTTCTTCTTACAAGGTCTTCAAGCCACCTTTTGCCTTCCCAGGGACAAGGGATACGCTGAAGGGTCCAGTGTTGCCATGGTGGGGACAAACTGGGGAGGTTGAATTAATGACACTTACTTTTAAGTGTTGGAAGAAGGAGACAGAGAATGTCAACCTTCCACTGTTTCTCTGTCTTTCCAAGTTTTTGCTTCTCTGCTGTAGCTCTGAAACTTTGCCTGCAGAAATCATGTATTGTTTCCACTGCAAAGACAGGCAAAGATAAGGCAAAGTTGCAAACAAAACTAAACCAGTGCTTGTTTCTGAACACAAAGCCTGGCAAAAAAAGCATTTGGGCAAATTCATAAATACAGGGCTTTGCCTTTTCTAATTGATCAAGTGCAGGGGATGAAAAATTACTGATTAAAAAAGTATTTTGTTGAACATGTTCTATTTAGTGTGAACAGCAGCCTCCTGTGCTGCTCCAGCATTCATTGTGTTGCAGTTGCTCCAAGAGGGTTCCCTGTGTCCAAGTACTGTTGCACATGGATTTTCTTACTTCCATCCTCCTCCTGTACATATAACAAACAGTACAGGTTTTAGGGTTAGGGACCTGAAAGGAAGATACACAAAATTCTGTGATATTAGCCGAGTTATTTCTTTTGAGGAACATGAGAAGTGTTGAAATCTCCCTGAGAACAGGTGGCTGGAAAATTAAGAAATCAAACTCCAGATTAATTGGAGCTAATCCACTGCTGGTGTGTCTGATCAGCACAAACTGCCTGCCCCGTGACTGTCATGGTTGCTGGGTAGATTGTTGGTGGCATAATGAGATAAACTGTGACTGTGTGCCCTGGTGTTGGCTGTGGCGAGTTCATTTTCCTCCTGGGAGCTGGTGCAGTGCTGTGGTTTGGATTCAGGGTGAGAGGAGTGACAGCTCACCAGTGTTTTAGGTGCTCACTCTCAGCCAAGGACTTTCCAGTTTCCCACGTCCCACCACCAAGGATCCAGGAGGGAGCATGGCCAGGACAGATTCCTGAGCTGTCCAAAGGGCTGTTCCACACCACAGGGCATTGTGCCCAGTATATAAACTGGGAGGACCTGGCTGAGCACTGGCCAGCAGCTGCTGAGCAATTGCATTGGGCATTCCCTGGGCTTTTTTCCTCTCTCTTTTTCATTACAACCGTTACTGGTTGTCAGTGGTATTATTATATTTCATTTGGTTTCAATTTAACTGTTCTTTCCAACAGGGCAAAATGCTTTTGCCTGAGCAAATCAGTTCTTACTGTGCTTCCCAGAGTTCAGCTTGTGTGGGTGTTGGTTTGGGGGTAGGATATCTATAGGAGAGTATATATACTTATATATTGACCCATTTTTGTTTCCATGTCCTCCCAACCCTTTGCTCTCCTGCTGATTTCCCCTGGCAGGGACCAGCCCAGCTCCTGGTGAGAGTTCAGCCTCATCAGCAGGGGAGTTAATGAGGTTTAGTGACAGTCTGGGATTCTGGTCAGCACCAGTAATTGTAATGACATGAAAGCAAGGGGGAACAGGACTAGCCATGGCTTTTCAGGGCTGAACTTACTGACACACTGAACTTTGAACTGTCACTTGCACACTTGAGACACAACTGCTCTTTAATTCCCACAAACACAACTCAGAGCTAATTTAATTACCCTTTTCTCCACAGTTCTTGGGAGCTACTGCATACAAAAAAGAGGAAAAGGGGG
>JAOXXN010000265.1:64731311-64756985 GCA_026770055.1 Myrmophylax atrothorax | reverse complement strand
GCCCTGGGCCTGCTGGCCACGCTAGTTTGGATCCAGGCCAGGATCCCATTGGCCTTCTTGGCCACCTGGGCACACTGGTGGCTCCTGTTGACTCCTGGCACTTTGGCTTCTGTAACTGTTGTCTGGATTCATGGGAGGTTGATCCTAATAATTAAGAGTTGCTCCTTGGAACAAAGAATGAAGCCTGCACCTTAGTTTGGGTATGGGGGAAACAGGATTCCCCTTCCCATTGCAGATGGAAAAGCATCTTCCCATTAGAATCATAGAATTGATTGGGTTGGAAAAGACCTCTGAGATCATCAATTCCAACCATTCTGCTCCTCCTGGTGTCTCTGAAGGGAAGGAGGCAGGAGGAGCTGAGATGTGCTAGCAGTCACTTGCTCCCAGGCAATCAGACCCCAGTGCTAAGTCATTCACTTTATTAGTCAAAAGCCTTTTGCTGGTCTGAACCATTGTGCTGGATAAAGTCAAGGCTGTTTGGATTGAACAATAAAGCTTGTGACCACAGGTAGTATTCTCAACTATATATAGATGGCCCTTGGTGTTTCTTCCCGTGACTGCACTGTGACTGTTTATATAATTTGCCATTAGTCATCAACAGACTGCAAAGATTGCCAGTGGAGGTGTTGACTCAAACTGAGGGGTTGATCAAGTGGTGTGGCAAATTCCAGCCTTTCTGATCAAAAGGTCTTGTCTCAAGGCAGTGTCTGTTCTGGGTCGAGCCCTAGTCTGGATTTAGGACAGGATTTTACTCTGTGATCCCATTTGTGTGATGCAGCTTTATGATTCTGGGATATATATGGCTGAGAGGGCTTGAAAAGAGACTTTATCCTGCTTCTTAGTCCATGTTTGTCAGTTCCAGTGGCAACTTTTTTCTGCTCAGTAATACATTTGTCTTCTTCTGGAGATGAGGAAAATGAGGTTCACTTTCCTGTAAGACACTGGATTTTAGTCATAAATGGAGACAGGATGTTGAGCAGGAGGAGCTGCTGCTCTTACCCATGTCAAAACTACTCATGAGCTTGGTTAGCCTTGCCTGTCCATCCATGGACCCCACCAGAAACCAGGCTGGGAAGGAATCTGTCTCTGTGTGAGTTCCTCAGAGACCTCTGGCTCTTTGCCTTCCTCTACAGTGGCTTAAGCTCACCTGGAAACCCCACCTGATAAATTCCCTGGCACTGCAGATGTGTAGGTGACACTTATTTTCCTTGCAGCCATTGCATTTATAGCTTTTGGTATTTTATCAGAGGCCTTGCACGTTTTTGGCTGTTTGAGGGGACTCTGTACAGACTACTATCAAATTAAAACAATCAGAATGTGAGAACTAGGAAGGAATGGTTGGTTTGTGTTGTCAGATGACACACAAAATCCTGCAGTTTGGGCATTTGTTTGGGGTGCACAAGCCCATTGTCTTTGAGGTCAGTGAGGAAGTGAAAACCAGTTGAGTAAAAGTAAGGAAAGAGTTGTTCCATTTTGCTGCCAAGCTGTTCAAATGACCAACTTTCCCCTTCTGTGGTGATCCTCAGAGACCTTGGGTACTCTTTCCTTTACAAAATCTTAGGTTTCACATATACCCACAGTTGTTGTGTCACCTTCTGCCTCTGCAAAGCTGAATGTTGACTGCAGGTGTTCCCAGGAGACTGAAGGCACAATAAAGCTGCCAAGTAATTGGTGCCCCTGACTCTTATGTTCTGCAACACAAGGCATGTTGGATTAAGGGAAATGAAAGGGAAGATCTTCAGGGAGCTGCATGCAAATTTTGACTGGCTGTGGTTTTGGAAGTCGAGGAACAAGGCGATACAGGGAATGCTTTTTAAGCTGTTCTATCAAGTGTCATATATCTGTTTTAATATTTCATGTGATGTGGCTTCTTTCAGACGATCAGCTGGATTATCTGAGATCAGAGGAAAGGGAGTGATACTGCTCAGCTGCAGAAAATAGGAAGAAAGCACTGCCATGGCAGGGTAGGGCACAGACACACTGACTGCAGAGCATTGGCTATTTATGGAGCTTGTTTCAGTACACACATCTTGCAGACAGCCAGTCAGAGTTCTTGAGGTGGAGGTATTTTAGTTATAATCAATAAGTTTAAAAGAAACTTAAAAAAAATACTATACAACACTGTTTTAGAATCCTTCCCATGGGGTTTGTTAGATAAGACCATCAGATGTTTGTTTTCTGGACAAATTTACTATTTGTGTGCTTACTAATTATAATGGAAAGGCCTAATAAATTATGTATCTATGTTCAACAGCTTGCTTTTGAAACAAAGCAAATTGGCCACAACTCTCATTCCTCCTATTTTTTTTTTTTTTACCTTTCTCTTAAAGGGCAACACTTTGAGGAAAATACTCCTGAACCGCTACTTTAAAGGGGAATATGGAAGTGGCATGAATGGGCCCCTGTGTGCCACCTACAGCAAAACTGCACAAGTGGGAGGTAAAGCAACACACAGCACAGTCAGGAGAACAAAATTAGCAGCACTGAGTTTTTTCTAATAGACACACTGGAAGTGCTCCAGGGATTTAGTTGGTAAATAAATCAAACGTGTTCTGTAACTGGTCAGAAGAGAGGTAGGACCAGACTTTTCCTGTTTTCAAGTTGCAAAGAAGCCACTTGTCTCAGATTGGTTCTGTGGGACCCACAAGGATCATCAAGCCCAACTCCTGGCCCTGCACAGGACATTTGGAGGTACCAAAGTAGGTACCAGTAAATCAGCACCCAGAAGTTCAGCAAAGCACAAAGTGTTTAAACAAAGATGTTGCTGTTTCTGGAAATTAAATGGGTTTTTTACAATTCTAGATCATTTACTGATATATGAAAAAAAAAAGATTTAAGGGGAAGCTTCTTGCAAAGACACTGATTAGACAATGGAACAGATCTCCTTGGGGGGCTGCAGGATGTGTCAGTTCTTGAGGAACCTGCTGGAACTACCTTGAGCAGGGAGTTGGAATAGATGATCTCTACAGGTCCATTATAACCCAATTTTTTTATTGTTGTAGAAGCCACAGAAGGTTCCTGTAGGATGTTTTCTAAGCAAACCCAAAATAATGCATGCCATAGGAAATGAGGCAGAGGTTGGGTACAGAGCCAGGTCAGAACACCTGCCACTGCGTTTTCAGCATATATTAAAGGCATGCTCAGATTTGTGGGCATTTCCAGATGTTACCCAACTGTTCCTCCACAGCTCTTTCAGTGTAGACACTGGAAATGTTCAGCTTTGATATCCTGCCCACCAGATTTTTCCCCTTAAGAAACAAGAAAGTAAAGATGTACTTTGTTTTTAGTTCTCTCTCTAAAAATTGTATCTGTGGCTTCATCACAAACAACTTCTACACCATTTTAATCAGATTAATCAAAGTAGTACTGACTGATTAAAGCAGTACTATATTTTTCCTAATGAAGTAGACACAGTTATATCTTTATAGAGGTAAGTACAGCAGGAAAGATGATAATCTGTGATAATAAAAGCTGGCTGATTTAATCAGCTAATGCAATTGAGCAAAACTTCTTCAACCCACACCTTTACTTTGGATTAACTCAGGTCTCTGTTCTTAAAGAACGTCATCATGACGTTAATGATGGAGGAGTTGTGTTGGCAACAGCCTTTGGCTGGGAGGTCATGGCCATAACCAGAGTGGATTTACCAGGACACAATCTTGGTGCAGATGAGACCTGAGACTGAAGAGCAGCTTTAAAAGTGGCCTCAGAGCACTGACCACGCTCCCAGTTTAGCGTGTGCAGCAGTGGAATTAAAAATTAAACAAGGGGTTCAGTGAACAAATCAGTGACTGTGTTTCCAACTTCCTTATTGTCTGAATGTCATGACAGAACAATGGTCGGGGGACTTGTTTTATTTCTTATTCTTAGAGCCCAGCATTGCAGTTTCAGACAAAAAAAAATCTTGTTCTTATCAAGGGGAATTTTGCCTGCAACAGAATTTCCAAAGTAAATTTATTACTTTGCTATTGTGTGCATCATTGCTAGTAAGAGATACATTTCCACATCCAGATGTGACAACAATGAATGGGATGTGTATGTCTTAATTTACAGGTGGATTTTCAGGACAAGACTCAGATAAGGCTGGGGTGACCATGTTTGATATTCAGTGCCTTCTGGATAAAGAAGGGGCCTCAGAACTGGTGATAGATGTTATAGTAAACACCAGGAATGACAGGATTTTCTCAGAAGGCATTTTGCTTGGAATTGCATTGCTGGAAGGTGGAAATGCACAAACACAGGTACTTATTTAATATCCTTATTCACATATTGATTTTCGAAAGCACAGAGTCTGGAGACAAATAAAAAGAACCTTTTTGCTGTGAGTTCTGTGAAAAGTTTGTCACTGTAATATGTCTCACTGTAATACAAAGGTAAATATGCCCTATTACTATGCAATATCTCACAGTGTAGGCTCTTCAATAGAAGAAAAAGGTTTTCAGCTCTCCCTTTCTGTGTGCTTCTTTTAATCTGATCTTTGCCATGTGGGCATTGTCTCCATTTATTTTATATCACTCTTTGTCAAATCAAAAATAATAATCCTTTTAAGTATATAATAGCAATAAAAAATATTTCCTGGAAACCTTCAGGGACATTTATCAGAATCTCCAAAGGGAGGAAAACTGGGCAGCTGAGAAGACCAGTATCCCAGTCCATAGAAAAGAACTGCTTTAAACTGTGGATTTTAGTTTTTTGTAAATTATATCCCTCTCATCCATCTTCAGATAAGATGATTGAAGAAAGACAGAGAACTGAGATGATGAGGAAAGGCTGGGAGAGTTGGGATTGTTCAGCCTGGAGAAGAGAAGGCTTTGGGGTGACCTCATTGTGGCCTTGCAGTGCCTGAAGGGAGCGCAGAAGGAAGATGGAGAGAGACTATTTCCAAGGGCCTGGAGTGACAGGACAAGGGCATTGGCTTCAAACTGACAGAGAGCAGGCTTTGATTGGATGTTGGAATGAAATTCTTCCCTGTGAGAGTGCTGAGGCCCTGGCACAGGTTGTCCAGAGAAGATGTGGCTGTCCCATCCCTGGAAGAGTCCAAGGCCAGGTTGGATGGGACTCTGAGCAACCTGGTCTGGTGGAAGGTGTTCCTGCCCATGGCAAAGGTTTGGAATGAGGTGATCTTTAATGTCCCTTCCAACCCAAGCCATTCTGTGAGTCTAAGTTGCTCAGATAGTTTGTGGAGTTTTCATCCCTAGAGATAATGAAAGGCTGACTGGAGAAAGGCCTGAGAAACCAGCTCTGACTGACTGTGCTCTTAGCAGGGTGTTGGACTAAGATGATCTCCAGAGGTCCCTTCCAAGTCCAGTTGTGAAATTCTATGAAACTCAGGAAAGAAATGATTCAAACAATTGAAGACAAATTGGTTTGACCACAATAGGCACATTTTGAAAGGAAAATGTAACTCGATTTTACTAGAAGTACTTGAGAAACAGGACAAAATGTAACTTGGATTTACTAAAGGCAGATTAGTAACCATGTCATCTAAGCTGATGTCTTTGTTTAATGATATAATTGATTCCCTAAGGAAGGAAGATGTAGTGCACTTCAGTAAACCTATGGAGCATTATGCCAAAAAGGACAAATCACATATCTAATAGGTTATAAACCAATATACTTCACTGAGAATGACCAGAAAAATGTGTGTTGGAATTTTTATTTGAAAGAAAAAGAGAAAATCTGATATTCAAGTGGTTTATATGGCAAGGAAAGTACAGTGCCTTCTACCCACTGCTATTTGGTGCTTCATGCCCTGTTCCTCTCTGCTGTCCTTCATGAGATGATTCTTCCATCATCCAATTTTTTGTCATTTTTTTTATGAACAAAACATTGAGCACAGTGTGCTGTGACTAAGAAGGGCAGCTGCAAACCCAGTCCAAGAAGAGAGAAGAGCATCTCTCAGTAGGTACCTAAAGAGAGGGAGTCCTGAACCCCCTGTGCAGCTTTCTACATGTGTTTCTGGCAAAGGGTTCATTGCATCTTGTTATCACTGCAGGGCTAAAAGAGATGATCTCAATGTTTTTAAACATTCACAGGAATACCTATGAAAGAGAGAAGATTAGAATTCAGGCCATGTCCATTTGGTCTTCAATTTATTTCTGTGATTGCTTTTCACTGTTTGTATTTCAGGTAATGTACCATAGAGCTTCTTTCCCCTTACCATTGTCTCTTCTCATCCTAATATTTTTTTTCTCCCCCTCTTAATACACACAACCCTGTAGCTGAGTCTTTTTAGGTGTGTAATGTGGCTTCTTTTTCTCCCTGTGTCCCCTCTTTCCATGTGTTTAAGTGCACAGCTGTAGGTTCACACAGAAGAAATAAGATAAATTCTCAGTAATGGAAAAGGTGTTATGCTGAATTTATCCTTATGGGCTTCATGTATTTAATCCATCCATCCATCCATCCATCCATCCATCCATCCATCCATCCATCTATCCATCTATCCATCTATCTTATAAGGGATTTAAAGGTTTTATAGAGTTGAGGATATCTTGCTTGAAGAAAGCTAATGCAGAGAATATGGGGAAACTTTGCAGGTGATTTGTTTATTTTAAAAATGTGTGTGGATCTAAAGCTTTAGAATGTAGATAAGTTTTTTTTGACAGTTTCCCAGTTATATGATATAATTAAATATAATAAAAAAATAACAAAAATATTTGTTTCTTAATTACTCCTCCCCCTGGCTTGTTCAGGTATTGAAACAAATGCATCATGGCTGAGTTCTACCACTCTTATTCTTCAGGATTTAGAAGGGTGTCATTTTAAAAAGCAGAATTTCCCTCTACTTTCATTTATTCCAGTAAATAATTAGGCACCTTTTCCTGTAAGTGTTAAACAAGGGAATACCACAGACTTTTATGACAAGTTTTGCTGGTTATTTCTTCCTCATGGAAGGGAAAATCTACAGCATGTTCAGAGAGACCAAAAACTGAATTAGAAAGATGAACTCAAGCAAAAATTTAACTAGATTTTTAACAGGCTGAAGTAGAAAGAAAGTAGACAATTGCCATTTGGCCAAGTTCCAGAACAGCTAAGATTGAATAAGTAACAATGTGTGTATTGAAGCATAATTAAAAAATTAATTTTAATTAAAAAATTAATTTTTTTTTTTAAATACAAGTGTACATGGTAAGAGACGATCTAAATGGGTTTGCATGGGAGCTGGAGCATTGTCAGCCTGACCAACTAAGATGTAGAGTTAGAAACAGGGTTAAAATCTGAGGACAGATAGAATAGAAATCATGATGGAATAAAAATAACCACAGGCTTTTGAGAAAAAGAGCACTTATGAACAATTTTCAGGACTTTGAAAACACAAGGCCAAACTGAATGTAGACTCAACTGTTTAAAACCTGTAGTTGTGGAAGTTGTGAAATTTACTCTTTCTCCCACTCCATCTCCTTATGCCAGTTTTTTCTGAACGTGAAAAGAAAGATAGAACGATCGATATGATTTAATGAATAAGATCATTGAGCTAATATAATGAGAATTTCCTTTCCAGGAGGATTTTGAAAGCTCTCAGAATACTACAATGTACTGGATTAAAAAAGGTTATTCAGCAAAGAAAACTGTACCTTAGGAGAAAGAAAGGTCATGAGTAAACAAGAAATGCTAAAAAGTCCAGATTGAACTAAATTTTGCAAAGGAAATTTTTTAAAAGAGAAAAAAAATCCCACAAAACCAAACAAATAAACAAACCCAAATCAAAGAATCCCAAAGCAATTGCAGGGATTGTAGGAGAAAAAGGGAATGAAGATGTGTGAGCACTGTTCAGTGAGGTTAGACAGGATCTCTAGAAATCTTCAGTTCGCTCCCCTGATCAGAGCAAGCACAACTGTAGAACAGTTTGCTTCAGGCCTTGTTCAGTCAAGGTTTTACAGCCTCCAGGGATGGAGATTTCCAGTCTTTGTAAGGAATTTGCTGCGACATTGGACTGACCCAATTCTAAGAGCTTCTCTGACATCAGATTAGAATTTCCCTAATTGCAACTTGTGTGTGTTGCTTCTCAACTTACCATTCTGCGTGTCCATGGAGATTCTGGCTCTGCCTTCCCTATACCCTCCTTCTAGACCATTTTCTACAGCAATTGCTTCTTTAGCCTCTGCTTCTTATGGCTGAACAAATCAGTTTCTTTAAGCCTTTCCTTCTATGTAAGAGCTCTATCCCAATAATCATCTTGCTGGCCTTACGCCCAACTTGTCCCATTATATAAGTGTATTTCTTGTCTCTTGTCCTCAGGTCCACATGAGGAAACAAGTTTAATACATATTTCAATGGGTTTGTGAAAACATTTGAGAATGCTTGTGTGCTTCCACCCCGGACAATCTCCATGAATAAAGATACAATGAGTCTTATCTGATTGGGACTTAAGGGTGCAGAAGTGGTCTGATCAAAAATGTAGGAAAATAAAAGGTTGTCAGTGAGAGGTGCTTATGGAGAAGAGAGTAGACTATAACAATATAAAAACTCTTAAATTTCTAAGTGCAGAGTTTAACTGTTAAACAACCATTTTTTTAATTTTTATTTTATTTTCTGGAAATCAAGATCTTATGGAATTTTCATTAGATCATCCAGTCTTAAACTAAGGTGTTAAGGAGGTGGATGAGACATGGGACTAGGGATCATGTCAGAACTGGTGAGTTGCCTCTTACGTGGCTCAGCTTAAGACAAGCAGGGGTGTTGTGCTCTGAAATGTGTCATATATATCTGAAAGAGAGAGAGATGCTGATAATGTTTACTGTGTAGGTCTGTGGTTGGCTCAATTAAAAGGTCTTTCATCTGAATCAAAGCAGTTGCAACACAGGCCAGCAAGAAAAAAATGCCGACGCCATGTTAATACAGAATGCAAGATGTTTAGGAAACAGTATGCATTTTTAGTGTTTAATACCATCCAGAAATCTAAAAACCAGGCAGAAATGCATTTACCAGTTGAGGGAAGTGCTGTACCAACAAATGACATGGGAAAGACCCTACTTTTAGAAACTGGAATATCATAATATTGCCGTGGCTTTCAAAATGTGGCTAATAACATGATTGAGAGTTGCTTGGAAGTTCTTCAGCCAATTAGCATTATCTTTTCATAATTAAATCAGCAATAGCTTGTAGATTTAATTGCCCCATTTTCATTTTTAAGGCTAGTGCTTCTTACTGACAGATGGCAATGCATGCAGTAAGTTTTACGTGGTGAGGAAGAAAATGTTTTATAGGGAATGTAAAAAGCTCTTATGGAATGGAGAGGTATTCCTTAATTGGGCTGTATATCATCAGGGTTTTAATAAATTTGATTAAGGGCTTGATTATCCTATTCCTTTCTCCAGAGCTCTTACTGAAGTCAAAGGGACAGCTACAAATGGAAAGCTTGCAAGACAAGGTCCTGTCATGAGAGAGAATTAAGGAAAGCTTTATCCTGGAAAGCAGACACATAGCATCTGTATTTATCATAGTGTTCAAATTAGATATTTATAGAGAGTTTTCAATGTACTAAACCCATCATCATCCATGTTTTATAAATTACTGGCTTTATCTTATTTTTTGATAGAAATTACTCTGTAGCCAAAGTCCTTCTGAGTGAGAGGGTGTTGTTTCATTACGCCTGACTTAGACACAGGCTGGTAAAGATGGTGACTGTACAGGCTGGAGGTTTTGATCAAAAATAGGCTATGAACAAAGCCTGTTAAAACTTGAAGTTTTTCATAAGCTTTTGCATGTGCCTGGTTTTGCCACCCATACTAATCCTCCTAACTGGGTACTAGTCACAGCAGCAAAATTAACTGGATAATAGAAGGAATAAGATCTGAGTGTCATAAGGATTATGTCAAGACTTGAGAGCTTCATATAATTTACTGAGACAGTTTATTTTTGAAAAGGAGAATGGCACAATCAATATGCATTTGATTTCAAGTGTATTGATTCCAGATTTTCCTTTAAAAGTTAGTTAAGTAAGCTTTTTACTCAATGGCCTTCCTTTATAGCAGTGTTTTTGAGAATGTGGAGCTTTTCAGAAGAAGAAGGGTAGAAATTGTTCTTCTTATTAATATTGTATGTCTATATTTTAAAAGGTTTGATGTGAAAAATATGTTGGCAGTGAATTATCTTGGACTTAAAGTGCATAATTACATTTTCTGTACATGGACATTAATGAAAAAGTTTGTACAAATCATATTCCATTTAGATCACAGCAATGAACACTAAAAAGAAGCCAAGTAATGCCTAATATCATGAGCTTTGTTTTTCATTTAATGAAATCGCCTTTAGTTAATTCTATGTTTGGAAAGGTTAGGCAAGAATTTGTAGCATTGATATTCTCTCATTGAATGGCAGCACATTCCAGGCTTAAACACTATGTCAGGATCTCAGAAATTTAAAGTAATCTGAGTTTATAATTTATTCTAAGGCTGAACATTTAAAGGCATATATAGTATTCAGTAAAGCTGAATATATTTGGCTTTAGAGAATATAAAATCATTACTGATGTGTGTTCATTCTCCTGGAACATCCAATGCATCCTTTTTGTATCTCAATGCAAAATAAATGCTGTATCTTTATGGACTCACAGTAAACTGGTTTGCATATTTGAATGCTGCAAAAGTTAATTTTGTCTTATAATAAGCACACGAGTTAAAATTGGAATGTTTGCTTCAGAATTGTGGCCTTCCAGTAGCTGAATTGAGATTACAAAAAGAGGGAGAGAGACCATTTGCAAGAACATGTAGTGACAGGACATGGAGGAATGGCTTCACAGTGACAGAGAGTAGGTTTAGATTGGATATTATTTTGGATGCCCCATCCCTGGAAGTGTTCTGGGCCAGGTTTCAGGGTGTTGGAACAAGATGATCTTTAAGGTCCTTTGCAACTGAAACCATTTATGATTTATGAAATACTTCAGACCCTAGATAGACTTCTAGTGAAGAGTGCAAGTAAGTCGCAAGATTAGTTTCTTACATACACATTTGCCTAAAGGTCACAAATTATTTACATTCCCAACCAAAGTGAATTAAATGTTGTGCTTAGGAAAGGGTTTTATGGCTGAATTCACAAAAATGTCCTTGCTTTTTAAGATCTTGTCTGTCAGTTAACTGAGAAACCAACTACCAGTTTACAAACCCCCATGGTGTGAGGTCAATATAGGCTGGGTATTTTTTCAGATATTCCTGACAAGACCATGAAAGAAAGTGGGGAAAATGTTCGTTTTCAGGTTCAATACCTCTATTTGACATCATGGAATTACTTTGTGTTGAAAAAGGGGTATTACTGCCTCTCCCTGGCTGCAGTACCAGCTGAGAGTATTAGGACATTAACATTACACATGTAATTTGAGCAAAAGATTTTCCTCAGGAAAGCAGTGTTCTCCAATACAAGCAGGACCTTTAAGTGGTTTGTGGCACAAATAAGAACAAGGAAGGTGAGCATAATTTTAAGTACTTACAGTTCCAAACCCATCAAATTGGTATAATTAGTCAAATAGTACTTGCTGATTGGTTGATATTTTTTTCTTGTGTTTTTTTTATAAAATAAAGGTGTAAAACCTGGTTTGCTTTTGCTGTGGAGGACAAGAACAGATAAACCAAGGGAATATGTGTACATAAGTGGGTTTCTCCCTCTGAAAGCTGAAAAATCTTTTCTTGAAGTGACCTAGAAATTCTGTAACAACAGCATGAAGGGTATGAAAAAGTGTAGCTGGTTTTTACCACTGTCTTAGTTCCAATTTTTGCCATGTCCATCATGCTGAGGATAGTAAGTTTCTAGTGAGCCAGGCATGTTTAGGCTGCACTTGGAGCTGCTGTATCTTAAGAGGCTTCTCAGATGTGCATATCTTCTTAAAAAAGCCCTTATTTTTCCCATGTGCCCTGCTGGCTTCCAGTTTGCCTATTAAGGATACATGGGTCATAAGCAGCATTGTCCTTCCGCTTGTTATTTGAGGCAGAGAAGAACTGATTTCCTTCTATTTACACATGATTCTTTTTTGGACTGCTAAAACTTGCTCATCTTCGTGAGTCTGAAGCTGCACATTGGAGTCTCTGATGGTGATCTGCAATAGGTTTTATGGAGTTGCTCCATGACTGCTGCTTACATTTGGCTAGCACACCTCCCCTTAGTCAGAGTTTCCTTAGGAAGATGTAATTACTTTTTCTGTGTTATTCTGCAGCCAGTACAGGTTAGCAAATAGAACTGAAATCCTTTTTCTTGTATAGAACTGTAGAGAAACTTTGTGTAACGTGACAAATCAGTCTCTGCTTATGGGAAGGTGTTAAGATCTCTCTAACTTTTAACGAAGGACTGTTACTTGTGTTGTGGGATGGAAGAGAAGGGCAAACCTGCGGAAAATCTGAGGTGTGCTGGGGTTGAAACTGGCTCAATGCTACTAATAAAAGAGTGATCTGTAGGAGACAGAACAGTGCTGTTTGAATTTGTGAATCTACATGGGTGTTCCTGTGTTCTCTACGAGCAGTGAACACAGCAATTTCATATTATTGGGGAACCCACTTGAGCCTTACTCGGTAAATTTGTACCTGTTCATATATTTCTGTCTGTTTGGAGAGACATCTGAGAAAAAGTTTTTGGATTTGTTTGTAATTTAAAGAATAGGGACTTGGGGAAGCTATAGCTATGGGAATCATAAAGAAGGAGAAGTGGAGAAGTATGTAATAACTGTAGCAGAAGCAAGAACAAGATGAATTTGGCTTAGAGGTAGGGGTGATGAAAGGAAGATTGAAAGACAAGGTATGAATGAGCCAAAAAATGACAAATCTCTAGTCAGGTGCAACTTCAAGATGTCATTTTCAGAAATAACAGTGTGCTTTTGTACAGGTCTAATTTCCTTGTGTTGTTGTGAATTTAACAACAGAGAAATTATGATGAAAATAGCAGGAATGTCACTCCTGACTTAATCTGCCTTTTATTTCGTATAGGTTTCTATAAGAAGCAAGTTTTCATTTAACATTGAGGGAAACACTTCCTTTTATCTCCTTAAGGTCTATGGATGATTTCAGTGTGAACTGACCCTCAGGTGACAAGTATTCAGTACTGTTTTGCACAACCTCATGCCTGGTAGCTGGAGTAAACTTACTTATTTTAGAGGGAATATAGAGAGTAGATCCTCTTTTTTAAGCACTCATTTGTTACCCTGAGTTTAAGACCATTTCTGCTGCTGTACACGTGCTGGTCGAAATCTGGATGCTGTATCCAGATCCCTGCTTCTGGCAAATGGAGTTTGTATTTTACACATATTCTGGCACATACTTAAGGATGTTTCTGTTTAAACATTTTGTCTTTAGCCTCACTCTGCTTGTCAAAACCATGATCTTTACACCACAGAGTTCCCTACACAGACACAGGATGAGGAGTAGTGACCATAAACTAAAACATAAGAGGTTCCACCTCAGCATGAGGACGAACTTCTTTACAGTGAGGATGGTAGAGCACTGGAACAGCTGCCCTGGGAGGGTGTGGAGTCACCCTCTCTGGAGACATTCAAACCCACCTGTGTCACCTGCTCCAGGTGACCCTGCCTTGGCAGGGGGTTGGACAGGATGATCTCCGGAGTTCCCTTCCAGCCATAATGAATCTGTGATTCCAGGATCTCAGAGGTGCCTGTCATGATCACATCCACCCTCCTCTTGTCCCTCTCTATCACTTCTCACCTCTTGCTTAGTATGTGATGCTGCTGTGGAGACTGTGTGAGCACTCTATGTGTTTCTTTGCCTAATGCAAGCTCTTCTGCATGGGTGTTAAACAGCTCTAGCCTCTGGCTTGTGCCCTGAGCTCAGCTTTTACACAGTTCTGTGGGAAGAAGCAGAAACACATCTAGTACAGTTGAGAAGTCTAATGATTAGGCAGATTGAGGAGCTGATACTGTGAAAACGAGACTTGCTATTGCAATTAACATTTTGCTGACTCAACACTCTTCCTATGTCAAGCATTAGGCAAAGGGTACATTTCTTTATTAATGCAAGTGTTATCAAATTATTAAACACAGACTAAAGTTTTGCTTTAGATGAGGTATGATATCATAGTTCACAGCACTCTTTTCAAAAGGTCATGAAATGTATCAATTATTGTGATACGTATGAGATCTGCAGCAGAGGTTCTTCAGAGGGTTAATTGTTGCTTTAGGCTACGGATTCTGCTAACACTGAAAATGTAAAAGAAGGTTAAGGCACTGCTTTCAGATGGGAAATACTCTGTGGCTATCTGTCTGTGTAATGGTGAACAGAGAACAGACAAAATGAGGATCCTGAGTGAGAGAAATGCAATAAGAATCCAAATCTCACAGGCAGGAGCAGAACAGATCTCACACCATACACGTAAGAAAATGAAAGTACCAACCAGAGGAATTGCCACGTCTTTCTGCTTTTCTGGATTGCAACATGTAGGGAGGAATATGACAGCAACACTACTGAGTTTTCCACATATATCCACTTATGGAACAGCCTGATGTATCCCTGCAGGTAAAGGATTTGTCCCAAAGTCTTCCTTTTGAGTTGTATCAGTGGTTACAATTGAACATAACTCTGTCTTGGGTGAGCTACTGAATGTTCAGGACTCTCTGAGTTCCCTGAGAACTTGCACTGACATAATGAAAATGCTGAATTATTAAACTGTGCATGAAGCAAATACCAATTTAAAATAACTGAAGTTAAACACAGCAGTTTTATCAAAACAGTGTCACAGCCTGGAATTTAACTGCAATGATGAGCCCACCCCTGGAAGTGCTCAGGGCCAGGTTGGATGGGACTTGGAGTAATTTGGTCTAGTGGAAGATGTCCCTGCCCATGGCAGGGAGACAGAACAAGGTGATCTTTAAGGTCCCTTCCAACCCAAACCATTCTATGATTCTATGACTCTTCTATTAAAGAGTATAACGAATTTAAGCCACAGTGGGGCCTTTGCAGTACCTTTTAATGTAACATCAAATTTTGAATCCTCAGATCTTAAACATCAGGTTTATCACTTTATGTTTCTTCTCCCTGTAATTATAAGCATTTGACAAGTTGTTTCTTCTTAATATATTTATGATAAAGCCAATTCTTAGTCTTTCATTAGTGTTGGATGAGATAGGTTTTCTGCTGTTTTTCTCTCAAATTTCTCTATACAAATATGGACAATACATTGTAGTAGTGCAGAGACTACTTTTCTATCCTGATAAAAGTTAAAAAGATTTTCTGAAAAAACATGTCTGCATGTGCAAATGGTGAATGGCTGCTTAGTATGTAGCCACTGTACATTGAAACACCCCTCCACTAGAATACTGTTTACTGCAGCTATTTTTTTGAAAAAAAACAGGTTTTGATTTTAATAAAATATCGTAGTTTGACTTTTATAGAGTGAGGCGTTTCCAACTGTTGTTATTAAATGACTTCTTATTTCAAAATGGAATTTATGTTAGAGGAGTTTTAAAAATAGAAGAAATGAAAACAAAATATGATAACTTGTTGACGTAAAACATTTGGTTCACAGTAATTAAAAACACTTTTCAAAACAAACACTTCAGCTTTTCATCCTAATTTGGGACATATCTCCCTCCTTCTTTTTTTATTTTCGCTTAATGCTATGGAACTTTCATTGGAGAAACAAAATAATCACTAATTGCCCTTTTAATCTTGCTTAAGTACCTGTGAAGTCTAGATCTTCACTGCCACCTGCTCAGAACAGATCTTTTGACTCCTTTTTTAGATTTAGAATGACTCTTTGGTCCATTTTATTTATGAGCTCACCCAGGTTAGAGAAGAATACAAGGGATAGTTTTGTTACTGTCATTAAGATTCATTCTAACAGTCGTTTTGGAAATAAATATTTTACTGAACTCTGTGCCAAAATACCATATCTATCAATGAGACACTCCAGCCTAAGGTGAAAGTTTGAACAGAGACCAGGTGAACAGGGAAGCAGTGAGAACAAAACAGGAGGAGAATACCTGTGTGTTGTAGTGGAACCAGTGATCCTGTGAATTTGTGGGTAGAATTGGAAGACGGGGCAAAACCAGGAGCAAAGACAGAGACCTTTGCAAAGAGAGACAGTGGCCAATGTCTCCAAATGAATTTGGAGTGATATGAATTTGGATTTCACAAGGATGAGGGAAATGTGTGCTGGAAGCTCTTTAAGATGAGGCCATGTACTGTATATGGAGAAATCATAGAATCATAAAATCACAGAATAGTTTGGGTTGGAAGGGACCTTAAAGATCACCCAGTTCTAGCCCCCCTACCATTGCCAAGGACACCTTCCACTAGAGCTCCATCCAGGCTGGCCTTGGACACTTCCAGGGATGGGACAGCCACAGCTTCTCTGGGCAACCTGTGCCAGTGTCTCACCACCCTCATAGCCAAGAATCTCTTCCTAATATCCATTCTAAACCTACTCTCTGTCAGTTTGAAGCCATTCCCCCTTGTCCTGTCACTCCAGCCCCTTGGAAATAGTCTCTCTCCATCTTCCTTTTGGGCTCCCTTCAGTACCGGAAGGCCACAATTGGGTCACTCCAAAGCCTTCTTTTCTCTTGGCTGAAGAAACCCAATTCCCTTAGCTTTTCGTCACAGCAGAGGTGTTCTACCCCCTAAATCATCTTTGTAGCCTCCTCTGGACTTGTTCCAACATGTCAATGTGCTGGAGACCTAGAAGAGGAATGCTAAGAAAGGAATGATGTAGACAAAGTCATCAGTAGGTTTTCTGGGACTCACTGATGCACATATGCCTGTTCCTCATCCAGAGAAGTCTTCTGGTGGGAGGCAGGGCTATGGAAATATGTGGCTTGCTAAAGAATAGGGCAAGAATGGAAAAATGTGCTCTCCAGAAATTGTGACAAAGGGGCCTTTTTGTGTTTGGGTTATTTCTAGAGTAGATGTGACAGATCCTCTTTTGTAACTGCTCGGGGAAACATCCCGCCCACTCCTTGTCCCCAGGGGACATTCTGGATTCAAAGACTGACAATCCCTACTGAATAGCACCTCTTGTTTTCCTGAAGAGTAGCCACCTGGCATCCCTGGGGGTACTCACAATGGGATAATGCAACACAACAGAAAGGGATGGATGTGGGTGGTGTTCATGTAATTTCTCTGAAAAGCACCTGACTTAAATATGCCAGGTTCCATGTTCTGGGATAGTAGCAGGAAGGTGGGAGCTGAAATTTCTTGCTGGGCCTCTAAAGGCTCCAAAGTGCAATTTTGGAAATTGGATTTAGAATTGTGGAGTTCAAGTTCACTGAGCTCACAAGTCTCCTTTGAATCTGCCAGTGTTGTATCATTTCCAGACCTTTGTAAACCTGATTTCAGGGCTCAGCTGACCAACCACACATAGGCCATGCCTGGCAGGATTAGCACAGTGTTAGTTTCCACCTTCTTTACAGTATAGAGCAAATAGTTCCTTTATTGAGCAAATAAGCAAACTGTTTTCTTTTGGCTGTTTCTCCTACTGCCTGATGAAGCTCATCTGTGGTGAAACAAGTATTAGACATAAATCCCAATAGAAAAAATACACATCTTTTCTTAATAATGCTGCACATTTAGTCAAATTATATAAAAGTTTCCAGATGCTTAATCTGTTGCTAATACGTTCATTCTTATTTGGATGTAAATGAAATTGCTTTCTTTCTGAAGGAACAATTCCATCTTATTATTCACAGGAATATATAGTCTCAGTTCTCATAATCCTATAGGCTGTTAGGCATTTCTAGTCATGAGAAAAGTGACATTGATGTATTTTTGGCTATAGGTGATGCAGGAGCTGATGTCTGAGACATCAGATATTTCCTTTATTCCCTCAGCCAATGCCAGATAATAAAGTTTTGTAAGCTGCTGATTTGGATGGACTGTTGGGCTGATATTAGTAGGTCTGAACCTCTGGTTAGTCAGGGTTATGTTTAGACATGGAGCTCTGGGACATCTCAACAATCATTTTGTTAGAGTGGTGTCTGGAATCCATGACTTTACTTGTAGACTTTGCAATTCTGATTTTTGGCCCGATACCAAGTTACAGGATGCCTTTGATTCAGGATTTGGGCTTCCTGGAAGGCACCTTTTCTTGCCTGTAAGTTCTACAGGCCAACTCTTCTTGATTTGTCTGTTTGGACAGGTGTCTATTGGGTTTGCTACTTGTGCCATGTGAAGACAGGTTATTTTCATGGGAATGTGTGGATTGGCACTCTGCTGGGTTGCTCTGCTGGGTACAAGTGAAAATAGCTTTGTGAGTTGTTGGCTCTGCTTGTTTCCTAACCCCTTGGCTTTGTGCCAAGACATTGGTTGACATGATGTCATCGGTCTGGTACATCCAATTTTCCTTGTTTTATTCCGGGAATGGATTTCTGTGAGGTAGTCATCATATATTAAATACCCTTTTCCATCTACTAAGGAGCATGTCTTCAGTGGCCAATATGAACTGGTGTAGGATGGTTGTATTTGCTCACATGACTGAATGGAAACATGCTGAGAGAATCCCTTATTTATGTGTGACCACAGCTCCATTCACATCCTACCAGTAACTGCTGATATGATTTGCAGTACTTCAAAACTTTCATTTCTCTTACTCGTAATTTGAGGAAAATACATGAGATTTACCAGCATTTCATAATTTTCTAGAGAATGTGGCAAAGAAAAAGTTCCCAGTAATTCAAATTAGTTTCAGACCACAAAAGTCATAGACATTACAGGAAAAAAATTAAAATATGTAGGAATTAAGTGTAGAAGGGAAGCCATGGAGGTATCTACTTCCTGCTCTGTTTTCCCAAGCAGACTATACCCGGTGTTGTGTTTGCCAGGTGTAGTTTTGACCTGTTCTTAAAAACCTTCAGCACTGAAAATGCCACAGCCTCCTTATGGAACTTGTCCCAGGACTTACATGAGCCTGTTTCAAGGATCAAAGGGTTTACTGTCCCAAGGATTTTTTTAATGTCCAAGCTAGGTTTTCCTGGTACTATTTTAAGCCCCTAATTAATTTTTACCTACATCAGCAGCAGACATGACTCTTTATCCATTTCTTTTACATACATATAATTAAAAATAGTTTTTTTTTAAAATTTTGTTATATTCTGCTTTCTTCTATTACCCATGATACAGAATTTCACTGAAGGAATGCTACAACAAATCCATAAGAATTGATGGAATTAAAATGAATAGAATATTACAGAAAAGCATATAGCTTTGATTGCAGAAGTGCAAAAAATAGGGAATTTCTCAGTGTATCTGAATTCCTAAGGTCTTTCTTCCTCCACCCCTTGTGTCTGCAGCTGTACCAGTGAGCAATGCACATTCTGTCAAGGGTGAGAGCAAACATGTCCTTCACTTTTTGAAAGAGGTCACACACGTAGAATGAAACATCAGTGTGAGATCTCTACACAAGTTCTCTCTGCCCCAGTCCTGCCTTTGCACCTATTTACTCATGGCTGAGTGGGTAGATCAGAGATTGACAGTATTAGTGATATGATTTGGGGTCTTCATCATGGGATTACTTTCTCTCTCTAGGGAACATGACTGTATGTGTGTTTGTGTATGTACTGACACTTCAGTAGATGCCTTCAGAATTCTGGTTGCCCAAATCATTGGCCACTTTGCTGGAGCTTCATCCAAAGACAAACCAGCAGTGTAGGTGGCCTAGGCCATACTTGTCACCTTCATTTCAGCCATATATCATGTGTAAACCAGAGGAATGAGGTGATTCTGCCCCTCTGACCTGCTCTGAGGAAACCCCCCTGCAGAGCTGCCTCCAGCCCTGGGGGCCCAGCACAGCAAGGACATGGAGCTGTGGCAGCAAGGCCAGAGGAGGGACACGAGGATGATCAGAGGGATGGAGCAGCTCTGCTGGAAGGAAAGGCTGGGAGAGTTGGGATTGTTCAGCCTGGAGAAGAGAAGGCTTTGGGGTGACATCATTGTGGCCTTGCAGTGCCTGAAGGGAGCCCACAGGGAAGATGTAGAGAGACTATTTCCAAGGGTCTGGAGTGACAGGACAAAGGGAATGGCTTCAAACTGACAGAGAGCAGGTTTAGATTGGCTATCAGGAAGAAATTCTTCCCTGTGAGGGTGGTGAGGCCCTGGCACAGGTTGTCCAGAGCAGCTGTGGCTGTCCCATCCCTGCAAGTGTCCAAGGCCAGGTTGGATGGGGCTCTGAGCAACCTGGGCTAGTAGAAGGTGTCCCTGCCCATGGCAGGGAGTTGTAGGTATATGATCTTTAAGGTCTCTTTAAATCCAGGCCATTCTGATTCCATGTAATAGAAGCTTTTAGATCAGCTATATCTCAACAGAATTCCCATCAAATCCCTACAATTTTCCCTTGGATAGAGTCTACCTTGAAAGTCTTCCAGAAGCCCAGTGCAAAATAGTTGCAGCAAATGAGGGAATCAAGCCTAATATTTTTGTGAACTTCAAGGAAATGCCACATTGGTGACTTCACACTGAAACCTATTTTACTGAAAAAAAAACCCTTTCTTTCTTAAGTTTAGCTGAAATATGGTCATAAAATAGGGTTTAAATGCAAGATTCCGTATCACTGTAAATGCCTTGGAATGTAGTCAGGATGGTGTTAGAATAGGAAGAGATGTCTATGTGTTTTTTACATGACAGTTATTTCAGTAGGAGCTCTGAGTCTTCTGCACAGGTCAGCACAAGGAGAGGTGATGCCTCAGGATGTAAAAGATATTTCAGTTGTTTAAAACCACAGAAGGTTCATGGCAATAAAATTCTGCACAAGAGGCCTCCCTTGCAGCTTGCTTCTGATTGGAAGGTGCCTATTTCTCTAGAGTACTTTTGTCTTTGATCTGAAAACTTAGCTAAATGACCCAGGTTAGGAATAATCTTGGTAACAGGATCTTGCCCACTTCATCTTGGTCTGAGAACTTGGAGCAAGTCTCTGAGGGAAAGCAGACCATTACAGGACACTCTTTTTGACTCATGACTCTTTCCAGAGATCCTCTTGTTATCCTCATATCCAGTCATCTTGGTGATCCTTTCTCTCATTCTAGGAATACCACAGGTAGGGTCAGCTCAGGCCTGTGCTCAACCAAAAGAATACATGCACCCATACTCTTGCCCTTTTCTGTGTGTAAATAACTGGCAGAAATACCCTCATCCCTCTGTGGATGTGAGTGCCAGGGTTTCTGAAACCCAGTGCAGTAGAAGGCTGGTTTTGTGCACACCACTTCCCATTGCTCTCCATATAATTCATGTACATTGAATTTACTCTCATGCAGGTTGTGCTTAACATTCATCTCTTCACTGCTTGTGAGGATGGCCCAAGATAAATCATCACCATTTCTATCCTCTTCAGGTTCATTTTCACACCATAATGCATTGCTCTACAAGAAATTATTTAATATCACTTTTTACTGTGCTGAGAATTGTTGCTGTTTCTAATTATATTCCTTGTTGTATCAGCATTAATTTTTCCTAATTGAATCTCATTCTATTTCATGCTTATATTTCTGACTTCTCAACAGCCCAATATTTAAGTCTCTATTTTCTTCACTATTCATAACCTTTCCTAATTTAGCATCCTCTACAAATCCAATTGACATGAATTCCAGAGTTATTGCTATGTTAAATACAGGATAAATAGTAAACTGATCTCTGACTTGATACCACATCACAGTTTCATGTTCATATTGCCACTACTTCCAACATTCTTTTGGAATGGGACCATAAACATTTGTTTTGTTGATATACTTACTCCATTTTTTGTTAATAGTGGGAAAAAAACCAGAGAAGCATTTTCAAGAAAATGAAATGTGAAACATTGATAACCACTGTTTCCCATTTTGCTCACTTGTTTTATATTAAATCCAACTGAGGATTTTGAAACAGTTTCAGTCGATCTGCATTTTACTGTCAACTACCAACACAACTATTTCTTCAGAAAGAAAAGAAAAAAAAAAAGCAAAATATGTGGGATGCTAGTGGGAAGCAGCTCCCTGGAGATCTTTGTGTGTTTCCTACTCAGTTTTAGCACATGTATACAACTTAAATCAATATTACCTAATTAAGTCAAGTGTATGCATAGTTATTATTTCCCTGTTTGGAAATTGAAAAGGATTTGGAATAAAATTTTTGTCCATCTTGTATTTAGATCTGGGGAATCTAACAAACTTTTCATGAAGTTGTTGTTGGCTTAGTGGAAAGCAGTTAAAAATCAAGGGACCAGGCATTTTAATTTTGTGGGTTTGGGAACATGGGGAAGTATCCTATTTCATCTTAACTCTCTCTACAAATCCCTGACAGGAGGCTGTTGTGCCAGGGCAGGTTTAGGTTGGATATGAGGAAGAATTTCTTCACAGACATTGGAATTTGCTGCCCAGGGAGGAGGTGAAGTCCCTGTTCCTGGAGGTGTTTAAGGAAAGAATGGACATGGCACTCATGTGCCCCATGGTGGTGTTTGGTCATAGGTTGGACTTGATGGTCTTGGGGTTTTTTTCCAGCATAATTGATTCTATGATTCATGAGGAAGTGACTGCCAAATTTATCATGTCATAAATATATATAATTTAAAAAATTATATTTGAATTTACATTTTAGAAAAAATGAAACTTGATTGATTGTTTTAATTCCATGAAGTCACAGTTCTCAAAAGTCCAAAGATAATGCTCATAGTACCAAAATGCGTGTATTTCATTAACTCTTCCAATTCCATTAATCTCTGAGTTTTGTCTTTGCCTTCCAGTGTTTTATTGATGTCTTAATTATTGTTCTAAACTTCTCTACTCTTGCAGTGGGTTTTGGAGAGAGGTTGTGTGTGTGTGTGAAGATACGGGGGTGTTCATTATGGACTTCTGCTTGATACAGACTTTCTCCATAATTAGCTGAAAGAAACACTCTCCATGGACACAGACTCAGAGCAATGGGCAGTGCCAAGAGAAAGTCAGTAACAATCCTTCCTGCTACACTGAAGGACTTAGTGAGCAGCTGTTTCCCTCGTACTGTTGTCTGTCCACACACCTGGTGTCTCTGTTTCTCGCCTCCCAGCCCTTTTCACTTTGTGTGCTCATGGAATGGTGAAGCCTCTCTATTGTTGGTTACAAAGAAAATGCAGAAGTGGGACTTATACCAGTCCATTTCCCAGACTGGTAGAGTAACTCAGCAGAAGGTGCATGGGCAGGACTCTTGTATCTCCAAAATGTGTCTTTTTTGGAGCAGACATGGAGACAGCTGAAGGTTGCCTTGCTCTTGTACCCTGCCCCATCCTTCCAGTCTTCCATTTGCTGTCTGTTCACCCAGAAACTCTTTTCTGCTCAGCATCTCTATGATATTGTCAAAGTTTGCCTCTGTAGAATGTGTTCCACAATCATGTTTCAATTTTTATAGCATATTCAAATGTTAGATTACAAACTTCATTAACATTTTGCAGCTGGTAATAAACACTCTGGAGTCAGGGAAAGAATTTGGCATAGCCACATCCTCCTTTTAATTCTTTCTCTGCTTCTCAGCCTTTTCATTACCAGCTTAAAAATGATGCTAAAATTTATGCCACTCCACTCTGCTCTGGTGTTGGTGTGATCATTCACAGTTTGTGCAAGCTAAATTTGAAATTGCCACCAAAGGAAGCTGACAATGTGTTACATGCCTGTTTCTCCCACTCTGTGTGGGGATAAGTGTCTTCACATGGTGTAAAACAATGGAGAGTTGGCTTTTAAGTGTGCAGTGTCAAAGCCCTAGAGTGAGATTTTGCTTCACTGGAATTCTGTGATTGATTTCACAGGAGCAAGATGTTCAGCCTAGATTGTTCCAGCTAGGACACTGACACAGGATTGGGGCAGAGAAGCTCCAAGAGAGCATAGAAAGGACATCTTTCCTCAGAGTGTAACACTAAATGCATCTCTTCCAGAACTGAAATCCCATGCTCAGTTAAATTTTTAAATTAAGTTCCCTTCACATTAAGGAAACTAGTACATGCAGTTTAGAAAAGCAACATAACTATTAAATGTTGCTATGAGACTCCTACATAAAGAATTTCAATTTGAGCTTGCAAATGGCAAAAATGCCAATGGCCTTGGTTCCACTGGACCTAAGTTGCTTATATTAAAATGTGTCATGGCGAATGAAGGAGTGATTTTAAAGATAAAATTCAAGTAAACTGTTATCTGAGACAAATCCATTTGAAGTTACAAAAGATAACAGAATTTTGGAAGATTTTACTGTTTAGGGAGATATACTGCAAGTAGTTGTGTGATTGTGTAGCCAACACCTTTTAAACAGAGATGATAGTCCTATACTTAAAATAATTTACAGAGAGAAACTCCTAAATTAAATCACTTCCAGTTATTAAAATGTTGCCAAATTATGGGAACTGGTAAAAGGTAATTTTTTTTTGAAAAATTATAGTGGATAAAGTGTTTTAAAATGGGTTCCATTTATTATTTCATAAAATTCTCTATCAGATGCTGACAGTTTACATGAGAAAGTGTGAAATCAGATTGACTATTACAGTAATGGTGCTCTGGATTTCAGGGTACAAAGTGGTTGAAAATTCAGTTTACTCCAAGATGGTGTAAGGTACTGACTATTGCTGATAAATGATATTTTTCTACAGGAACTCTTTGAAACTCACCTTGTTCTCCCTTTATTTAACTTTCCTGAAAGGTCCATGTCTAGTCAAGGTCAAAGCATATTAAACTGATTTGTCCATGCAAAGGAAGGCAGACACACTTATGGCTCAGAATCTCTTTTCCTACTCTTTCCCTACTATGAAAGACCTATGAAGACACCTTCCCTACTATGAAAGACCCATGTACCACTGTCAGTCTCTTCAGAAATCCCACCAGATGTATTTGTATATCTGGCCGTTTGCCTTCTCAGGATCAGGCTTATTATGATTTATTAATCATCTACAGAGAGCATTGATAAACAATGAATATTTATGACTACAGATGTAACCCTATTGTTTGTGTAAATTATGGTGCTTTTCTGCTAATATTCTGAATGGCTTCAAGTTTACATAAATAATTCATACTTGTAAAGCCATATGTTAACCTGTCATTATAACAACCTACGTGCTGCCAGTTTTCACTTGAACCATATGCAAATACCAAGAACTTGATATTAAACAGCGATATAAAGACTAAATACCTTAATGCCATTTCCACAATAACAACTGCAATATGCCACAGTGCACTACATGCATTGAGATGAGTAACAAGAGCCAAATAAGTTTTAAATACAGCAAAGAACCATTTTTATTTCTGAAGAAACTACAATGCATTAAATTAACCGAGTCTAGCTGTACAAATTTAAGTTATAGTAAGAGCAGACGGAGCCTTTTGCCATTATTTCTGGGTGAATGAAGCAGCTTGAAATATTTTTGTTAAACTACTCAAGGAACACTAATTTTTTTATCTTTGAAATGAAGGTAGAATTCTCAGTAACATTGTCATATATACATGTGATTTTGTGTTCTTCTGGCCCTACCTGTCCACATGCCTTACAGCTCATATCTATGTCCTGATACAGTCTAGGTACATGATGCTGCTACGGAGGGAAAATTAATAGGAAATATAATTGGCTAGTTGGAATTACCCTTTTTTATCACCACTGGCATGATTGGGAAAGTGACCACATTCACCACACCTTGCAGAACTTTGTTAATACATGACAAGAGGAACTGGCATGAACTGATGCCCAGGAAGTTCCACCTGGACATGAGGAAGAACTTCTTTGCTGTGCAGTGACCCAGCACTGAACAGATTGCCCAGAGAGGGTGTGGAGTCTC